>WAAB01018958.1:528-34911 GCA_013389865.1 Piaya cayana
GGGAGATTTAGGCTGGACATTAGGAAAAAAAAATTCACAGAAAGGGTCAGTAGTCAATGGAATTGTCTGCCCAGGGAGGTGGTTGACTCACCTTTCCTGGAGGTGTTTAAGGTGCAGGTGGATGAGGTCCTGAGGGGCATGGTTTAGTGTTTGATAGGAATGGTTGGACTCGATGATCCAGTGGGTCTCTTCCAACCTGGTTGTTCTGTGATTCTATGAAACCTCTCCTGCCTAATTTCATCTGTCAAAAATGAAAGTAGCTTCAAAAAAGAACTAAACCAAACAGGGAAGAGGTGATCACTTCCCCTGTGCAGTGCTTCTGGGGATGAAAACCCCAAAAAGCATTTGAGGGAACTAGGGATTTCTGGTGATATGGAAAATCTCTCTAAAAGGCCAGACTGTAGCATCTTTACAACACATTAAGAGCTGCAGGTTTTACTAGCTCAGAGGCCTTTGCAACATAGCAGGCATGCAGCACCACCAGCACTACCTCCTTCAGCCAGTTAGACTTTTGGAGTATGAGGAGTGAGCTGGTACACAGACAGATGACAGCCCATAGCTGAGGTTTTTTAAGAAACTTGCAGAGTTTCAATTGATGAACATCTCTGACACTGCTGCCATCTGCTTTTAGAATACTTGCAAACAAGGTGCAAAAAAAATAGCTCAATAAAATTAGTAACTCTTGTCAGTTCTTCCTTATTAAGAATTGTAAAATTGCGGCTTGCTGTCCAAGTGTGCAAGGAGACCAGATATTTGTATCTTTTACACATGCAGCGTTCCTCCTAATTTAAATCATCTGACTTATGTCACACAGAACAAAACTGAATTATTGGTAAACTACCAAAATAACATGATACTAGCAAGGTAATTTTAACTCCCTTTGTTTTCTCTCCCTGGTACACTACTGACAAATTAAACCCCAGTATCTGTCCCCTTCCCATGAGAAGATGTGGTGTGAGGAGGTGATATGTTAGCATCCATGGGAGAAAACTCCTGTCTCAGTCGCTCAGAGGGGATACTGGAAGCAGCCATAAGCAACACAAAAACTGCTATGGCAAAAGCATCTCAAACTATTAAGTGCTTGAGAATTGTAACTTATACAGGCTAGCCAGCTGGTATCAGTCTTGCAAGCACTTCTTTCAGCTTTGGGTCTCTAGTGATATCACCACTGATTCAGCCTTTCCCCTTTCCTGCTTCAGCAGCTGGGACTGGGGACCTGTTGAGGTCACTGTAAATATACCTACATTTGAAGCTGCCTCTGAGCATTAAACACCCACCTGAACCAGGGCTCAAGCCTGGATTTTTTTTGGAAAAGTGAGCAGTGCTGGAATGTTCCACCTTTGTTTCTCAGATTACAGTACTGGAGGTAGCATCTGTCCAGAATCATATTTAACTGTACAAGTCCTTTTAATTCTGTGTACTCATTCTGTAGATCTATAACAGACATAAAGGGAGAGCACTGAACACTGTATTTCTGTCACGATCTAACCCAGCAGCTAAGCATCATCCAGCCACACGCTCACTCTTCCACAGTGCAATGGGGGAGAAAATGAGAAGGTTACAAGCGAGAAAACTCATGGTTGAGATAAAAACAGTTTAATAGGTAAAGCAAAAGCTGCGCACACAAGTAAAGCAAAACAAGGGATGTATTCTTTACTTCTTATTGACAGGAAGGTGTTCAGCCATCTCCAGGAAAGCAGGGCTTCATCATACATAGCCATTACTTGGGAAGACAAATGTCATTACACCTTCCTTCTTCCCTCTGCTTTGTATGCTGAGCATGGTGTCATATGGTGTGGGATACCCTTTGCCCTTGACTCTATGTAAGTGCTGCTGAGCAATAGCTGAAACATCCCTGTATTATCAACACGTGTTTTAGCACAGTTGCAAATCATAGCCCCATACCAACTACTAGGAAGAAAATTAATTCTATCCCAGCCAAACTCAGCACTATTTCTTATGGCTCATTCTTGAAATCCTCTTGGAAAATGCTCAATAAAACTAATGTGCGAATCAAACACTTTATACTAGTTCACTCACAATCGTTCATTCTTTTCAACTCTGGGAGTATGTAGCATTCAGCTATTGAGTGTTTTGTTGTACAAGAGAGAAAAATCGGAGGCAATTGTGCTGAAGATGGTTTTCTAAAGGGGTTCTTTGGAACTTCATGAATTTTAACCATGGTACTTTTTTAAATTCAGAGGTTTTGGTAGCAAGACTCTGTGCTTTCAAGTTACAAGGCTCTATGCCTGATCTTATGCTGTAAATCACAACATTTAGCAATTTGTAGTTTAATTTAGAAGGATCACCTACTTTCCTAAATGCTTAAGTAATGTGGCAGACTGTGGTTATTGATTCTCTCTGAATTTATTACAAGAAAGCTGTATTCACTCTTTCCTCTTGGGAATGCCCCTTCTGAACTGCATGCTTGCTAGTGACAGCTTAGACCCCTGATACACAACCAAAGACCTTGCCTAATATCCTTGCAACTGCTTGGGGAGTTTTTATTAAGTGAAAGCATCATTAAAGTAGACAGAATGATGAAGTTCAATGAGCATCTTTCTCACTTGATATTGTTAGTTTTGGTGCAGCAGCCTTAGTGCTCTCATTTATTACTTCCGTTGAGGCAGGTAGAGATTTTGTTTATGTTTATATTTTCATACAAAGAAACATTTGTGTTTGTGAGAGATACTTGCTTTGAAAAGTATATACAAGGAAAGTAACTGGAAATCTCTATCTGATGGCTTTTTGTATTTTCAGTCTTGCTTTTACTTTAATGTAATGAGAAGGCTGCACGCAATACTGTAGCTGCTAAGTCTACAAAGGTTCAACAATTTGTGAACTGTGGTTATAACAACTAGCTTCTGACTGTTACTGCATGCTGCAAACATCTCAAATATTAATTTGCACTGCAGGTTTTATTCTTTGGTTGAGGTTTTTTTCGGTGGGCTCTGTGTAATGTCCTGACCAGAGCTATACTGGCCCCATGAAGAGGTGGTATTACAAAATATCAGGTGTGAATGTGCTGCAAAGTATGTACTGTCAGCCCTTACCTCACAAATCTACCTTTAAACAGTAGCCCAAATCTGCCTCAGTATTCCTTTGTCTGTTTATGGAGACCATCTGCCTTTGCTAAGCGTCTAGTCATACAAGCAGATATGTCAAGGTGCCATCTGCTAGCATGTTACCGTCCATCAGCTGAGCTGTGTGCATGTGTTAAGCTGACCTCCATGGCCGAGGAAAGTATGTGAGTGTCTGTGCCTAATGTATTTGACTTCGTAGTGATGCCAGAGCAAGAGCATGTACACAGTTACTACAGCTTGGCTGACAGATGGTGAGGTGCAGGCTGTGGTTTCTGTGGCTACACCCTTCTAGTCAGTATTGGAATCATTAAGGATGGTATACATAAACTCCACATCTATTACTGTGAAAGGGTTATATGTTCTCATGTAATTCAGGTAGTTAGTTGCTTCCCTGTGTGGATCAGTTTCATCTTTTTTTTTCTTTTGGTTGTTTTTTTTCTGGTTGTGGGGTTTAATTTTCAGAAGTAGTGTCTGTTGTTGTACCAGAAGTTCATTGAAAATTTTGAATTCTCTTTTCCCTAGTGTAACAGAAGGCAGATTCTGTCCCAGAGGCATTATCACAGTCGTTATTGTATTTAAATGTTGTTGTGACACCATATGTCTCCTTGTATTTGATGTGTGCAAACACAAGAGAGAGTCCCTGTCTGTGAAGGCTTGTATAATCTAAATACGTCTGATCCTTGCTCTTTGCATAGCAGACTACTGTGATAGATTGTAAAGCACTTCTCTTCAGTTGAGACAGCAATGTGCAGCTGAAACTTCCTTGAAATTTTTCCAGAGAAACCTAAGTAGATATATTTGATTTGCTTATTTCAAACTCAATAATTATTTTCCTGAATGAAACATGAGTGCATGTGCCATTAGAGGTGGTTGGACATGAGAATAAGTAAGAAGAATGTAGTAGAGCCTCATATGTCTGCAACTCATGCACATGTACTACTACTGATATAGTATTTGCAGGGAGCAGAGGGAACTGATTGAGCACATTACACAGAATATCATAAGGAGCAAATATCAAAGAAAACCTACTACCAAAAGCACTTAATGTTCAGTTGGGATTTTTACTTCTTGGTACATGCAGTAGCCAATGGACTTCATTTCACAGTCAAAAGGCATTGCCCAAGAGACTCTACCAGAACTCTGACATTCATTCAAAATTGTGAATATTTGGCTCCTGCACTGCATCTGTGTAGTCAGTAGAATTCCTGCCACACCCTTTTATTTCAGAATAAATTCTCTAATCTGAGCTTTGTCAGTCCCTGAACTTGAATATTTGCACTGAGAAAGCAGGAAATGAGAGTCAGAATGAATGCCAGATGTATCAGCTGAGAGGGAAATTCATGTAAAGTCTCCAAAGCAAGATGTGGAGCCTAAGACAACCCGAGCAGAAAAGGGGTATGTAACGCTTGAAAACCACTAAAGCTGCTCTAGTCCTCTCTAGGTTGGTTCTAACAGGGCAAAGGAGCTAAGACAGCAGGAAGTGAAAGACAGGACAGTGACAGGGGACCCCTGTTCCTATCCACATGGAGTTTTGTGCTGAGATACAGTGAAGCAGTGGATTCTCTGTTAATTAGCTGCTTGAAGTTCTGAATGGGGTCTTATATGAAAAAACTTCTCATTCTAATCCAACGTATGTTATTTCTCTAGAGCCAAAAACCAACTTGAATGTTAAGTTAGTATTTAACTAACTATTGGTGTTCACAAGTTTGAGCATGCATTTGCACTTCTCTGTTGCTAAGTTCCCAGAGTTACAAAATTTTCTACCTGGGATCAATTTCTGTTGGGATAGCCTCCTTGAGTGACACTTGAGTGGAAAACTGGTTGGATGGCCAGGCCCAGAGAGTGGTGGTAAATGGTGTTAAATCCAGCTGGAGGCCAGTCACAAGTGGGGTCCCCCCAGGCTCAGGGCTGGGTCCAGCCCTGTTCAATGTCTTCATCAATGACCTGGATGAAGGCATCGAGTGCACCCTTAGCAAGTTGGCAGATGACACTAAGCTGGGTGGAAGTGTTGATCCACTGGAGGGTCGCGAGGCTCTGCAAAGGGATCTGAACAGGCTGGAATGCTGGGCTGAGTCCAATGGCATGAGGTTCAACAAGGCCAAGTGCCGGGTCCTGCTCTTGGGGCACCACAACTCTGTGCAGAGCTACAGACTGGGAGAAGTCTGTCTAGAAAGCTGCCTGGAGGAGANGGGTTGTTTAGACTGAGAGGGAGGCTGAGGGAGACCTCATTGGTCTCTACAACTACCTGAAAGGAGGTTGTAGAGAGGAGGGAGCTGGGCTCTTCTCCCAAGTGACAGGGGACAGGACAAGAGGGAATGGCCTCAAGCTCTGCCAGGGGAGGTTCAGGCTGGACATTAGGAAAAACTTTTTCACAGAAAGGGTCATTGAGCATTGGAACAGGATGCCCAGGGAGATTGAGTCACCTTTCCTGGAGGTGTTTAAGGGACAGGTGGATGAGGTGCTGAGAGGCATGGTTTAGTATTTGATAGGAATGGTTGGACTCGATGATCCGATGTGTCTTTTCCAATCTGGTGATTGTATGATTCTGTGCTCTTCCACAGTGATGGCATTTCCTGGTACCAAAACATCTCCTTCCATATCTTCCCTCCCTCAACTCACATAACATCTTCCATAACAGGACAATTATTTAGGATGGATATTTGATTAGCACACATGCTGTGTACTTCGATTAAGATATAGCCTTTTGCTGTTGGGGCTGAATCTGTTATGAAAAGAAAAATATGTGTATTGTGGCTAATAGTAAGCATGCGTTTATCACGGAGGGTCAGGGCTCTCTGCATTCATCAGGAAATGGCACCTGATCTCTTGTTGACAGTAGGTGATAGCACCACATATAATTTCAGTAAGGTGAAGTAATGTGGTAGTTTACAGTTGTATTTTCCTTGAGCAAGTCTGTTTTGGGTACAGTGCACCTTGACAGCAGCCTGTTTAGCAGTATGATGTAAAATTTCAGCTGCTGAGGAGGTGGAAGCAAGCACTGCCTCTCCACTCCACCCTATGAGAAGATCTAATCCCTTTCTGCAGTCCAGGTACTCAAGGTTTGAAGCATCTTCCAGATGCAGCTAAATAAAGCTCAGGGCATCTTTTAACCTCAAGAGGGAGAGGAAGAGTGGACGAGAAAAATATTTAAGTTGGAAGGGACCTACAGCAATCATGTAGTCCAACTGCCTGGCTAGTTCAGGGCTGATGAAAAGTTAAAGCATGGTATTAAGGGCATTGTCTAAAAACCTCTTACATTGGACAGGCTTGGGGCATACATCACCCCTCTAGGAAGCATGTACCAGTGTTTGACCACTCTCTTGGTAAAGAAATGCTTTGTCATATCCAGTCTATACCTCCCATGGTGCAGCTTTGAACCATTCCCACCCATCCTACTCCTAGGTACCAGGGAGAAGCCAGCAACTCCCTCTCCACTTCCCTTCCTCAGGAAGCTGTAGAGAGCAATGCATGTCTTGATGACATAAAATCTGTCTGTATTTGCCTATATGACAGACAAATCTGTCTGACATAAATAGCCACGCCTTGTAGCACAGTAATTCAAGAGTATTTTTATATGTTTGGATCCCTGTTTGATGTCTTCTACACACAGCTGACTGCATAGTCCACCTGCCCTTGTAGAAGGAGGGTCTGTCCTCTGCTGAAATTAGTTTCAGCCTGCAAAGCAAAAGTGGTCACTGTAAATAGAGTCACTTCATCATCAAGATACCCACTCAGGGGGATATCCACTGTAGAACTGTATATCAGGTCATGCTTTCTGGGTAAGCAACAACTTACCATGACTAAGTGTGTCGTGACATGACTAAGCAGAAGTAGCAGCTGAGAACTTCTGCATACCCCAGACATATGACAGGTGGGATCTTCTGCATGCCCCAGGCACATGAAAATGCAGGACCAGGAAAGGCCACGAAAAGGCAGAGGTGCAATGACGCAAGCAAAGCTGCTGCGGAAACTGCTGCTGTTGTCTTCTTCAGTAGCAGAATTCTTAACAAGTGATAGAAGTTAGTGTCCAGCTTGACTGGCAGTAGCCTGGTATGGGATTGGGCAGGCACTCACTGTCATCGAGCTGAAGTATTAGCAGGGGGCACTTTATAGAAGGATTCCAGTGTTGGTGTGAACATCACCCATGTTCAGACAGCTAAAAGAGCAGAAACAAAACTTGTCTCTGTTCCCTTCTAGATACATTGACACCTCTGCAAAATACATCTTCCAAAAGCACTTTATGTCAATAAGGGAAGTTAAGTTAGAGCTGTGTTTATTTTGGGTACATTTTTAATTTAGTTTATTTGAGATTACTCATAAATTATCTATTAATTACTATGTGATATTTAGCAAGATCCTCTCAGCCATGTAGTCTATTTAGTTTTGCTGGGAATGCTAGCCATCTTAATTGTAGGGTACTTTGTCAACATTTAATCAGTGGTACTTACTAATGTGGCATTGATGTGTTGGTAGCTGTCCCAGTATTATCAATCATGTGTGAGCAGCAAAGGCGGCTGTGGCACCATTGCTCTCTGTCACATTATCAAGCCCTTGGGTTTTCTGGTTAGGTATGATGCTCGCTTTGTTCTAAGTGGGCACTCTATCTCTCCAGTTCAACCCAATTTTTGTCACTGTCAACTTGAATACACATCCCTGCAGCCTTCTGAGCATTAATCCCATAACTGCAAAATAAAGGTTGCTAGTTACTGAGGGCAAAACTGGCTGCTCCTTCACTGCTCCAAAGGCCTATTCTTCCCAGTGTTCCTCTCCTGATCAGTCAGAAAAAAAAGTAATATGGACTGCAGCATGAGATCTAATAGAAAAGTGTGTTGAGACAAAATAACGACCTTCCTTTTTTATTTCGAGTGACTAGATGCATTGTTTAACATGCTGCAGAGTAAAAGCCTGTGTATAATGCTTGTATCACAAATATGTTTTGTCTCATTTCCGTACAGTCTTTATGGCAGACACATGCAAGCAAATCCTGAACCTCCAAAGAAGAACAATGACAAGTCAAAGAAGATCAGCCGTAAGCCTCTGACAGCCAAGAACAAATAAGTCCCTGACTTCTGCCTCTGGTTTTATATCTTTTACTTTGCTTTTGCATGTGCCTATAATATTCCCACACATTTCCTGTTACTCATAAGAGAGCAACCACTAGAGGTAAAAGCAATTTACTATGTATACTGCTTTAGAAGGTACTACTTAATGAATATAAATTTACATATTCTCCTAATTATGGTCACGTTTATGTAGCCATTTAATATATCACTGTCAAAGACATTTAACTTTTCTGTTTACATGTATATTAACGTCCTTTCTTCGCAGGTATCACATCCTGTTAATACCAGGGTGTTTGCAACTATATTATACAATATTAAATTTCATATAATATTTGAAGTTATTTTAATAAAGGTCATTATTTGTATTGTGTTTCAGTTTCTTCTGTAGGACTTCTAAAGAGTGACTTTCTTGAGGAACATATGTGTCCAGTTTCCTGCAATGTGTTACTTTCTTGTGTAGGGATGTGATAGCATTTTATCTGATACAAATTAGTTAAAATGTAAAGCATTCCCTTCAAGGAGTGAAAAATTTTAATCAGCTTCTGTTTCTTTTTTACATTGCTATGTCCTGCTTTTTTTCCTTAAAGGTTATTTTGAAATCAAGGAGTAGGGGCAGGGAGAGAGGAAAGATTAAAAAAATTGTCTTTGTAAAGAGCTGCCAATTGCCAGCCTCAATTTGGGGAAAGAGAACTTTCTCATTTGAAGAAAGTGGTATTTCTGCCAATTTTTAAAGTGATTTTTTTTTAGACAGAAAACCCAAATAATGTGTTTAATCTCTGCTGAAAATGCTTGTCTTGAAGAGCTGTTCCAAATGGCTTTTGAAAATGCCACAGATTCTATATTTATCTGTTCAAAGCCAGCACCACAACTCAGCTCTGAAGCTACAAATTGTTTAACATCTCAAATAGCTTCAGGCCTTACCAGTAGGTAAGAAAACCCCTAAATCTACAGGTGGTGATTTCCAAACAATTTTAGTCTTAGCACAGCAAAAGCTAACCAGGAAACTCAAGGAGCAAGCACAGATACTCATACCTAGATTGCTTGTGTCAGGACCCTCCTGCCCTTGATTTCCGGATTTCATTAATTTCGTACCTGAGCAATCCATTGCTGAGCCTCAGCTGTCATCAAGACAGCAAACCAGGAGACATGCCCGGACTGCCGTAACAGGCCTGTGGTGTTCAGTGAGGGAAGAAAAGGTTTAAAATATCTCGTGCTAGAAGTGATACATCCTGCAAAATCTGTTTTGCATCTGAAGACTGTTATCAGCACCAAGAGTATCAATCACATTTAGGATTGCCCCAGCATTTAAGTAATGCATGATTGCCTTAGACTGGGAATAAATGTATTGACATATATTTTGCAACAGATTTTTTGAATTGGCAAGCAGGGCTAGGAGTTGGCATCAAGCTTTAGACAGATTTTAAGTGGTCTTTGGTACTTCAGAAGAATTAGACAGTCTTCATCGGCAGATGGAAAGCAGTAAAAATGATAGACTTGTCAGGAACAGTCAATTCTATCTGTTGCAAGCTGTGCAGAGGATTTTCCAGACCTTTGAAGTGATCTGTCCTGGGGAACAGGTCCAACTGAAACACGCTCAGGGAAGCATAGATTGGGTCCATGTTAAGAATTCATAGCAAAAAACCAGCCCCTGGCTGGAATGCACACAATTAAATCTTGTGTAGGCATTAACACATGAGGATGTCCAATGACAATAATAATCATGCTACAAAAAACCTTGAAGAAACATCAGTGAAAGTCAAAAGATCCCAGACAACTATTGCAAATTCATAGAATCATAGAATCACCAGGTTGGAAGAGACCCACTGGATCATCGAGTCCAAACATTCCTTTTGGATCAAAATAAATACCAAGGGCATATCTATCAGGAAGGGGTGAAGAGGCTCTAGATTCTTTCCCAGTATCTTTCCCTGGCACTGAACAGTCCCCAGACCTCGGGGGTTGGAGTGCCCACAAGGCTGAGCTGCTGCTTTCCTGACAGATCCCTGTAGCTATTACTAGACCCCAACTTTTAAGCTTGAAGACATTTTATGTGTGCTCAGTTCCAGCTAAACTGGATTCACCATTTTTCTGAAGTGTCCCTGAGTACACCTGGACATGGTTTTCTGTGAGCAGGGTAGCAATACAGCTCTCCTTTGTTTGGGACAGAAATCCAGCTGGAGTTAAAGGCATCTAAGTGGTGTCTGAGACCGCCTTCATCACCTGTTCTGTGTCTTGGGGTTTAGAAAGAGAAATTGCTATGGGGATACAAGGATTTCAAAGCATGGAATAGAGTCTCTCATGTAAAAACAAAAGCTTGTTGGGGAAGGCCTGATAATGTTATTGGTGGAAAGCGACAGCACTGCTTTAAAATAAACTGCTGATTTTCAAGCATTAGTCAGGCTTCCATTAACTGCAGTTGCAAATTTTTGAAGTGTTGAAAGACTTGTACAAGCTCTCCTTGGCAGGGTTTTGAAGTATTAAGTGGAACATTCCTGGATGTTCATAGCAGAAAAATGGACCCAACCTTCCCACTTCCCCCATGAAGGAGGAAGAAGCACAGTTTTGACAAGCAAAAGCAAGAATGAAAGGTCTGGGGAACAATAAGTGAAAGGCATAAAGATGCAAAGGATAACAGAAATCCTAAAGGGAGAAGTATTATACTGAAAATGGTGGCAAATGGGGAAAAAAGAAGTTTCTTGAAAAGAGAGATGAAAAAACTAAGATAATGATCTGAGAAGGCAACAAAAACCTGAAATGTATAAGCTTTACAAACAGAAAACAAAATGGGGGGGAAAGGAGTGCTCTTCAGAGGCTTGGGGCAGAATGAAAGACATGGAGAAGAAAAGCAAACCATCTGGGATGTAACATACTAATGTTTTAGTGTTTTTAAAAAGGTACCAGCTTCCTAAAGCAAACCACAACATTTTTTATGTGAGTTTGATGATTTTGTGTATCTGCTCTCTAGAGTCATTGCTTTTTTAATATTTAAAAAGAACTTGTTTCATTTTACTGGGTCACATTTATTTCCCCACTGTACTTCAAGGAAAGAAACTGCTGTACCTTACTGTGGTGAACCAATTAAAGAGCATCATAGCTCGTTATGGTCCCTCTGGTGCTCTCCATGGTCATTTCTCCAGCAAATTCATCAAACTGAAGCCCCTCAAGGTAAACCTTTAGGTGCTGCCCTGAGGTGAGAAGTTGTGTTGTGCCCCATGGAGCTCTGTAAAGGCACCAGTTTTCTCCTCTGGTCAGTATTGTTTCACTGGCCTAGTTGACAATGATCACAGGGTACCTTGAAAAGGACCTTTTTGCCGCCCATTCATTCACAGTCACTCATTCAGGTTGCCTTTTTGGGGCAGCCTTTCATATAGCCAACAACATGCTACTTCAAGGGAAGAGAGTGATTCCTATGAGAAAGAAATTTGCTTTTTACATCTTTCCAGCACCTGGGAACTTTCTGAAAACAAAAATGCAGGTAATTCTCTGTTTTGATTTTGCGTACAGTGAACTGGAAATAGTTTGGCAACTTTTTTGCATACAGTGCACACTGACAAAACTTCTTAATATTACTGTAAGACCAATATACTTTGTCTGTGTGAAGAGTGGCCTGGGGAATTAATGCTGCTTGCTAGAGACAGGGCAAAATGAAGCCAGAAATCCTGCATGTGCAGGCACCATCCACTTTTTTTTTTGTATTTACAGTGCCTGTGAGCCCTTCTGCAGTCCTCCTGGACAGAAAGCAGTTAAAAAAATAATAGTAAACCAATCAAAACCATCTCAGCTCTGAGAACCTAGACACTGCTATTGTTTTGTTTCTTACTTAACAAAGATGTGTGCAATGACACTGTGATTCTAAAGTTTCACCTTTTAATGACTGTTACTCTGGAAATATGTTTCCCATGGAGTCTTGGTATTCAAGCATCTTTGTTTTGATTTTAGCCAGGTCTTTTCTATTAAGGAAATGACACTGTAGCATCTGTTCATCAGTTAACTGCCAGCAAATCGCACCAGCAGCATGGGCATTTCTCCTGAAGTGGCAGCCTCTTTGGAGATATGATTCCAGCCAGTGCAGCCCTCACCTCTCCTCCCTCCAGCACCATGTATCCTCCCCATTCTCCTCCTCCAGGCTCTCCCTACCATGCTGCAGTGTGCAAGGCTGGGTGTTGGACTCCTGTAGGAGCTGAGGAGAGGGAGAAACCTTCCTCCTGCTCTGC
Source organism: Piaya cayana (assembly GCA_013389865.1). Classification (NCBI taxonomy): domain Eukaryota; kingdom Metazoa; phylum Chordata; class Aves; order Cuculiformes; family Coccyzidae; genus Piaya; species Piaya cayana. Next base: position 12,889 of record WAAB01018958.1, read on the forward strand.
CAAACCCCCTGCTCTGTACCAGGGAGCAGAGTGAACCTGGGAGGTATTTCCAGCCACAGCAGTGCTTGGGTGCTCTGCACTGGCCCATGGATGGTGCTGTTATGAGAGCTGGGAGGGTGAGCCTGTGCTGTCCCCACGTGTGCTGAGCAGCAGGAGCTCCGGAGACAAGTAACATTTCCAGTTTGGAGCGGGTGGTAACTGTTAATATCCTCATGACAACCAGGAGGAGTGAGATTGTCATCAGTTATATTAGTTGTTAATTTTGTAAATATTAACAATTTCTAGGATTATGGCACAGGATGTGAGCTGTCAACTTGCTGTATTTTACTCCTACTCCTTCTTGCAGTGACACATCTTTTATTCTCCCAGATTCATGCCATGTGTTTGTTGTTTCATGCTGACACCGGGGCTGGCAGATGTTCTGGGATGAAACCATGATAACTTCCCAAAAGTTAAATTTTCTTCCCCTGCTGGGTAATTTGTTTCCTCTGATCTAAGGAGAAGTAATTTGCCTGTAAAGCACAGTGATTTATAAATATCTGTGGTTGGTTTCTGTCCAGCACTGCTGCTGAAGCCACTGCCTTTGGCACAACCAAGCTCCTGCCTACCCTTCCAGCTCACCTGTGAGTGCCGCAGGCAGGTGCCCTGCTCCCCGTCCCTCTTGAAGCAGGAACTGAATTACAGCCTGCTGGGAACTGTTTCCCTATTGTGAAAAAGCCCTTTGAATTGACATTTTCACAATATATCTCAAGAGCAAAATTTTAACTGTATTTTTAGATCAAGGAGCGCAGTAATTGTGTGAGTGCCAGCCACGGTAGTTGTCCCTGTGGTTGGATAGACTTGTTCAGGAGCAGCTTCAGCAATGAAGTGCAATTGGGAGCAAAGCACTGGGGAAGGCAGCTTTGCCAGGGCACCGAGCCCTCATCTCAGCTCCCTCACTGCAGGCGAGAGCCTCTCTGACCAACTCCTGTGCTGCTGGCAGCCCTGAGCACACAGCTGGTTCCCAAACAAGTAGGGCCACGCACAGGCCAGGCGCAGCTTCACAATTTTCCTGACATCCCAGTTATTCAGGATAATGTTTCAAATGGCCTGGTGCCAGGGCAGAAGTGAGAAGGAGAGAAGTAGTGAGGACTGTGGCTGTGGCTGGATGGGTGCTAGAGGGGGGACCATCCTGGCACTGAGCTGCACCCTCCAACCTGGAATGATTTACAGCTGTGGATGGTGACATGCAAGCACTGGACAAAATACCCCTACTGTTTCAATAATTGCTTCAATGGGCTGCTCCCTGAAAGAGCTGGTGTCCTGCAGGCCCTTGGGCAGAAGCTTCATCCTCTTCCTGAGCCTGGGTGAGGTGTCAGCTTTGCTTTGCTGGTGTGGAGATTGCAGGCTGGTGGCAGTGGCTTTCCTGGCTATTGCCAGGCAGAGCCTGAAGAGCGGGAACACCTCCAACCCCAGCAATTGCCCCTGTCATGCTGATGTGCCAACCTCACATCTAATGGGGCCACCATGAGTTTGATCAGGACCAAAGCACCAGCACAAAAGTTGCCCCTAGGAACCACCCATGAGGCTGGTCATGGTGATGCCTCTCTGGGGAACAGCCTGACGGGAGCAGAGCCAAAGGGCTCGTCTGAGGCTCAGCCACACAACCCAGGGCACTGCTGGAGCAAGGCTAATACCACAAAGGCTGTGGTGCATGCCAGGACATGGGTGGCTCAATCTCTTGGTGGGAAGAGTGGATTTTAGCTTTACACTAGGTGTTTTCCTTCCAAGCGTGTGCTTTAGGCTGTACCACTGCAGCATTGTCATGGAGAACTGGTGATCTTGTCAACTGCCCCATCAGAGGGTTAATTTTGGAACCCATGCTGCTGGTTTGAGCACCCTCAGCTACCTCTTCTCATATCAGTCCAGACACTTCATTTTAGGTAGCTTCTCAAATACACCCAGCACACATCTTAACCAAGATCACGGAGAAATGAGCATCTGTGTTTGGAGCAGAAGACAGCACTGATTCAGAAAACTGAAGTGCACAACTACTTACAGGGATATGATTTTAGCAGCTGCCATCCAGACCGCACAGAGTGACTTTCGTGTGTTAATTTCTGGTCAATTTAAGCTGCTCAAAGATTTCTGCTTGACCAGTGATATCAGAGACACATTAAACACCTTATAGATCAGGAATTCAATACTAATCCATTCTGAGGGCAAACAGAAAAATCAAAACTTTGATTTAAATTCAGGAACCTTGCAGATAACGTGTAGGCTTGGAGCTTAATTGTCGGTAGCTCTCAGCTGCTTGTGCAAACAGGAGGCATGACCAGCACCATCCAGAAATGCATTTTTCTGACTTTGCCAGCAGTGGGTGCAATAATACAATTAGAACAGCAAAGAAGGAAAACACCAGACCCGAACAAAAATGAAGGCCTGAAATCCTTTTAATTCCTTTTGTTGCTAGTACAAAAACATGCTGAGACAGTTCACAGTGAGCAGGACTTTCACCCCAGGCTTGGCAGGGTGTCCCCAGGGAGGCTGCTGGTATTTCCTTTCCCCTCACTTCACTTTTACATCGACTCCTCCAATTAAGAAACCAAATAATTCAGAGGCAGCCATGCAGCACCAAGTACCATAATAAGAGCTAAAAATATCCTGTAAGCCTTGGGAAAAACATCTCCCCATCTCTGCACTGAGCAGAGCCCTCTTGCAGTGTGTGCAGGGGGATTACAGCCCTGGCTCGCCCCACTTGAGGAGCAGCCAGAGCCCCAGCAGGCACCCTGGCTGTTCCCCTGGGATCCTCAGGAGGGCAAGCCCTGGCAGCGATGCCCCTCCACACCTTCTCCCAGGAAAGCCCCCAAGTCACAGACCAGGGGTGTCAAGGCAGAGCAAGGAGGCACACGGGGCCCCCAGGATGCCCAGGGCTCTGCATCAGGACCCGGAGCCACTTTCTCCATCCCAGAAGCAAGCATTGACCTACAAGTGACTCCACGAACTGGGCCTGGGTTTCAGACTTGTGGCTTTGCAAACGGAGAAATATGGAATAAAACTTAGTGGTCATTCCTTTTTTCAGCAAGAAAACAGAAATACCCACCCCCACCCCCCAATACCAAGAAATAAAGATCAAAAAATAATGTCTCCAAAGCCTTTGAAATTTAAGGCAGCATAGGTTTGGGAGAAATTTGGAATTTCTTTTGAGTAAATAAGAATCGAAGGAGGCCAGGCCACCTGGCATAGCCTCACAGCTAGACTCACACTCCTAAGAGGTACAGGCAGTTATAAAAAATCAAATAGCTCATCCAGTTCCACACAGAACTGTTCTTGTAAACCAAATGAAATTAATCATTACATTTATCTACAAGCTGTTCTATAAAATCAATAAGCTCTAGCACTGCATAGCAATCAAAATGTGACAAGGCACTTAAACTTTGCCAACCAATTAATGTTATCTTCGTTAGAAAACAGTCATTTTTATAGAACCAGTTGACTCTTCAAGGACTATAATATAGGGTTGATACAAGCTCATTGATTTTTACTTTATGATTTCCAGTTGCAAGCATACAGAGATCACTCACTTTATAAAACTGAAAATATGTGTGTATTTAACATACTAATATTATTTATAAACAGCAGCTAATATTTAAGTACCTCTTGTATGCCTTGATAAAAGTGGTTCATTAATTCAGCCCTCTCACATGTTCAGAGGATGTTCTTCCACATTATTGCTATCGTCATTTGTCTTTCCTCTCTGACATGTGCAGTTTTTTATGCAAGAAAACTCTAGACGAGGCTCATCAGCAAGGAGGAAGGCAGCCTGAATACCTATGAGGTATCTCCGGAAAGCAAGTGTCTCCAAAAATCCTGGCTCTCCCATTTTTACAAGTCTGGGATCTTGCGAGGAAGAAGGGTGACCAAGGGACCCTGAGAAAAGCAAGAGTAGAATAACACTGCAGGTGTAGGTGGTAAGGACTTCTTGGGGCAATGGGTACAGGGAGAAAGGTTTGGTCTGGAGTAGGGACTGGAGGGAGAAGGACCCCAAGAATCATTGGGTGCTTGTGAAGCTTACAAGCCCTCTTGGGAAATCAAAGGTAAAAGACAAATCCTGCAAATACACACAGCAGCAGGTGAGCAGCATTGAACCCAGCCCCTCTCCAAAGAGCACCGATGGAGGTAAGAGCTCTCCTCTGCCTTGTGGTGATGGTCAGCACTGCACAGGTGGCTTTTGCAGGAGTGGCCTCATGCTGTGTTGCCCCTTAGCCACCCCTTGCATTGACACATGGAACTAGAGGCAAGACTTAGTGCTCCCTCTGGGACTCAGTGGTTTAAATCAGGGCTGAAAAACACAAGGCATGAGTGACATGTCCCAGTAAATGTTGTTCTGTCCTGAGGGTGAGGGCAGGTTGGGCTTGGCTCCCTGCCAGGGTTTACAGGACACTTTATTTCAGTCCCCAGGAGCACCCAGGACCTGAGAGGCAGGTAATGCCTGAATCCAACAAGACTTCATACTTTTTGAGCTGATATTCACAAGGTTAGCATGATGCCATGTGTTTTGAGCAGTGGTTTCAGTGGCAGAGGTTAGTATCTCCTGCCTATTTAAAAGAAAAAGACAAAAAATGAAGAAAGGGGTGAGTTTTGTTTCCTTTCCAAAAACGTGAGTCTGTTTTCAGTCATATGGCAGATACAGATGAAAAAATACATATATTTGCACAGTAATAATTTGCAGTTACATGGTGTATTGCTCCCAATTTCTGAGATGCCTTAACTTAGCCAATGTGATGTAAACAACAGGTCATCACTGGTGCGTGCTGGATGTCACCACCCATCCCCAGCACATGGGAAGGGGTTGCAGGTGCCCCAGCACTGGTCATGGGGACATGTCTGCAAGCGGGCAATGCGCCTCTGCCATGGCCTGAAAGCAGCAAAGGGCAGCAAGCAACCAGGGTGCAAGCACCTGGGCTTGGCTTGATGGGCAGCAGGACTTGGCAGCAGGAGCCATTTGTGGCATATTGCAAGATATAAAAAGCTTCATGCCCCTGTGAGCTCAAGTCTTTGGGGAGGTGAGTTGTAATGATCATGGTGGAAAGCTGGTCTGAGTCCTCCAACTGTTCCTTCCACCTTTCCCATGCTGGAAGAGATACAACAGGGTGAATAATTAGAAGAGTCTCAAGACAATTGTTTTGACAGTCTTGAAATCAGCCAGGTTAATAGGAGTGCTCAGAGGAGCAACTGGGGAAGAGGAGGAAAAAGCAGTGATAAGAAGAGGTGATTAGCAGACCATGCTTGAGGAGCCCAGGCCATACCAGGGGACCTGCTACAGAGCCTGCACCTTCTCATAAGCGTGGAAGCTTGGCTGGGGCAAACAATTCATTTTTGGCCAGGATAAAGTGCAAGCACACGCAGTGAATGCCTTGGCATTGCCCGCTGCTCTCCTGTGGCTGAGGGGCAGTGCAGGGGCTGCTTCCCCACATTCATTGGGCCCCTAGTATGGGTCAACCCTGAAAAACAGCTCCCTAATTACGCTGAGGGCAAGTACTATGTGAAGGAGAGGCTGGATGCAGCAGGTGATGACAGTGAGAGGAGACAGAGTCAACCCCTCTTCACATATCCCTGCCCAGGCAAAGCCTGCCTGGTGGCCCAGCTAAGCCGTGCTCCAAAACCTAACAACCCCAGAACTGCAGCAGTGAACTGGGATGCTGGGAGCATGTGGGAAGTGCTGCCTGGCTGCTATATCCAAGGCAGTGGGGCTGTCCCCATGGAGGGAGGCTGCTGGTGCAAGCACAGCATCAAGAAATCCCTTGCAAGAGTGACAGTAACTGGGAGTAATGGCAGCAGTACAGATGCAAATAAGTCTTTTAGTAATTCACTACTCCATATAATGAACAAGCCCCCTCTAAAGTGAAGGTTATGACTGCAGCCTCATCATTTTTTTTGGTGGTTTGCCTTAAACTAGATGTAACCTGTGATAATCAGTTTCTGTGGGATTATTGAGAAAATCACACATCTATTATACTTTTCAAATAAGCCATTTTTTCACTTTGTCTTTACTTAATACCTTTTTTTCTTTTAGTCACCCTTTTAAAGAAGAAAACAAATGTTGTTTGTCACTCTGACCCACTCTCCTGGTTATAGATGCCACGGCAGGCATTTCCTACCAGAAAGGCAAATAACTAAATTTTGACCCATGTTCTAAAACACTTTCACAAGGATCACAACTCCCATCTCCAAGGTCTTACAGCACCTCACTTTGCTTGGGCACAATGAGACACTCAAAGAGACGGAGGCAACCATCAGCAGCCAGTACAGGAGTTAGATGATTCCTAGAATTTAGGCTGAGGAGTGACTGATGCCACTGCGTAAGACCACTGCCTGGATACCAGTCTTCAGACCTGAATTGTGTGCAAAACTGCCAATGAAACCTGAAGCAAGTTTGGTTGAACACGCCTTAGGGTGTTTTTTAACAGATGGGGCTTCCTGCCTTCCTCCCTCCTGCCTCCCAGGTTGTCCGGGGGCTATGCCAGCAGGATGGAAGGCCTTCTTTGTAATCTGTAGCGCCAATGCTCAGAAATACAAGTGTTATTGAGAAGGAAATGTGCGTGTTGTATTTGGAATACCTTGGTTCTCTCTTTCAGCATTGCCAGCCAGCAGAGAAGGCTCAGTTGCCTTCAAGGCAGTACTCATGCAACATCACCGCATTCCCTGGAGCAAGGATGAACCCTGGAGTAAGGGCTGGTTTCCAGCCTGGCTTCTGGGAGTGGAGTGGTAGCACTCTGGAAAGAAAAAGCAAAGGAAACCGAGGGCAAAAGGTCAAATTTCTCAATGATGTGTACAGAGGAAGATGCATGAGTGTATGGGAGTTACAAGACATTATGAAGAGGAATAAACCTTCAGTAACAAGACTGGAAGCACTGGCAATTACCATGCCTGCTGCCACCTCTTGCCACTACCTCACTACAAGGACTAGAGGCCAAGGACTCCTTGAAATAAGTCTGTGTACCCAGGGTGTGTGGCAAAAAGCAGTATTTCCACATTTCTGAAAGCCATGCCTGTTAGTTGAGTATGTGAAAAAGGGCTGATAGCACATACTGGGAATCCTCTGCCCCTATTTCATAGTGTGTCCCTCACAATTTCAAATAAGAGGTTCACGGAAAAGTTGACGGGGTTTCCATGAATTTTCCCTCTGAACAAAATATGCTAAACTGCTTCTGAGTAGTACAAAATGCTTTAATATAACATTTGGTATTCTGGCACATGTCTTGTATTCTTGTTCCTGTTGGTCACAGTTTGCCTTTCAGGCAGACTCTGAGGTGAATTCCCCATCTGTGCCTGCAGGTGGGCTAAAGAAAATGCAACCAGGTTGTAAGTAAAGGCAGATATGGCCCTCCGTTACATTGCAGGGTTAACATTTGGGTGCACCCAGTAAATGAACCAGGCTGTGCTGACTGAGTGCAGTTCAGAAAGAATATGAATAATTGTGCAGAGTGGATCTGGCACAGAGATTATCAAATAAACCAAGGTTCAGAGCAGTATGATTAGAACCTTTGAGGCAAGGAAAACTTGGATTGGATTTCCTTAATTCTCCACAGCAAAAGTTTTGCTTGACCAGTCTATTTGAGGAACAAATATACGTATATCATGCATTATCTGGAGATATCCCCGAAGACTGAAAGAGGCTATTGTCACCCCCGTCCACAGTAAAGGCTCCAAGCAGGACCCGGTCAATTATAGACCCATCAGCCTCACTTCAGTCCCTGGGAAGGGTATGGAGCAAATACTCCAAGTGCTTGTCACAAGTCAACTGAAGCACATGATTGGGAAAAGCCAACATGGATTCACTAGGGGCAGATCATGCTTGACAAACTTGATGATCCTCTATGATGAAGTGAGCCTATCAGTTCATGTGTGGTGAGCAGTGGGCATTGTCTAGCTGAACTTCTGCAAGGTTTTTGACATGATTCCTCACAGCCTTCTAGAGAAACTGATGCACTGTGGCCTAGTCTGTGTGATGAGTGAGAAACTAGCTGACAGGCCATATCCAGAGGGTGGTAGTAAATAGTTCTTTCTCTAACTGGTAATCAGTCACAAACAGGGTCCTTTAGGACTAGAAATTGGGCCTGACACTGCTTAATATCTTCATGTGACCTGGATGCTTGGATTAAGAGCACCACAATGAAATTTGCAGATAACACCAAGGGAAGAGCTACCCTCCAGGAAGACCTGGAGACACTGGAAGAGTGGGCTAGCAGGAACCTTATTAAATTCAATGAAGATGTGTAATGTCTTGCACCTGGGAATGCATAACCCTGGTGTGCAGCTTAGACTGGGTTCTGCAGCTCTGTAGAGAAGGACCTGGAGGTCTTGGTAGACAACAGACTCAACATGAGTGAACAGTGTGCTGCAGCAGCAAAGAAGGCCAACAGGATGCCCAAAGAAGGGTATCACCAGAAGAGAGAAAGAAGTCATTGTCCCATCCAGTTTTACATTATCCCATCCAGTACCGCATCCAGTTTTGGTCCCAACTATGCAAAAAAGATGCAGACAGGCTGGAGAAGGTCCAGAGAAGGGCCACTAAGATGATAAAAGGACTGGGAAACCTACCATACAAAGTAAGGCTGAGAGAAATGGATTTGTTCAGGCATGACGTGAGAAGGTTTACAAGCGACCTTATTACCACATACCAGTGCATAAAGGGTGTCTACCAAGAGGAAGGAGACTCCCTTTTTATGACGAGTCACAAGGAGAAGACAAGGGGTAATGAGTATAGGTTGCTTCTGGGGAGATTCCAATTGGATTCCATAAGAAAATTTTTTCACTATGAGAACAGTTAAACACTGGAATAATCTCCCCAGAGAAGTGGTTGATTCCTCTATGCTGAACACTTTCAAGATTCATTTTGAAAGGGTTGGGCCATCTCATTTAAACTATATGCCACCTAAAAGGTTGGGCCAAATGATCCCTTAGGTCCCTTCCAGCCTGGCATTCTGTGCTTCTGTGACTCATTAACAGTTTATGGCATATGGAGAATCTTTGTGCTCTCATGTCTGTTGAGCACTGAAGTGTCAGCACTCAGGTCCAGAAGAAAGGCCTGGTAACATTTTTGTGCTGGTAACAAGCAGGATTTACTTCTGCAGCTGAGCCCTAGCAGTGAGCAAAGAGCCTTCTGCGGGGCAGGTCTCAATGGCTTTTCTTCCCCCTCGTTGGAGCCAACCACAAGACTTGGATACTGCAAATCCTTGGAAGGGATTTGGCAGAGTACCACCCTGTTTCAGGATCTCCCCTGCTAAACAGGAAGCTTATGTCTATCCTGAGCTTGCAGGGCAAATCTGTCCCACTGTAGAGTACATAAACTTAGCTTTAAGCAGAAATCTAGGAACCATCCCTAGAAATAACCTGGCCTGTCCATAATATCAGGGCAAAGACTTGCCAATGTTGAATTAAAAAATTACTTTTCTGCCTAGCATGCTCAAAAAAGTTTGTATCCATCATACTGGAAATAGCTGGCAGATAGCAAAATTCACTCATCGTACAGACTCTTTATATACCAATACCTAATGCTATTAATTACCCACTGAAGAATGACTTGTCTGCCATCAAACCAACCCACTCAACTCAACCAATATAAAAGTAACAGCACTCTCTGGGGCACTTTTCAGAAACCCCACCAGTGCCTAGCTGGGCTTCAGCATCTATGGGATCTAGGAACAGAGGTTGGTAGCTCTAATTGATACATGCTGGAACTTGGGGCTTGGGCATCCCCAAAATCAGTTCTAAAACACAATTAGCTTGTGCAGTCATCCCACTGCCTGCATGCTTTTGGCATCTTCACAGTAATTCAAATAAAGCTGCTAATTTCTGGGAGAAAAATGACAAACAAAGCCTGTTTCACTACAAAGCTATCAAAAGAAACTTCTTTGATTACTAAGTGAGGCAAGAAACTGAATCAGCTCTGTTTCCTTGCAGTGTTTTTGGTATTCTGTTGGTGTTTCTGAGATTTTTCATCACCTGACACACGGAGACATTCATCTTCAGTTACAGTGAGAACCCACAGGTTTGCAGAAAAGTAAAAAATTTGTCCTAATCTGCTGTCTGTGATGCAGTCAAATGTTCCAACCCAGCAGCTCCAGAAGATCTCATCCTTCTTGCAGTGTTTGCTCAAGTATGTCCACTTTTCCCTCATTCTTTGCTCCTCTCGCAGTGTTTCTCAGCTAACAGCTGTGTTTGAAGAGGGCTTCACTATGCACTTGCAGCAATACAAACATTGAGAGCCTTCAAGATGCTTTGTGAAGAGGCTGTTAAACAGTAGTGCAGCTGTAGGAAAGAGGTGCAAGCAGAAGAGCGCTAAACTGACCTGGAATACCCCACTGAAACATGTCAACAAAAACATGAGTAGCACAGGAATATCAAGTTAAACACAGAGCTACAGGACAGTGTCACTGGGGAAAACACAGAGACAAATACTTTTTTTGGGGCAGGGTGGAGGGCAGGAGAGGGAATTTGACAGGTGGGAGAAGAGGCATTGTAATTCTGAGCAAAAATCTGAAGTGGAATACATCGTCTAGCTGTTGATTATTTTTCCTGAGCTACTGAACAGAATAATTCTTATGGAAAAACATGGCAAAGATGTGAAGAAAACATATTAGGAAATCAGAATACATTTGTCAATCTAAATCACTGAGCTTTAAAAAATTAGTGAATACAAATAGCAACAGTAGCATAATCCATACCAGACCCTCGGGGCCCCAAGGAAGGATGCGAGAAGGCAGGGAGGCATTTGGGGAGCAGAGGCTCTGGCTCCTGGTGCCAACCCCACTCTGAGCACTGCAGCATGGACCTGCCAGCTGGTAACTTCATCTTCCCTGGGTGACAGCATCCCCCCAGTCCTGCTGAACACCTGCTTCTGTGCTTCAATTCTGACTTGGGGAGGGAAAAATCAAACCAGGCTTGAGGGAGCAGGCTCCTCATACAGAAAAGAGTATGTTCAGTTCTATATCCCTGTGGCTGGAGAAGACCTGAATTAGCAGGATTTTTTCCAATATATCTGCAAAAGCACTTTGAAAAATCAGCATTTAGTGCATCCAAACCATGCTCACAAACCAACAGACAATGTTTAACTCAGGTGTCCCTTCAGGGCATTAGTTGCATGCAGACGCATTTATATTTATACATTTCTTTCCCACACTCAGAGCTGACCAGCCTGCTGTTACATGGCACAAATCCTGTCTGTCTGCTTGAGGTTGGTCCTGTCAGGAAGATGATCCCCTTCAGCTGCAGTTATAAAGTGCCTTTCTGGGGACAAACTGTAGTTGCAATGAGTTTCTATAGTCTAATAGGTACAAAGACCACTCCTAGACATTGACCTATTGCCTACCTGACTCTCACAGGTTTGTGACTGTATCCCAGACTGACTGATCTGGACTAGCAGTCATGCATTTTAGCTGTAAAAAAAAAAATATTTCATTCATATTAAAAATGTGTAGCATCACAAGTAGGAAGCACACTGCATATTCCAGAGAACTGGAAAGAAAAGCGGGTGTTACTGACTTTCTGAAATCCCCCAGATAATTAAACGTCATTTTAGAACTGTTTGAATAGCGGATGCCCTGAATTAACTTCATCAGTTAGAAACCAATTTTGTGTCACCGCCACAGTCCCTTGCCTGGACAGAGTACTATGTTTGGGTTTAGCCATGGCTGGGCAGAAAACCAAACCAACGTAGTTAGGCTATGAGACAGATGGTGTAATGGAGGTGCTGGTGCTGCCTGGCACCATTACTGAGGTAGTTCACTTTGATATGAAGATTTCTTCCCAAGTCAAGCATTCCTAATTCTTGACTGGAGGTTGTTGTAAGAAGTGGTACTGAAAGCACTGTGTGCTTTATTGGCTACGGTGCCTCTTAGCCCAGCTTGGTCACGCTCTTCCTGTTATCCGTTTTCACATGACAGAGCAGCAGTTGTGCCTGGCACTGGTGATGGGCAAAAATCCCCTTTTCAGTGAGCAGAGGAGGTGCCTGTTCCTCTCCCCCTGCAGCAGCTAGGAAATTGTGCATGAGTCTGCTGTTGCAGAAAAAAAAGAGAAAAAAAGATCTTAAAATACGCCTTTCCTTTTGGAAAAAGGCTCTTGCTGGTTTTTTTTTTTTTTAATATTTTGGATCTACTTGCCTTTGGAGTGTGACTCTGCAAGATCCTTTGGCCAGACAGATGTGAGATGTTGCCAGGCTGCAGACAAGCATGCCCCTTGTAGACCAAACTCAGCACTGCTTTAGTGGCCTCAAGCTACTCCATACATCAGCAGATAAGCTGTTTTCTTTGTGGGTCCCACATACAGCCAAGCACTCTGCTTTCCTGGCACAAGTGGGCACCTCATCCTTCTCAATTTTGTGAGCCATAAGAGCCTCAAAACAACATTCTCTTTAAAGGGGAGCAGTCAAGGAGAGCTAAGCTAATTATCTTGGGTAGAAGATCCTTTAGGTCTTTGCCAGTTTTCATCAAAGCATAAAAAGCAATTATTAAAATTAATGCAATTTACCATGTGTTCTACTTCTAGCAAAGCTATTTTTGGCAAGGGTTGCCATCTGTCCGATTCAGCAAGATCAGCCACAGACTTTTGCTCTCTATTCCACTTCCCACAGTTCTCATGTGGAGCTAGGCAAACACACGCCTTTTTGCAGAACCAAATACCTTAACTGCAGCAAGTAGCTTACATGAAAATTGCCATCATCTAGCGGTGAACGTCCTCTACATGACAAATACTTTGTCTTCTTCCCCCACTGCTTTCTTCTGGCACTATGAACGCCCCTGAGTAGCACGTGGGTGAGAAAGTGCTGCATTGCTCTGCCCCTCCCATCTGGTGGGGGAGGCCATGGGGACAACCGGCAGACCTATCTTCTGGGTGACATCCCCTGACAGACCTTACAGCTGAGGGAGGGTGACATCCTCTGCCAGACTTTGCAGCAACCAGGGGAGGAGATGGCCCCATGGAGCTGCATGCATGGGCAGAATGGCTTGGAAAGGGTGGCCTGTTGCTCCTGAGGTGAGAGCTAGGGAGGGTCTTGGTCACCAAGCCACAGAGATGGCTCTCTGTAGGAGTAAATAAAATGTGTCAGGGTCTCTTACTCAGCACTGGAGCCAAGTGGCCTGCTTCAGTACTGTTAAACACCCTGCAAAAGCAGGATAGCTCTATGCACACTGCCTGAGCAGGAGGGTTCCTGTCCCCTGCTACCACCTACATATTGGTGTATGCTAAGCACCACAGGACTGAAACATGCTGAAGACTGGCCTGGCTGTGGACAAATGGCAGTGGTCCCCTGCCCACAGACATGCCCCAGCATTCTTAATTAGGCTGGCATAGACACAGCATTTGAACCTGTCGGCATGTCTCAGATCTATCCCACTGCTCCTGGCATTACCCATTTCTTCTTCCTTATTTCAGGATCTGCTCTTTTCCTCAACTCAGTGCTGGGAAGTTGATTCCTGGCCTCTTGTAACACTACAGACCATAACTCCTTCCAGCCACCATAAAAGTGTCTACAGAGCCAAGCAATAGAAAACCTTGTCCACAGGTGTTTACAATGCATATCATCAGAGCTTCAAAATGACCCTAACTCATAGAATCACAGAATCACCAGGTTGGAAGAGACCCGCCATATCATCAAGTCCAACCATTCCTATCACATCCTAAACCTAAATGTTGGCATTATTATCAAAAAATCAGCTTTTATCTATATTTTTCACTATTCTACAACCTGTCTGACCTGAAACAAGAGGAAATAAGTTAATTTATATTTTTATGTAACTGAAGATAAACCGGCACAAGGAGAATAAATGTGTAAGGAATAAGGATCTGACTCCAGAATAGTGCCTGTGGATCCACAGACATTCAAAGTGATTGCACAGAGACTCTGGAAATCTAGCACAAACACCTGTATAAATGGTACCACAGCACTCTGTCCTTGTCCAGAGTGAAGGCAAGCATTTCCTCCAAGTGACTGGAGTGTTGCAGGTGGGTTTGTGTTTGTCCTCCCCACAGTCCTTGGTTAGCAGCGCTCTCAGCACTGAGTTGTCTCCTCTGTACAAACTCAAAGAGAACACCGCAAAGGCAATAGCAATGGCAGCTCAGTTTATCCTTTGTGCCTCTCATCTGAAGTTGGATGGATGAACAAAGTTGAGCAGGTGAAAACTCTCCTAATGTGACATAATAAAGTCACAGAGGTGAGCCAGTGAAAATCTCTGTACACTGGAAATAAAAACAAATCCACAACTGTATTTTTAATTGTCCACTGAGCATAGCAAAAGGAAGGGAAAGCCAAATATGATGCTGTCATTGAGATACATATTTAGTGGCTTCAGGCTAGCTGATTACTAGGACTTTAAAGTGCATAAACATATAACAGGTTGAGTAAGAAGGTGCGATAATGACATAATTAAGAACAGAAACCTCTTAAAGATATATGTTAAATACTGAATAGTTTCCTTCCCAGTGTAAAAAAAGTCTGGGATATAATTCATAAGGAGATGATTAAATATATAAAGAGGGAGATCTGACTCAAAGTCTTTAGACTTAGGCTGTTTGATGGCTGGATCCCATGGCATCTCTGCTTGGCAGCTGAAGAGCATATTGCTTTCTGCTTGCCATAATTCCTCAACGAAGGAACCTGAGTGACAACTTTGGCAGCAAATTAGTTTGTGTTTAAAGCCATTAATATCCCTACCTGGTGGGAGAGAAATGTTGGACAAGCAATTAGCAGACAAGTTGTCTTGAGGAAAAATTTGGCCAAAGCTGCCTTGAAGTTACTGCTATTCACCTCTGCTGCAGCTCTGCTCTGTGCATTGAAGTGCGACAATTCCTCCTGCAGATGCTTTCTCTGTGTTGTGTTGTGCCTGGTTCAAAATGTATTTTCAAAACAATACCTGACCGTGTTTATCATCAACTGCAACATCATGGCTAGAAATGGTGCTTTCTGGAGATGGTGATCCCTTTGTAATCCACAATGTTCTCCCGATCAGAGATTCTTACTACTCTCAGCGACGCTGCCCTCTTCTCAGATATCCCTTTCTGATTTCTGCCAGCATTGCAGGGAGGAGTGGCCTTTATCAGGATACTCAGTGTGAATTCTTCCTATTTCATTCCCTTTCTCAGGCATTAAACTCAATAAAGGACTCTTACCTCTTTTAGATATTTAAAGACTGACATTAGTAATTTAAAGTTAATGAAACAGAAGATTCCAGTCTAAATTCTATTCTCGCAAATAACAGTGAAACTCTAATGTAAGTTCAATGAGCCTCACCACATAATAACACAGAAGCAAAGTCTGTCTTCAGGACAGCATAGTAGCTCATATGTTAAGGGAAAACAGCATCTGACAATTCACCAGTTAGCTCAGTTGTGTAACTGTATGCACACCAGTGATTGAGAATATTGAGTATATTATCCACTCCTTTGGGTAATATTTAAACAATATAATACAAAATAGCAAGCTTCTGAATTGTGGTAAGCACAGGTTTTAGTCTTCTCTTCTTATTCCAGAAAAAAAAATTACTTATTTTTTATTTTACATATTTGTGCGTATAATTGTGTGTGTGTGTATAACGTCTCACTATGCGAAAGAAAAATTCCAGCTGAGATTTTATCTTCCTGGAGAGTAGAAAATCTCAGTCCCCAACTGGTAGACATGCTCTCTAGCTAGTCGCATTCGTCTTCTCACCTGATGGTTTTTGGATTTGTGCAATAACTGTGCATAAAGGCTTTTTATTGCTGAATGGAAAGAATATCAAATGTATGTATTGCATAAGAACACATGTGCATCTCAGAATGTGATAAAAACTTTCTTTTTTTCTCTCCAACATGCATCCTTTGTTGTTGTGAGGAAATATCCTCACTGTGCAGGCATAATCAGTCCCTTTTGGGGACGAGAGCACTCATTGTGTCTCCTTGTGCTTTATAACTCTTTGAATGTGATGCAAATAGTGGAGCCAATTCTGATCTCACATGCATACCTTATCTTCACAACTTGTAATTTCTTTCAGTGTGGCTATTCCTCACCTGTGGTGGATCAGACCTACAGACTGAAATTGCAACATGCTTTTTTTTAACAAGTTAGGCCAAATTTCACCAAATCCTGAGCACAGTTGCCTACCATAATAACCAAAGGCTCAGCATCTTGCAGGATCATGTGGAAGTCCACTGTATGCCATTGTGTTCTTAAGACTGTTTGGAATCAGAATATCTCCCACTTTAACTGATGAAGCACACAAGAAGAAAAATGAGTGATCAGAAATAATTGTGATTTGCAAAGTAAATGACACCATTAACCACTCCAGAAATCAATAATCAGGCACAAAAAGAAAATCAGTTGAGGGGATGACGGAAGAAAAAATAAATCTCTTGGGCATCTTGCCACTCTGGGGATTTTAATTTTGAGTTTTCCACTCCCAGCTATCCATTCTTATTGCCCATCCATCAACCTCCTGATGAATATAAAGGACTCTGGTATGAAATGCCAGAAGACTACTGGATTGGTAAAACAATGGAAAGGGAGTCTTTCAGGTTTGGATGAAGTAGGGTAAATTGCAGATGACAGTTCAGAAAAACTTGTCTCTGCTCTTGCTTTTTTCCCCTAACATCTCTCTTTAATGGCATTGGCAGCCTAGTAACTGTCTCAAAGGTAACTCAAATCATACTCTTGGGCAAATCACTTAGAAATCTCCTCCTGATTTACTCTAAAAGTTGACATCATTTTTAATAGAAGTGCAATGGGATTTAAACCTTTGCTTATTGGTATATTTTTAAGCAGGGACAAAGTGGTTGCTTAAACTTTCTTCCATGTTAGAGGCATTTATCCTCCACTTCTTTGTATTTACTATTTACATTTTTATACGAATGCCAACACTGTAGCCTTCACTATTAGCAATACTCCTTGATTTAGGAGCTCTTATGAATATCTCTATAGTTTGCGCTTTATTAATGAGCATCAGGAGTTCTTCTGTGTGTCTGCTTATGACAGGTTATCTGCTCTGGATTTTGATCAAGTAGTTAAGGGAGAGTTAAGCAGAAAGCCCGCGTGAAAAAAATGTCTCAGCCACTGATGTGGTTGCAGAAGCCAAGACTGCTACATCAAAAGAGGATGATGAGGTAAAATGCTCATCCTACAGATGTGAAGGGGATGTTGAGAAAAATGGCATTTTCAGTGAGCGCAGCTCCTTTAGATCATGAACTGGACCCTGGTGCAAGGAGGCACCGTCCTGGTCACTGGGGCCACTGGATATCCAGGCCCCCTTACAGAAAAACAGTGGAAGTGCTGTGTAAAACAAATCATTGTTTCAAACCTGATTTCTGAAATGCAGTGCATGTCTTGGCAAACTTAGGCTGCTTATGGAGGAGGCACTTACCAGTTTGTGCCAGCATTATTCAGTGGCAATTCCATAGTGACCTTGCTTTTGCAGACCTCACTAGAAACTGTCCAGATCACAGCTACTTCTGCAAAAGAAAGCATGGGTCTGTCACTTGAAAGGGTGGACAGGTCAGAAAAAAGGGTCGCAGTGGGCACGGATTTGCCCAGGGACCATGAAGCTGTTGTACACCATCACCAGTGCAGGGGCAATCAACTGGTCAGCCACCACTGGAACTGGAGAATAAGCAACAGTATCACTATCAAAAAATACTCCGAGTTGACTGTACACTGCCCATGCATCATCACAGCTTTGTATTTGCCACCTTAGAGCATGAGGAGGTAACACAAAGAGAGATGCAGGCTTGCAGGCAGACGTGGGAAAGGAGAGGAGAAACCTCCAAGAATCACCTTTTATGCTTGCAACTAATGGTTTAATTTTTGGAGTAAAAAAGCGCACTTGCAATCATGGGTATATTTTTGTGATTGATTACCATTATTTATGTTTGTAATTATTAAGTGTCATATATGATTATTTTATATCTTTAAACTTGGTCAGCTGAATGTGTAATCTTTAGCTCCCTATGTGCTTAAGACTTATTTTTACATACAGAGTTATGTTTTCACATCTATGGTAATTCACCAGTCAAAACATGATGTACATGACTTGGATACAAATCTTTCCATTTTAATTCCCACCTCTTCCAGTAACCAGTCATGTTTGACTGATTGTTCCAGATTAAAATCTAAAAAGGAAGAGATATGTGAGATTTATTTGCAAATTCTCCTTGTTGAGCCCTGTCACTTCAGTGACAGCCATCCTCGAATACCCCCCCTCATTTGGATTTGAAAAGTGGTTGTAACCCTTTCAAAGCCAGACACAGGGGTTTTTTGGATCATTTTCCTCTTCTCTTTCATGTCCAGAGGCTGATCTTCAAAGGCCACGCTTAATTGTGGTATAACTGAATCTACAATATTTCCAACTGCACACACAAGATGACTTAAATCCACAAACAGCAGAGAATATCCTGCAGAAGGGCTTTCTACATCCCAAAGAACAGGTAAAAGCTTCGACTTTTTTTCTCTTGTAGACAGAAGCTGTGTTTCCTTCCATGAGCATGAAAGTCTTAAGCTTATGAAAGAATCCAGTAAGCAACTTTCATTACTATAAATACAGGTGGCTTTGAGTCATGCTGACCAAAACAAGTCTGCCTGTATAAGCTTCCGCCAAAAAGTGGTTCCAGGGTCTGTAACTTCCCAAGACCTCCTATCAGACACATGTGCCAGACCTGAGATTTTATCAAACTGTGTGAACAGAACTGAAATAAGATACCATAAATTGCTTAGAATAGCAGCAAATGTGCCATCACCATGTCACCATGGTGCCTTTGATCGATCTATACTGATACAAATACTTTTTTTCCCGCTTTTATGATAAATTTCATTTTGCATCACTGAAACCCCTTACGTGCTGGAGTGACTGCATGTTACCTTGACCATACTACTGATATCCAGGACAAGATGCTAACCTTACATACATAGTTAAACCTCTGTTTATAAAAGTACAGTGTAGCAAAGTCTTAGTTTTTCAGTTGGTGCAATCCAAAATACTTCTCTAAGATATTAAAAAAAGAAGAGTTAAAATTTAAGCAAGAGCAAACCAGATGCACACAGGAATGAGCAGAAGCAGTATGGAAGTTTGCACAGCATTTGAACTCTCCTTTGTTTGGCATATGTCTTTTTCCATGTTACTCCTGTTCACTGTAGCTGGTAAATAGTCGCCCTTTCTCACAGAGTGGGGTTTTTTTTCTGGGCTAACTCTTTGAATTCAGCACTGCAGACACAAGGAGCCATTTCCTGCCTGGTGACTGCAGACCGTGTCATCCTGTGTGCCAGTGGGTATGTTCTTACACCATTTGCCCCAGTTTTTCCCTATCTTAGTACTGAGGCAGCAGCACAAAATGGGCATGCGCATTATGCTGTACATCTTTAAGGCTCTGCATGAACATTAACTAATTAGTCAGTCAGGAAAAGAGCTGTGAGAATGCTGTTTCAAATGGCAGAAGCTGCAGGGAATACAACTCAAACATCAACTGCAGGTAAAGGCCCAGGGAATAGGGAGGGATCCAAACAGAGTGAAAGATCTGGAGCAAGCCTGCAAGAGGGCTTCAAAAATACAAAAGTAATTTAACACATTAAGCCTGGCAGCCGTTCACCTAGGTACAATAGTTACATTAAGGATGGACTGTCAATCTCAACTGTTAGCCTTTAGCATTGAGAAGAAATTATATTATAACATAAATGCTGCCCAAGCCTTAATTACAGCGGATCAATGCTTTGACTTACACTTCAGGGAGGTCCCATGGTAAAAAGAGGTCTCTATCTTTCCTTTAACTTTGCTCCAGACTACTGGGACCTCCAGTGTGTAACTTCTGGGTCTTTCAGTTTCCTGATACTAGTTCCCTTGGGAAATAAATTTTTCTCTTAGGAATCAAGGATAGTCTTATAACTAAAGCATTGATCTGGCATTTGAGGTTCCAGGTTATGCTCCCAGCTAACACAAGCTCCACTGACAGCCCAGCCCCAGTACTTGCCCTGTACTTGCCCTGTTGTCACCCAGCTGCTTGGTTGGGCTGTGGTTTTTGCAGCTGGCTCACAGGTCTTCTTTGGGGGAAAGGAGTATTCTTGGCAATATGCATGAAGATAAAACTCTCTGTTAAGAAGGTAAATGTGGTGTGGTGGGACCTTGTTTTAAAAATCAGGCTTACCGCAGACGGAGTAAGGAACTGAGGGTGTGCTTGGGGTCAAGTCACCCAGCATCACTGTGGCTTGACAGATTGTGATAGGCTTTTGCCTATTTAAAAGTAAGAGATTTGCTCTTTTCCCAAGGTGTAACACGGCCGTTGCAATGGAGGCTCGTGCACATCCCAGTGTCAAGAAAACCACCTGGCTTGGGGATGGCTAAATACAACACCTCAAGGGCCCAGCTACTGGCTGAAACAGAACCTTCATTCTTGGCACAACTTCTTTTTTTTTTTTTCCCTGCCCAGAATTAAAAGCAGAACTGAAAGCCCTTTCCTATGGGGTGAAGAGAGCGATGAGATACTAACATAAACCTCTAGGTGTGTTCAGCTGCATTCCTGGGCCTTGAGCTGAAGCCTTTAGCTGAGGGAACTGGCTAGCTCGTCAGTGCCAGATAAAGAATTTTTTTGAGACAGAGCATTAGAGGAAAGAAAGGAGAAAGAAAGGGGAAGAAAGGAGGGGAGGGGACAAGGGATATTTACAAGTGCGGGAAATGGAAGCTTTATCAGGAGGTTTTTTGGAGATAAGGAGCTAGGCTGGCCCATCTCTACATGGCATGGATACACTTGCTGCCTTTGAGTCTCTCAGGAAAGAGCAAAAGGAGCTGCTGACATTTCTGCTTAAAAGCAAGAATCAATGAATCTTTGTTTCCCACTGCCTGCTTGTTTGACCTTATTGTGTTGCAGAACAGAAAAGACAGAAAAGAGAAAGGGTGAGGGGAGAGGGGATTCGTGCTAATAAAATCCAAGACAAGATCACAGCCCTCTGATCATCGCTGGAGATGCTATTATTTGGTTGTTGTCCTATTTGCTGCTGTTGCTCATTTCTGATTCTTGCCTTGCTGTAATAAGTCACACTCTTTCCAGCTATCATCCCTGTATTGACAGGCAAATGTCACCCGCGTTTGATTGACGTCCATTGCTCCTGAATACAGAAGTATGATTTAGGAATCAATTCTGTTTGTTTATTTAAACAGCTCTTTGTGTACCTTGTATATCTGCAAGCAAGACAAGTTCCTTAATATTTTCTCGGGATAAATGCCACTAATATTGCACATTCACCTTCCCACTCAGTCGCAGAGGTGCCCACCAGTCCTTGGGGACGAGGAAAAAAAAAAGATAAAAAAAAAGGAGGAAGGGAGGAAACTCTAATGCTTAACAAAATGCTTTGCTGCCCCCCGAGTTAAGCCAGAGAGACCTTTTTCATCGGTGCAGGCATCTGTTGATCTGCATATGTTCAGCGCTTTCCTTCGGCTCTAAACAAAAGGGAACTCTTCCCCTCGGTGTCAGTTTGCTAGCAAAGCAGTGGTTGGCTTTAACACCGAGAAACACTGCAGCCGGTGAGGCGTATGTCAGTTTTAATTCACAGAAAGAACTGTTTCCTTCTTTGCCTTCATGGTTGTAGTCGGGAGCTGGGAAGAGGGAGATCCGAAATTGCAAGAGATGCTAATCTGCGTTGCCGTGCGAGGTGGGAGGTTTATTTTCAAATAACTTCCAGCTGGACAATCGGCAACTGTAAAGCATCCCTAGACTTAAAGCAGCATTTCCCAGAAAACACGGGTGCGGCGGGGTTGCCTCGGGGAAGAGTTAAGCGGGAGGTGGATTGACCTTTTTAATTCTCCATCGGTGACCCGAAGGGTACCCAGAGGCTGCCGAGCACATCTCTCCCTTTCGCTCTGCTCCAGAAAGAGCTGTCATCGCAAGATGCAGCTAGCGAGCGAGGCTCACGATTTCGCTGTTCACCCGTTTGCGGGAGGGGTGGGGGAGGGAAAGAGGGAGGGAGGGAGGGAGAGAAAAAAAAATATATATTTCCCACACTGCCAGAGTAATGCCAAACTCTCTGTGCGGGGGCAG
>WAAB01018958.1:35276-52823 GCA_013389865.1 Piaya cayana
AGGAAAAAAAAAAGATAAAAAAAAAGGAGGAAGGGAGGAAACTCTAATGCTTAACAAAATGCTTTGCTGCCCCCCGAGTTAAGCCAGAGAGACCTTTTCCATCGGTGCAGGCATCTGTTGATCTGCATATGTTCAGCGCTTTCCTTCGGCTCTAAACAAAAGGGAACTCTTCCCCTCGGTGTCAGTTTGCTAGCAAAGCAGTGGTTGGCTTTAACACCGAGAAACACTGCAGCCGGTGAGGCGTATGTCAGTTTTAATTCACAGAAAGAACTGTTTCCTTCTTTGCCTTCATGGTTGTAGTCGGGAGCTGGGAAGAGGGAGATCCGAAATTGCAAGAGATGCTAATCTGCGTTGCCGTGCGAGGTGGGAGGTTTATTTTCAAATAACTTCCAGCTGGACAATCGGCAACTGTAAAGCATCCCTAGACTTAAAGCAGCATTTCCCAGAAAACACGGGTGCGGCGGGGTTGCCTCGGGGAAGAGTTAAGCGGGAGGTGGATTGACCTTTTTAATTCTCCATCGGTGACCCGAAGGGTACCCAGAGGCTGCCGAGCACATCTCTCCCTTTCGCTCTGCTCCAGAAAGAGCTGTCATCGCAAGATGCAGCTAGCGAGCGAGGCTCACGATTTCGCTGTTCACCCGTTTGCGGGAGGGGTGGGGGAGGGAAAGAGGGAGGGAGGGAGGGAGAGAAAAAAAAATATATATTTCCCACACTGCCAGAGTAATGCCAAACTCTCTGTGAGTGGGAAGAGCGGAGCAGATGCTGGAATGAGATGCCAAAGCAGCTCCCGTTTCCCCTGCGCTTTTGGGTGCCTATAAATTGCTCCAGCGCGCTCGGCAGCCTCCTCCTCCCCTGGCAGGTGGCACCCGGGCAGGATCCCGCTCTCCCTCCGGCTCCGGCTCGGCCGCGGCGGCTCTCGGCGAGCGGCGGGGCGGCCGCGGGGCAGCGGCGCCTCTGAGAGAGAGAGAGAGAGAGAGAAGAGAGAGAAAACAGGCGAGCGGGGCGATCGCGAGAGGAAAGGCAAGTTTCAGGGAAAAGTTGCCTCGGACTGGCACAGCCTGCAAAAAAAAAAAAAAAAAAAGTCGATCGCCAGCGGGAGGATAAAAGTGCGGGCGGCGGCTCCCTCCGCCTCCCGGCCGCGACCCGCGGGAGCCCCCGCAGACCCCGGCAGCCGAGCTCGAGCGGGCTCGGCGTTTTTTCGGCTCCTGGGAGGTTCCCGACCAACCATCAAGATTTTGTCCAAAAGCAGGCAAGAGGATCGCCCTGCGCTGAGCCGGCTGGTGGGCGGCAGGCGGCGGCTGATCGCGGCGGGCGCGCTGGGGGTGGTGATGGTGCTGCTGCTGGTCGTCCTCATCCCGGTGCTGGTGAGCTCGGCCGGCACCTCGGCGCACTACGAGATGCTGGGCACCTGCCGCATGGTCTGCGACCCCTACGGCGGCACCAAGGCGCCCAGCACGGCGGCCACGCCCGACCGCGGGCTCATGCAGTCCCTGCCCACCTTCATCCAGGGGCCCAAGGGGGAGGCCGGCCGGCCGGGCAAAGCGGGGCCCCGCGGGCCCCCGGGGGAGCCGGGGCCGCCCGGGCCGGCGGGGCCGCCGGGGGAGAAGGGCGAGCCGGGGCGGCAGGGGCCGCCCGGCCCTCCCGGGGCTCCGGGGCTGAACGCGGCGGGGGCCATCAGCGCCGCCACCTACAGCACCGTCCCCAAGATCGCCTTCTACGCCGGCCTCAAGCGGCAGCACGAGGGCTACGAGGTGCTCAAGTTCGACGACGTGGTCACCAACCTGGGCAACCACTACGACCCGACGACCGGCAAGTTCACCTGCTCCATCCCCGGCATCTACTTCTTCACCTACCATGTGCTCATGCGGGGCGGCGACGGCACCAGCATGTGGGCCGATCTCTGCAAGAACAACCAGGTGCGCGCCGGGAGCGGCTGCGGGAGGGCGGCGGGCGGACCGGGAGAGGCGGAATTCCCGAGGGCGGCGGCTGCGGGAGAGCGGTCGGGCTTCCCCGGGGTGAAGCCGGGGAGGAGCGCGGCGGGTCTCCCGGGGGCAGGGCCGGAGCCCAGCGCGCCCCGCAGCCGGCAGAGACCCCGGGACGGCGCCGGGGCCGCCTCGGATGCCGGGGGGATCCCCGCGGGCTCCGGGCGTTCTTTTCCCCGAGAGGGACGGCGCCGCCGCCCGCTCGCGGCCCGCCCGTCCCGTCCCGGCGGAGAGCGGAGCCCAGGCCGGGCAAGGTGGGCTCAGCAGAGGGAGGTCCTGCCCGGGGAGGGGTCGGGGGGTGGGGGGGAGGCGGCCGTCGGCGCGGAGCAGGTTTTGACGCCGGCGGGGAGGCAGGTTTCCCCGCGGCGGGGCTGCCCGGGAGCCGCACGGATCGATCCCGGGAGGCAGCGGAGCCGGGCTGCCGGCCCCCCGCGGGAGGGTGGGGACGCTCGGAATGGTCCAAGATCTTGCTATGCGACCGCCTGGAAGACGCAGAGATCGTCCGTTTTAATTAGAATAAACGCCGCTACCCCGCTCGTAGGGGCCGCGCTTGTCACGGTGCCCCCGGCGAGCCGCTCTCCGCGGGTTCGCGCTGCTTCTTCCACGCGCGGTTCACAGACGCGGCCGCGCCGGCTCCGACCGCGGTGGCGGCCGCAGCCCGAGGGTCCGCGGGCGCCGCGCAACAGGTGCGGGATGCGGGGATGCGGGATCTGCGAGGCTGGGGGGGACGTGGGGCTGCGGAGATGCGAGGATGCGGGATGCGAGGATGCGGGGCCGGCGGGGCTGGGAGTTGCTGCTCGTTGGTTCGCGGGCGGCACGTTCTCCGATGGGCCGCTTAGCCTTTGTTTATGTCCGTGAGCGCGGAGTAATGGGGACATCAGCCTCAATTAATTATATTTTTTATATATATATATATAATTATAAATAAATACGGCTTCGGCAGATGTACCAGGACTAACAAAGTACACTGCCATATATTCACTTTGATTTCTTCACACAGAGGCGATACTGTCCACCTCGAGGATACCATTTAACTTGCTATCGAAACATCAATCTCTTTGCCCCATATTTATAAGGTTTCAAAGTGTTTGCTTTCCCAAACCCTGGAGAAAAAAACCCAAACGTACTGCTGCTTTATAAAAAGTAACCAAATACACACATTAAATTGAGCCTGCAGTCTGTTCCCAAATACAACTACTTCCAATACCAGACATGAGACGAATGAAACTCGCTGTGATTCAACAGGTGGAAAAAGGGCAGGGTTTATGTGTATATATTTGTATATATGTATGCAAAAATAAGTCTTTAGGCAAATACCCGCATACAAACTATTTTAAAATTAACACACCGTTTCAGTGCAGCAGTGTCTCTTTTTTATGATGATTTATACTTGAAACACTATATGCTGGTGTGTTAGCAGTTGAATTTGTGCATTATTTTTAAGAAAACTCAGAAATTTTGGAAGTAAGTCATTAAATGGAGCCTGGCAAAGATAACAGTATGAACTCAGTGTCTTCTAACAATGAAAAAAAACCCTCAAATTGCAGGGAAGTGTAAGACTTACAGAAAAAAATATCATTCCCAAGCAATGCACAGGGGGAACCTCAAGATCTCCACTGTTAACATTTCCTTCTTTAATAGTTAAAAAGCTTGAACAGGGGAGTGGTATCACATAGCGTAGTTAGTATGTGTGCGCACCCTGAGTGTAGCTTCACGGAAGGTGAGCGTGCAGCTCATGAAATGTGTAGTCTGTCAATAGTTTAATTTTGAGATACATTTACCCTTTTGCAGCAATACACTAAGAATTCATTTGAAGCTGTTCTGTTAGGCTTTAAAAAGAAATTGCTCTGGCTAACCAAAGAAGGAGGCAAAACCTCTAAGAACAACACACTTGAGTTTGTTTATACGTAGAGCAATAAGACCTGCACTTTGGTTTCTAGACTTTCAGTATCCGGAAACTTTTCTTTTTCTTCAGCCAGTGTGTACTGTCTAGTACCTTAAAAATGAAATACCCACTGCTGTTGTAGTCAGTGCCCATATGCTACTCCCTTAGCATATTCACTAATACAGCTCGAATTCTCCTTTACAGTCCACAGAAAATCTACCTTTTAGAGAAATCTACAAAGTGGCTTTTCATTATGATGTAAATAGAATTTTGGAAAGTAAGTTTAAACCATTTTGTTCGCCAGTGTGCACAATACTAGTTCTCTATGGAATTTTTTTCTGCCTCATCTGTAGTGGTTTTATGCCTTTCTATTTGCCCTTTCCATTTACACTCCCAGCATCAGTCCCAGCCTGTTATTTTCTTCAGAGTGTTATGGCCCACAGCCTTCACCTCCACCCTGCTCCTCATTAATCCAGAAGAAATACCCTCTGCTTAGAATGATCATTGCTTAAACAATAGCAAAATAGAGCACCTTTGTAAACACCACCAGGCAATTCAGAATCAAGAAATCCTGAAATAGTTATGGTTTATCATGACGCCACATATCTGTTTAAATTTGCAGATTGTCAAACCACTGCAAGCCTTTCTCACTCTTCTTACAGGACGTATAAAGAATTTCCACCTAACATGATTTTTAAGCTGCATAATGCCATTCCTGCATGGTAAAGAAACCCCTTCTTTTTAACATTTCAATATTAATGTGAGATCATATCACATAAAAATTTAATTTGAAAATTTATCATTCAAACTTTGAAAGGAATCCATGGAAAATTGTGACTTATAGCCTATTTTTTTTCAGTTCAGAATAGATAAAATACCACATGAATACGCCAAGTCATGCATTATTACTTAGTTCAGGTTTGCAGTACCACTTACTGCTCTGTAACTATGCTAGAACAAAGACAAGCAACAAGCCAATGATATGTTACACTGAAATCAATCACAAACAACTAAGTTTAAATATTTTACCAAACAGGGCCAAATTATATATAAATTATTTGGGGACTTACAATGGCACAAGCTATTCAGTGCTGGAAACCAACATACATCTTGAAATTGCAGATTGCTTACCCTTTGCTAGTAATATAAAATTTAATCAGTAGTAGAATAGCAAGGGAGAAATGGGGAAAAACATATGTTTGACTGAAAGTTGCAAATGACAAGTCCTCAATTACTTGTAAGTTCTAAAACCCCTCAAAGCAAAGAGCGACTCACCTGTGATTTTGCAAAAGTGCATCTCTCACAACACACAGAAATGAAATGTTGCCTTACTGAAATGTGATAACAGTTTTTCCAACCCATAACCAAGGTCCCAACCTGGACGTGTGCAGGGGTGGGGGGTGTACTTTTTGTATGCTTTCTGCAGCATGATCCTGTTAGTGGTGTGACAATAACTTGCTTCTGGATAAACTCCAGCCTGGTATCAAAAGGGCCTAACGGTGAATCCTTGCCAATGTTGATCAAATATTCTGCTGAAGTAAAAGTTACACCTGTGTAAAACTGGCACATGAGCAGCTTCAGTTCTCTGAACTACAGCTAGTAACGTGCATGTATTTTAAAAGGCTCCAGTTACAGGAGTGCAAGCAGTTGTGTATTAATGAGATGACTGAGAAAGGAGCACATTATTGCTTTAGTTCCAGATGATGTATTGTAGGAGAAAACAAGCAATAACCATAAGAAAACACCTACAAAATATGTTGCCAGGTACTTGAAGTGGCAACTCAAGCATGTCAAATAAAACTGTTGAGGATATGCTTTAATTTTACCATGTAGGAAAAACTATTTGCATTTTCTTAACCCCTCATTATGTATTTTACGTAGGTTCGAGCTAGTGCGATTGCTCAGGATGCTGATCAGAACTACGACTACGCCAGTAACAGTGTGGTTCTTCATCTGGAGCCAGGAGATGAAGTTTACATTAAATTAGATGGAGGAAAAGCACATGGAGGAAACAACAACAAATACAGCACATTTTCTGGATTTATTATTTATGCTGACTGATGATGAGTAAAAGAACCCATGAAACCAGTCCAAAAATGAAGCTTGCTCTTCTAAGCAATGGATTTGTGTGGCAAAAGTCAATGAATCAAGCGCCCCAGAATGGCCACTGAACACCTCAGCAGCGGGGAAAAAAAGTCGAATGCTACGTGATTCACATCTGTACCACACAGAGAAACCTTATGTTAAAAAATTGCAAAACGAGTTAAACAGATGTGCGATCCACTACCGCCAAAGCAAATACTTCCTCATTGTTAGTGTTTGTGTGAATGAAGTCCTACATAGATCAATTTTTTATAGGAAAAAAACCCAAACACCTAAGGACACTGAGATATTTCTTCAATGTATAGGATACTTTGATGTGTTATGATCTTGCTGCTTTATCCATACTTCAGCTTTGGTTCTTGTGACTGACTTGCTAACAATGATGCTTGGAGTCCACTCATAGTGTGGTGAGGAATGATTTTACAATAAAAGAAAGAGGTAATCAAAATATACTCTCTCACTCTCTCCAAAGGAATTGTTTGCCTTGTACTTTTCTTATCCTTCCATTTAAAACTATAAATTAATCAGCTTCAAGCCTTAACTCAATGTTCCTGCTTTGTAGGTTTACATTAGCCTTTTAAAACAAGATCAATCCGGTGGAGTTGTTTAAATTTTGTCTCCCCCTTAGCTCTTTTCTAAAAGAAAAAGAAGAGACACATTTTTTTTCCCCCTGAAAGATGTAACAGTTGACACAATGTTGTATTGGATCAAGTCCCTGATTCCACCGAAGCCAATGGCAAAACTCCCATTAATGTTAGTGGAAAAAAGGATTTGGCTTTTAATTTGTAAACATGTGTAAATATATATTTAGACAACATTAGAGGCCCATTCTTCATGGTTAGTTGTGTAAATATTTAGCAAGCCTGGCATTCACATCTTCAGACTGAGCTAGAGTATTTTCTTTGCAGCAATTAGCCTTCATTAGTCTTTTAGGACTTAGTCTGTACTTGGGTATATTTTAATAAAATAATTATGACTTAACATACTGCAGGTGTTGCTAGAATTTCATAGGAATATAATGGGTCAAAACTATCATTTTCTTGGGTGTCTTGTCTCACTAAAGTTACTGGAATTTTCCTGCAAAGGAAGACAGGGAGATCTGACACATGAGTAAATGCTGTCACACAGACCTTTCCCATGGTAGCTAGTTAGCAGTTGGTAGTTAGGTGTGCCTATGAAACGGACAGAGAGAAGCGTAGTACCAAAAATGATAGCACATATGCAAAGAAAGAAGCAGATATTTACATGCAAAAAAAGTGTGTATTAAAACCTATTTTTCTCATTCATAGATCTATAGATATATATAGATATATATAAAGTCTCAGAGAAGTTTAATCCGTATAAAGGATTAATGGCTTGGAGAATTAAACTAAACATAGGTACTATGAGTTACATAGTTATAAAAATGCTTTAAAATCAGTCACGCTAGTCATATACACAGAATATTTTTATTCAGAAAATGGATTTATTGTTTCAGTTTTGGGAAGGGAGGATGTCTGTTTCTCTCAGGTTAAAAATTGCAGATTTCATTCTAAACCTAAGTTTTAGCAAGATAATTACCCAGCTCCTTAGCACAGCTGGGTATGTGATTTACTTTTTAAAATTTTGGCAAAACCAAGGTAACATTTTCAAAAATCATTAAAGAGTAACAGAAGCTATCCCTAGCATTTCTATTTCATGTGATTTGCCACAAGCAACCTTGTCTAATGTACACAGGGTACAAACTCAGATTTATCTGCACTGAAACATTGAAAGCATCTGCCACTGTGACAAAAAAAAAGCTCTTCAGTGCTGGCTGCTCAGTAAAAGTCTGATGAAGATTTTACCAGTCTCTCTGAAAACCTTGTTTGAACAAGTGAAGCTTTTCTTAAACAGAATGTGTTACTGTTTCTGTTTTGAGTAGTCCAATTCAAAATAAAAGCCGGGTTAGTCTAGGCTGACTGAGAGGGTCACCAGCCTAATTCATCTAGGATATATAAAGGGACGTTGTGCTGCCAGTTGCTTGTGTATTATCTCACCAGAATGGTTAACGCTTTTACTTTATGACGAAGTGCCAACCTATATATGTACAATGTAGTGATTTCTCCTGTTTCTTTTCTACAAGGTAATGTATTTTAATAACAGATATGTAACTGATTTCATGTCTGTTCATTCCACTGTTGCTTTTATGGGTTAGCACACTCACAACAGCAGTGTAGCTAGAGATTTTCTATGTAGTATTAAACAGCAATGTGCCAAGCTAGAGATCATTTATAACTAGCAATGCATATTTATTAAGGTATTTACTGGAAAAGCTCAATACTACAAGATGTGTATAGTTAAATTTGAAGAAGCTTTTGAAATAAGGCCACCAGTGCTACTGGATAAGACCATTCTTTGGCTAAATCACCTGCCCTGGTTAGCGTTAGACAAGAACAAAGAACACAGTTTATGTGAAAAACACATAAAAGGCAAACATTTCTTCATTTTTCATCATATCTTGATATACTGATTTGTAAAGGCTTATATCACAACCTTTGTTATAACTATTGAAACTCATTAAAACTGTATTATGTAATATAGTCTGACTTTTGGTGTTGCATCCTTACAAAAAGGAGCTGGTCTGCATGAAGCTTTACATGATTGCTGTGGGATTACAAAAGTTCAGGTTAAAAACAATCAATGTGATTTTAAAAAAGGACATCCATAATAACACTGCACATCATTTAAAAGGTGATCAAATTGCTTTATTAAAAAATACCACTTTTCATGGGTTTTTTTACACTTTCAGTTAAATGTAAGTAAATTGTCAAACTAGAAAGAAACAGAATCTTTTCAGAGTTGTTATGTTTCTTTTGCCTTATGTTGTCCAAGCTGTTTGAAAGTCCCACACTTTTTATCAAGCATTATTTAAAGAATATACGGATAATTAAAAGATTGACAATATTACAGGGATTGAAATCACCTCTGGAGATGGGGAATTTAACTGAAAACCATAATTTCCTTCAAAGTCTAAATGATGCATCTTCAGAAAAAATAGTTTGGGATAACTTAATAATTACTGTACAGAAACAATTATTTTAAAATTTAAATTGAAAAGATTTTGTAGGTAGGCTTGTATCCAATAAGTGATTCATGAACAGACTTTTAGAAGGGAGAAAATGCAAAGAGAAGACATTTTTAATATTCTAATTAAAAAGAAAAGTCATAATCAGTTTATTCATACCTAATTAATAACTTCCAGTTTCTCTGAAGAGAACCAAGTTTTAAGATGACTGCTCTCCTGAAAAAAATCTGAATTTTCTCAAGCTTCACTGTAAAACAGGAATATTTATTCATTATTCCTACTTAAAAGTCAACCATTGCTTTAGATTTGCTAGGAGTATTTTATCAATTTTATCTTGGGATATGCTTCTAATCAGCATTTTGGGGACAATATTTGTAAGGATATGTGAATATCCATGACCTCCATATTTCATCAGCCTATTCTTAGTGTGCACATCACGAGCAATCACGATTCTGTCTTCATAGCCTTCATCAATCAGCATACGAATCCTACAAAAGCAGAAAGTATACACATCAGTGAAAGGTTCTCACTGCAACTGCACAGAACTGAGCAGGATTCACTGCTAAAGCCTGCATTATTACTGAAAAGAATTATTTCTAGGTACTCAGAAAATGTTTATATTTATATTTTTTTAATATATATATAAATATATATATAAATATATAAAAATATATTTATTTATATTTAATTGAAATTAAACCACTTGTTCTACTGAATGAAAAACCACCTCTGAAAACATCCAACCCCACATCTCAAAGTGGAGAAGAAAACTTCTTTCCAGCTGGCATGTGACTGCATTCCCAGTCTCAGCATCATCAAGTATGGGACACAGGTTTTATATAAGTGAGTAAGTAATAATTTCCTACATACACTCCTCTTCAGCACGATCGACTCCTGGGGTGTGTCACAAAGCAAGCCACATCACATCTGTTAATGACAAGACTCTGTGACAGGTCCTCTAAAAAGCCTATCTCATTTGCACAAATACTTCTACATCTTTAGTTAATACCCACTTAGCAAACCAGGTTGATACAAATTTTAAGCATCATATTCCATGCAGATGGTTATTATCCAAACACCTTTCAAAGATTTTCATTAAAGGAGAAGATAAATAAGACAGGTGATGCACAGTGCTAACGTGTGCCAGGAAATAAAATACTGCAGCCCAGCTAAGCAGACTTGGCAAAATGACAAGCCAACTTGGAAAAATAAGTAATCCTGGTCACTCCCTTGCAACCATTCTGCTGCAAAAGTCCTTCCGTTCCACTTCTCACTCTGGGAACCTTAATCCCTTCCTCAGCTCATTGTTTTGAATTTATTTGGTTGGTGTTTGTATTGCATGACTCTTAAGTTTCCCACTAAGCTTTGGTTTAGTTTGGCAACAGATCGCAGCATTAAAACTGCAGAGAGGGATAGACCAGACCCGGAAAGCACTTGTTCCTCATGAAGACACCCAATTCCATCATTTGCCAGCACTGTGAAATACTAATTTTCACCTTCCTGGTTGTGCTTTGATCAGCAAGAAAGCAAACAGCAGTTTTATAAGTAAGGACACTGTATCTGAAAGCCCTTACTGTCAGTTTCTATTACATTAGTTATGGGGAGAGATACATGCAGCAGTATAGGCAATAGCAATATAGGCAGTAGGAAGAAGGCAAATGAGGTAGAACTTGGTAAAACATTGGCGTCTTTCATAAAACACCATAAATAGTGCCTTATAGTACACAACACTACATGTAACATAGTATTACAACATCACAAGTACCTTCTCAGGAAGGAAATTCAGAAATACCACAAGCCAACAAGAGAAAGCAATCAATGATACTGGAAGGACTAAGGTTTTGCTGACCAAACATATTCTGTGCTTGGACTCATTTCATAGTTTGAGGAAGTATATGGTCCTTTATATCCCATATTCATTGTTGCTTTTTGTTTATTCCTGTAAGCTTAGTTAGTACTTGTTTCTGATTCAAAGAAAAACTATCCCTAGAAAAACTCTTTTTTTTTATTGCTTGTGGTGGCAGTAGATTACAGCAAAAATGCTTAAGTACACAGAGAGTTAACCTGTGTTCGAGTATGTATGGAGTACGCATTTGAGTATCTATGGAAGTTTACAAGACCTGAACATATATTTTCCATTTAGTATTTTCATCAGCACATTTAAAGGTCAATTTGATTTCCACCCCTCTGGTTCTGTTGACAGAAAAAAAACAAACCCAAGGAGACTACCAGTGCCATCATATGCCCAGTGTGTGTGGGTCAAAAGCCCAACAAAATCCATGTAATGGCATTTTGAACTCAAGTGCACACACTCACACCACACAATGAAAAGGCACTTTTTGCATGTTCTTCCTATATACAGCCCACTGCAAGAAATACTCAACTGCGAGTGAGTTTAAGGAGAGACATCAGTGGCTGAGCAAGTACCATGGCTTCAACGAAAACTGTGCCACAGCTGAACAAGCACTCATTAACCAAGGCATAGTTCATTCCTCTGCTCATATTTCTCACAGTACTTCTGTACCTGTTGACCTCCCATGGCACGGGGGGGGGAGGCACAGGGAAGGGGAACAACTTTACCCATTCTAAAGGCAAAAACTGCAGGCTCTTTGCAACAGTTTAAAACAGAGTGCAAGACTGAGAGCCCTGTTAAATGATTCCTAGAGTGAAAAGCAGTAGCAAACACTTGGCAATAAGTGGAATAGTAACCACAGTACCTTCTTAAGACAAGAATAGCTTGACAACAGAGAAGAAAAGTCTGGAGGCTAATCTGACAGTGTGGGGCAGGGAAGCTATGTTTGAAATATAAGTAAGTGAAAGCTAGAAATTTACTTCATTAGTGATAAGAGATCATGAAATATTTCTCATTAAAGAGAAAAAATGAATTGTTTCTGACTCCGGAGGGGAGAAGAGACACAGGCACCCCACCCCACAGAGACCTAATGCTTCACTGCACACAAACACTGTGGAGAAATAGCCCAGGAGGATCACACCTCCAGACAGAGTGCAAGGAAGGAGATGCCCGTTCCCCACTGTCTGGGATCTGGACAGGGATCCTACCTGTCTTAGACAGTTCCTGCAAGGAATCCATCTCTTTGCAATATCTTGTGCTAGCACAGCCCAACAGATCTGCTGCATAGCTAAGCTGATACGGCATGTGCTGATGAGAAGCTGGGAAGAGGTATCCTGCCAGTGGGGCCAATATTTTCACACTGCGTGAGGAGCGCGTGAGTTCTGAGGAGACAGGAATCCCATCCTTTAAAAGAGAGAAAGGGCAAAAGGAGAGGAGGAGAAGATGAATAAAAGTGTTTGGAAGAGCTAAAGTGTGATTTTCAGGGGAGAAGCATGGATCAAATCCATTCATGACAACTAATAAGTTTTGCACAGTGAACGCATTCACAAGATGTAACAGGCTCAGACGATCCTTATCAGCAGTACAAAGGTTTCCAATACTATGTTTCAAACAAAAGCCAAACCACTAAGTCCTGTATCTCCAGCTGTTGCATTTTATAGTCTATAAACACAGTAAATGATAAAATTCAACCGAATCAGCATGGAATCAGGACAGAGAATGAAATTTTAAAAGCTCTTGAAATTTTTCTCAGGTAAATTCCTACAACACTATGACTCTATGTCTTCTCTGCAGACAGAAGAAATTATACATACTGCCAAAAAGATGTGACAGCAGCAGAATCAATTTTTTGTTATTATTTTGGTATGAAAAAGGACAATTTTGAACAGTAAGCAGAAATATTCTGTGACACCCTTAAAACAAGTGCTAATCATGTTAATTTGTCAATGGCAATGCTATAGCTTAACCTGCCTGGAACCAGATACTTTGCAATTCTCTCATTGTCGCTCGGTATATCAATATCAGGATGGAACTGGTAGTGAAGAAATTCTGTACCAAAGAGGTCATACTCTCAATAGCATCCCAGTTTAGCAAATTCCAGAAGTTTCCTTGTATCAAATATAGTCCTGCAGAGGACACATAACACAAAGTCAGCATTGTAACATAAAGGAAAAAAAAATCAGCAGTACAAAGACAGGTATGCAACTTCCTACTTGCAAGGAACAAAAACAATTTAAGGTTTAATTCACTGTTTTGAAAAACAGAACTCCTGTCTGACACACGCACCTTAAGTTGATAAACAGCATTGTCTTTCTCACATTCATCTGGGACTTCATGCATTAAAACAATACAAAACCAACTATTCCCCCTGAAATAATGAAGACTTTTATGATAACCTTTAAATGGAAACAGGAAAGTGACTTACTTTTGATATCACTAAACCTCTCAACAGATAACCTAACAAGGAAGGACATTTAAGGAGGAGGTTAATTCATAGTGACACTTAGAAAAAAAAGACAATAGATTACCCACACAAGACAGATTTACTTTCCCAGAAGAGTTACACGAGACAGCTACATCCAGGGCTTGTTTCATCCATCACACACCAGTAATACAAAACTTTGTCTTTAGTTTCTGTTCTGTACAGTGATGTTTCTAGATTGTCATTAGAACAGCAATATATCATTGTTTGCACTGGGATCTGGCCAGAATGCCTGAAGGAAACATTCTCACCCAAATATATAATGGCAGTGTTGAGTACTTGGGACATGGGCTTTGTAGCAGATTTGAAAAGTGAAGGAACAAAGCTACAAAACCCCATCACTCATTCAGAAAAGAATGACAACTAAAACAAGGGCTCTCTGGAATATTTTTTTTCTTTGAAACACTCTACCAAAGCTATCTAAAGGAAAACAAAGATCACTCAAATGATACATTATAAATTTATCTTTTTCACCACCACACTTTTGTTAATCTAGGAAAAAAAAGTTTCCTCAAGAACAGCACGGTTAACAAGTTAACCAAAACTTTAACTTTTTATTATTATCATCACAGCTATTGATGTCACAAGGTAATTTCACCCTATTAATTACATCACAGTTGGTGGCTATGGAAATAACTGATGTCACAATTTCAGTGT
Organism: Piaya cayana; assembly: GCA_013389865.1. Classification (NCBI taxonomy): domain Eukaryota; kingdom Metazoa; phylum Chordata; class Aves; order Cuculiformes; family Coccyzidae; genus Piaya; species Piaya cayana. The sequence goes on from WAAB01018958.1 coordinate 49,284, forward strand.
CATGACTTAAGAGGATCAAGTAGGAGGAACAGATGGGTTGAGAGAGAGAAAACCCTTGTTCAAACAAGCTTGCCATCAGCAGAAGTCTAAGATGTGCCAACTGTAATTAATAATAAATGTTATTCTAAAATAAATGTTACAGTTTACAGAGATTGAACATTTAATACCAAATGAGTTTTCAAAGTGCAGAGCAAGAGAACGCGTTATTTTAGATCTAGCTCTGTTCAGTTCACAGGGAGATAGCAGCCAAGAGCATTCATCCCTATGCAGGTGGCAAAAACAACCCAACAATCTAGTTCAAATTCACAGCTAGAACAATTTATTTTGAAAACCACTGTTAGTGTTGTTGCTTTTGAGTGCTCTGTCCCAGTGAAGATCAGGAGAGCTTAATTTCATTAGCCACTGAGTCCCCTTGTAAGCCACATACGTATAGCAGCAGCAGCATTTTCCAACTCAAATCGCAAAGCTCTGTGCTGGAATTAGGTGTATGGACAACACATGTCCCTGAGCAGCTCTGAATGCAGGGAAAGGGAGACAGGACACAGAAGTATCCTGTACGGTGGACCTCATCCATAAATCACTGCAGGGACACCCACCAAACTATTACTGAACAGGCAATCATAACAGTTGCTGTGAATCTTTCTAACAAAAGCTACTCAAGTGAATGAATTTTGATTTCCACCAAGATACCTTTATAACCTTGATCCCTAATAAATGGCCCAAGCCAAGACTCAATAGCTTTTGCTTCTCAGGCTTTATCTACACCATAGTTTCACTACAGACACTTGCTACTCTTTGTTCTAAGATGCTAAATTGCAAAGCACGGTAACGAGCATTTTAGTTCTATCATTTGACTGTAAATTCACCTGAAAACTACCATTTTGTCTGTGTCAAAAGCAGGCATGAAATATGGAGCTACATACAAATTTATCTCATATTTAAGGGACTAGGATGCTCCCACATAGATTCTTCTCACTGAATAAGACTTAAAATGTTATGTGCACATTGCAAATCCAAATCTTACAGTCATTTGTAGTCTGTTACAGCAAGTGCCAACCTGAATGTGCAAAAGTAATGACAGAAGCAGTATAAAGAAATATCATATTGTGCATCAGCGGCTGTTACTGAAACTGCACCTCTGTCTTGTCTGTTTTCCTACTTATATTGTTTATTTTCCACCAATAAATCACTGAACTCAATGATTTGCAACAGCACATAAAGGCAAAAAACCTCACAACTGGATGTTTATGTTGTACCACAATGGCTACATAAATACTGGCACTTGCAGCTTGCTCAGCCCTCTTTCACAGAAAGATTTAAGTAATCAGTACTTCTTTAAAAATGAAAGAAGCATAGTTATAAATACAATGGAATGCAGGTAAATACCTAACGAAGGTCCATATTACTTAGATATTAACTAATACAAACAAAACTTTGTGGCATTGAATTTTATGCTACTAAAGTCCTCAACTTCAAGCACAGAGCTCTGTATGAATATAAAACATCTGTAGCTTGATTTGCAAGCTCTCAGAGCCTATAACCATTAGAAATTTGGAGCACAGTGCTCTTGACTGTATTACACTTACACTGAGGGTAAACAATCCAATTGCTGAGAATCATATGACCACAGTCTCTATTATTCAGCAGCTGGCCAAAATAATCAATGCTTGGACATTTTCCAGCTCACCATGAGCAGTACAAGGTCAAACAAAGCTTATCTGGTATAGAAGATATGTTTCTAAACTGGAGAGATAAAAGCATTCAAATTCTTCTCCAAGTCTGATGTGGGGCTCCAGGATTTTGCTCTCAAGGAAACAAAAAGTTAGTTCTCTTGTCTATGCCAAGAACTAGCCAAACCTCAATTATTTTCTGTTTAAGCAATATTCTGTGTGGTAACAGAACCGAAAAGATGTGGCTTCTGCTTTGATCCAGCATCTAGCCAAATCAAGGAGCTCTTCATTAGTATCTGGGAGATTTTGGTCGGGCCCTTAACAATGGCCCAGTTTTCAAAAATGCTTCCCAGACAATTTGGTGAGAGTTGCTCAATGTCCAATGCTTTGTAAATGCAATGATTTGCAAAAGAATATAAACTAATGTCATCCCCTTTTTTTAAAAAAAAATGTGTCTACAGTTATTAGTAACCTTGCCCCCAGATCTTCAAAGAGAGTGTATAATATCCCAAAATCTTATTACTAATGTAAAACTAAAAGCTGACTCAGCTGTATATAAGCAGTTTCAGATTTTTAAGTCAGTAAACTTTAAGATAATTCTTCCTACTGCGATCCCAGCACAAAATAGAACCCTGGCTATTTGCAGAGTACTTCCTCCAGCCCCCAGCAGGTTGTAGCAACTCTGCCAGAAGGACAACTGAATAGTTTGCTTACCTGTCGAGGTGAGCCATGACTGTCTTTGAGGCATCAGCCCCAGCTTCCTGCAGAATGTGGATAATCTGGAAAGGTGCATCACTGCCCCTGCCAGGATGGATGATAATGGGGCACCCAAGCTGTGACTGAGCCTGCGCTGTTGCCTGAAGCACTCTGTGTTCACTCTCAGTCAAAGGCCAGGAGCAACCTATTTCTCCCACTACACCACACTTGATGTCAGTCCTGTCCGCCCCATTGAGGATCTCCTCAACAATAATGTCTGTAAGCTAGAGAACAGGAAAATGAGAGGTTTCATTTTTCTTACTATTTGTGTTTAATAGCATCAGATCTAGCCTATGCACACTGTGTTACTTATACTCTTAAGGTCTTTCTGAACTTATACAGCTGCATCCACTGACAGGACGGTGAGTTCGGTGGTGGGGGTGACCATTAGAGGCAGTGCGGCGCTTCCCTGCGCGGGGAAACGACTAAAAACTCGATGGGGGTTGTCGCTAGGCTCCTGGCTCAACGACCGTTCCCGCGCGGTGCCTGACGGGAGGGGGCGGTCCCGGAAGCTACCGCGGGGGAATTAAATGGTCCTTAGGTAGCACAGGCAAAGAGGAGCCGGGCACGTTAAATAGGGCAGTTTGAGCAGGGAGGGTGCAGAGAGCAGCTGGAGTATGGTCAGAATGGACTGAGGACCGTGGTGGCTACCCATGAAAAGATTAAGGCTGCACCAAGCATGATGGAAGCTGCCACGCAGACAGCCCCAGTGGGCACATGCAGCTACTCAGACCCTGGGCTGCAGACAGTGCCCCCTTCCCACAGCGGCTCACGCCTTTGGCACTGGTTCCACCTGTGGAAGCTGTGCTTGGGTGGGGGAACTCCTTCATTTGGTGGAAGAGCTGAGGAAAGAAGTGGAAAGGCTGAAGACCATGAGGGAATGTGAGAGGGAGATAAATTAGTGGAGCAGGACCCTCTCACAAGCTGCCAGAGCTAGTGAGGCTGAGCACCACCCACGGGTAAACTGCAAGGCTGCGGGAGAGAGAGATGGGGAATGGCAGCAGGTTCCTGTCTGGAGAAGGAAACCCGCTCCCCCCTCCCCAGACAACAAACCCCCAGGTGCCCCTGGGGAACAAATACGAGGTGCTGCCGGTGCACCCCATCCCTAAGGATG
>WAAB01018959.1:0-18791 GCA_013389865.1 Piaya cayana
CTGCCCTGCCTGCTCAGCCTGGAGGAGAACCGTACTTCTGGAGAGACACAGTTTTGCCCCTACCCCATGCACATGATGGCATCACTCTCTGGAGTGGCAGAAAGCAGGAGAGCACCAAGATGCTCTGCCTGCCCGGCCATGGGTGCTGCTAGTCTAGACCTGCAGGTGGGTTTCCCACCTTGACCTCAGCCATAGGGCTGCCCAGGACCCTGCTTGCTGTGAGGTGCTGCCCTGCGAGGTCCTTTCCTGGGGGGTAAAGCCCCCGGCCCCACAGCACCTTTACATTGGCTGATGTTCCTAGGAAACTGCTGTCAGTGGTGGGTCTGACCACTGGTGACAGACAGTTACTCGGAGCAAAAATTCCTCATGGGCATGATGTGGATGGAGCAATTTTCTGCACAATTACTCCAGTTTATTCAGGGTGATAAACCAGTATTAAAGAGGGAGGAGATGAGGCATGGGAGCGATGTGTCTTTTGAACCTAATTCTTGCCATATAGCACAGCCTGAACATTTCCTAACGAGGCTGGAAGGAGCAGGGATGTGCAGCACTGGGATTAGATCAAACTAGGTATAAAATTCCCATGCTTCCTAGGTTAGGGATACAAGCACTGTGCCTTCAGACTTCTCAAGCTTAACAAAATTATCTCTGTGTGATTCACACACAGAATCACACAGAATCACCGGGTTGGAAGAGACCCACTGGATCATCGAGTCCAACCACTCCCACAAAACACTAAACCATGTCCCTCAGGACCTCGTCCACCCGTAACTTAAACACCTCCAGGGAAGGCGAATCAACCACCTCCCTGGGCAGCATATTCCAGTGCCTAAGTACCAGGTGAGGGGAAAGCAAAAGGCGCTGCCACACAAATAGATTTGTTAAGCAGGAAGACAGGGAAAAATTAACCTCTCTCAGCAGACAACAGTGATGCTTTGTTGTAAGCAGGAGGTGCCAGGGAATGAAGGTGCAGTGTGAACGGGGATGGTGACACACAACCAGAGTGAGCAGAGAGGCAGGCAATGTCAGCATGGTACCCTCCTGTTGTGCATGTGTCGTGAAGCCCCTTACCAGCGATGCAGATATCCCCCTGAGCAAGAGGTGATGAGATTGTAATTCCAGCTGGCTGACAGGACATCAAAGCGCTTCTCCCCACCAGCACTGCCTGCTAAGTCATGTTTTGCATGATGTGATCCTGCACCACCACATTCACATGCTCTGTTGGTGATGGAGCCAAGCCGAGGATGAGGGTGAGCAGAAGACAAATTCCAGTAGCTGCAGAAGCACAAGATGTTCTTTGACATATGCTGCTTGGCTTTCCTACCACTGCCTTCTCACTCTGCTCCACTTCTTGGACTCTCTTCCCTGTTTTTTCTCCTTAAGTCAGGATCTACCCCGCAGCTCACTAGAGCTGCTGGAAACCTCCCCTTCCCAGGGTCTCCTTACACCTCACCCTTCCTGGGGGCCTGTTGCAGCCTCTCGTGGCACGGAGCCTTGCTGTGCTCAGCAGGAGTTATTCCTCTTTACCTTTTGATGTGCTGCACTCCGCCGCTTGGGACCTCTGGTGGGGATGATCCCTGGCTGATGATCAAAGTCTCCTGGTGGAGCTCTGCCATGGCAGCCTAGACGGGTCCCTGGGATTCCCAGGTGGAAATCCCTTGATGTTGCTTTGGGTGGTGTCATGAAGCACAGCATGGTGAGTGCTGAGACCGCAGCCAGTGTGTCGCAGCACCGGCTGCTAATAATTCGGCATAGAAGAGAAAAATAGATACTTAAAAAAATCGCAAGCTGCTGCAGCCAAACCCAGCCACTGGAAAAAGTCCAAATGTGTCAATGTTGCATAGGCATTTACCAGGCAAACCAGCCAGGAACAGCAGGGTCGGCACCGGGGTTGTTTGCCAGTGCCTGCCGGGGCCGGCTGTGTCTGTGCAAGCCCGGCTGTGCTGCAGGGGCACCAGCAGCATGCAGTTCATGGACTTCTTGGTGAAGGCCAAGTCAAACAACAACCCTGCTAAATTGTTCCATTTCCAGTGTTGCGTTCAGAGCCAGCCGAGAGCGACCTGCTCTAGAAACCCAACCCTGCTGTATTTGTGGGGAAAGTGACCCCTTCACCTGCCCTTGCTGCTGGTGGAGTGCTGGCCCTGGCTGGCAGGTGCTGAGGCTTCCCAACAGCAGGCACCGATCTGCGGGGAGAGGGCTGTGTCGCTGTGCTGGCTGCCTTTGAGCTTAGGAGGTCCCTGGATCCCCGAGACTGATGTAAGGAGCAGCACAAGGTGCTTCTGTGTCAGTGGCAGGGCTGGTGGCACCCATGGGTTTGTTCGCATCCTGCTGCGTATCTTATGGATTTCCAGCAGGGGAAACGACCCGTTTAACTAAACAGCAGTAACAAGGTTGGCATAGCCAGCCATGCCTAAGCACAGCGCGAACTCCAATGACACTTAGAAGAGGAAATGTGCTGCCTTCTGGGTCTCTCTGCTAATATTTAGAAGGCTGACAGCTGTGTCCTGAGCACAGTCAGTACAAGGTATAATTAGAGAAGCTGTTTGAATAATGTTGTTATAAAAGTGATGTTAAAATAATGATGTGAAAGGCAATGCTGGGGCTGTATGTTTCTTGGGAACGCATGCTACACCAGGCACCGTGCCCGGTATGCTACAGTGATACATTTAAGGCAGATTCTGCTGAGGAAAATTAGCATCTTTGTGCTGTACATGAGGTACACTCTGTTCTTTGGATGCAAGTTAAGAGTCACATATAAAACCACCCAGTAGAACTTTTTCCAATTTGTATTTATCAACAAGCATCTATGTGTATTCCTGGATAATGAAATATTTATCTATAGACACACACATGCAGAATGTGAGAGTGCCAATGTATTATTTATCACAGCTTCCCTCCTGTAGCTCATGAATAACTCATGAAGCCTGGTCACCCAGCACAGTGCTTGGCCAGCTGTCTAAAACAGTTCCAGATGCCAGGGCATGCCAGCTCAAGGCATCTTGCCCCAGGCAGAGCATCCCCTGCCTCCAGCCCCTGCCAAGGAGACGGATGGCAGGGATGGCAGTGCAGGGATGGCATTGGCCTTGCTATGGGATGCTCACATCCCTGCAAGTCCCATTGTCCCTTCCCCTGGCATCTGGTGTGGGTCGTGGTTCCCTGCCTGCAGGCAGGGTGATGAAACCGAGGAGCTGAAGGGAAAGTGCATGAGCAGCAAGGTCTTTGCTGTGCTTGGAAGGAGCATGGAGGGCTGCAGGTGCCAGCTCCTTGCTTGGCCTCCAAGGAGGGAAACAGAGGCAGCACCAGTGGTGAGGCAAACGTGCCATGCTGGGCTTTGTGGAAAGGCTGTCATCTCACTGCAGATGTCAGATGAGAACTGATGTGTAAATAGCATCCCCCTATATAGAATCATAGAATCACCAGGTTGGAAAAGACTCACTGGATCATTGAGTCCAACCATTCCTATCAGTCACTATATCATGCCCCTCAGCGCCTCATCCACCCATCCCTTACACACCTCCAGGGACGGTGACCCAACCACCTCCCTGGGCAGCCTGTTCCAGTGCCCAATGGATGTGAGATGTGTCATTTCTGATGAAGCTATGAGAGCTGCAATAGAACAAAATATGTTGTCTGGCAGGGAGGGATCAGATGGTGACAACCCAACTAGCTTCCCAGGTGGTGGGTAGGCTGAGGGCAGGGAGCCCTGCTGTGGGGCCAGAGCCTGGGTCAGAAGCCAGTCTGCTCACATGCAGCCTTCGTCTCCCTGGCGTCCAGGAGCAATGAAATAGGCCTGTGGATAGCATGTTGGGGAGGAAAGCACCCAGAGCCTATTCTGGGATCTTTGGGGATCTGTGGGTGCAAATCAGTCCCCCGTGGTGCTGATATGGGACCCTGTATTTGAAAGATGCTGTGGGTGAGCAACAGCAGACGTGTGTCAGGCATGGTTTATGGCTTTGTACTTATAAAGCTAGTTCCAACCATGTAAAGACAAAGGAAGAGCAAAAAAAACCCAAACAACCCTTCTGTTGAGCTCAAACAACACCTTTCTCCTTAAGTGCTTAAGATGGATGCAGATAAAACAGATATCAGGGACCATTTTCCTTCTCCTGTAGAGTGACTGCAGATAAATCTGTGCTGCTGAGTGAGCCAGGGACTGTGAGCTGGGGCAGTTTCTAAAGGCTGGACTGTTCCTGCTGCCCTGCGAGGGACAGTTTGGATTCTGGTGGTGAAGAAAGGAGGACAGACTATCCCCTTGGCAGGGTCACGCAGCAGCTAAGGTGCTCACGTGTCTCACAAGCAGCACTAACGCAGTGCACAGCTCCGACTCTCTGGGGTAACATGAGTCAGAGCAGGGGGGAGGTTACACAACACCTAAAGGAAATAGAGAGCACAGTATTATTAACTAAGAATTGGGCTAAATGATTTGACAAGTGAATTATCCTCCCTACATTGCCTGCTGGAAGCAGGAGCATCCCTGCCTTCTCTGCAGAGAGAGGGTGGATGGCTGGGAGTGTGGCTTTCTTGACTTGGACCCTCCAGTGCTGCTGGTCACTTGCTCTATGCAGAAATGCTTGTGAACAGTGCTCACATGGGTGAGAACTCAATTCATTCATTGAAAAATAGTGGCTGCTTGGGAAATGAAGCATGGTAGTTGCTCAGCTTTGCACAGCAATCTAGCACAGCAGCTGAGAGTATACATCTGGTTGGAGGGGAAGGAGGAACTCTGTTGTCTGGCTGCAGTTGCCTTTGCTGTTGTCTGTCCAGGGCTGAGCAACCATCCTACTCTTGGCAGGGGTCAGGGCTTGTCCAGCAGCTGCTGGACTGGAGGGTCTTTGGAGGCAGCCACCCCTCGTCCAGCTCAGGGGAGTGGCAGCAGTGAAGTGGGTCTGTAGATGTCAGGGAATGGGGCAGGAGTGGCCGTGGGTCTCATTGCTGGAGCATCCTGAGCCCTGCAGAGTCCAGTGGAGTGCGCAGCCTGAGGCTGAGCAGGACTGGGTGACGCTAGGAGGGCACCAGCTGGCATTGTTGGGATGCTCCTGCTGAGCACTGACATCTTCTCAGCTGGAGGAGCTGCCAGAGTTCAGTCTCCTCCCAGGGCCATATCTCCAAAGAGAAAAAGAAATACCATTCTGGCAGCTCTGTGCATTGGACTTGGTCACAGAAGCAGAGCCATAGGGGAGGCCAATGTGCCTGCATCATTTGCAGGTCAAGAGATGTTTTCTTTCCATCCCAAGAGAGGAACTGATCACCCGGCTCAACCTGGCAAAGCTTAATGCTCATCAGATGTGGGTGCTCCAGGTGCTTGAGCCAGGTCCTTGGTGCTGCTGAGCTTAGGAGCAGGGCAGCCAGATTGGAGCCAGCTGTCAGGCTGCTGCAAAAAGTCAGCAACATCCATCAGCCTCCTAAGAGCATCGTCTAGCACAGAGTTATTTCTGGGCCACGGTGGTTATTGGGAAGGCATTACAAGGCTGTGAAGTACAGCATGTCTCTCAGCTAGAGCTGCACTCATTGGCTTGGGAGCAGCACACACCAGCTATCCTTCGGGAGTTTGCTGGCTTTTGACTTCACTCCACTTCAAAGCCCAGGCTCCTTACGTGTGTTTTAGCGATGCTCACACACTTCAGGTTTCTAGGCCAAATGAAAGCTTTGATTCCATGCTGCACTCAGCAGCTCTGCATGAAGGTAGCCTGTGGTTAAGTAAGGTGAGAGGCTGAAAGTGGTTCAATTTTGCAACAATAGCTGAGAACAAAGTACAGTTTCTACCATTTGAAACTGGGACAAAACAGAGCTGGAAGGTTTTTGTGGGGTTACTTTTTATTATTTTTTTATTATTATTTTCCTTTTAACACTCAGTAGCCTTTTTTGAGTTGAATTAAATTTCTGGTGTTCATGGCCTTTACCTCATGCTGGAGCATTCCCCTTCTCATGCAAATGGCAAAGCCAGGGCAGGACAGCAGCACATGAGGGAAGGGAGCAGAATAGGTGGAGGGGTACTTCAGCTCTCAGGCTTGCCCTCCTGGCCAGGGCTCNTGGACTGGAGGGTCTTTGGAGGCAGCCACCCCTCGTCCAGCTCAGGGGAGTGGCAGCAGTGAAGTGGGTCTGTAGATGTCAGGGAATGGGGCAGGAGTGGCCGTGGGTCTCATTGCTGGAGCATCCTGAGCCCTGCAGAGTCCAGTGGAGTGTGCAGGCTGAGATGTCAAGAGATGTTTTCTTTCCATCCCAAGAGAGGAACTGATCACCCGGCTCAACCTGGCAAAGCTTAACGCTCATCAGATGTGGGTGCTCCAGGTGCTTGAGCCAGGTCCTTGGTTCTGCTGAGCTAAGGAGCAGGGCAGCCAGATTGGAGCCAGCTGTCAGGCTGCTGCAAAAAGTCAGCAACATCCATCAGCCTCCTAAGAGCATCGTCTAGCACAGAGTTATTTCTGGGCCACGGTGGTTATTGGGAAGGCATTACAAGGCTGTGAAGTACAGCATGTCTCTCAGCTAGAGCTGCACTCATTGGCTTGGGAGCAGCACACACCAGCTATCCTTCGGGAGTTTGCTGGCTTTTGACTTCACTCCACTTCAAAGCCCAGGCTCCTTACACGTGTTTTAGCGATGCTCACACACTTCAGGTTTCTAGGCCAAATGAAAGCTTTGATTCCATGCTGCACTCAGCAGCTCTGCATGAAGGTAGCCTGTGGTTAAGTAAGGTGAGAGGCTGAAAGTGGTTCAATTTTGCAACAATATCTGAGAACAAAGTACAGTTTTTACCATTTGAAACTGGGACAAAACAGAGCTGGAAGGTTTTTGTGGGGTTACTTTTTATTATTTTTTTATTATTATTTTCCTTTTAACACTCAGTAGCCTTTTTTGAGTTGAATTAAATTTCTGGTGTTCATGGCCTTTACCTCATGCTGGAGCATTCCCCTTCTCATGCAAATGGCAAAGCCAGGGCAGGACAGCAGCACATGAGGGAAGGGAGCAGAATAGGTGGAGGGGTACTTCAGCTCTCATGCTTGCCCTCCTGGCCAGGGCTCATTCTGGTCTCTACTGCTGGCTCCTCTCCACACTACTATTTTTCTTTTTTTGCCCTGCACCTAGTACATCCAGCTCACATCTGGGCCTGGGGTACCTAGGATTGATACCACGGCAAGCAGTTAATCCTAAGTAAGTGTGGGTTGTTACACAGCTCTGGAGTTGGCCTGATGGCTTTTGCTCTCCCTCCACCCTAGGCTGACCTGGAGAGCATCTCTTCACCTTGCCAAAGAGTTTTTATGTTAAATGGCTAAAAGTCATAATTACCATAATGGTTCTTATGGCAACCCAGCGATCTGAGCTCTTTAAAAGCTCCTCTTGCTTAAAGTATCTCTTGTACCTGGGGCTTGGGAGGTGCCCCTGCCCACAGCAGTAGGCAAGACCTGGGACTGAGCCAGCTCTTCTCTGAGCAGAGAGAGAGGATGGGGGCTCATCTGTGCTCATAGAGAGCACTGAGGAGCAAAGCAAGTGCAATCACTGCCTCTTCAATCACCCACTACTATGTTCCTTGTGGATACCACATGGTCCATGGCAGCCTCAGAATCATTTCCCTCCTTACAGTCTGAATTTTCACTCACACCACAGCCTCCTCTTGCCAACCTGCCGAGCTGAAGCCGCTGCAGGTCATGTTTTGCAATTTGCCGTTGCAAGACAAAGAAAACAAGTTCTTCTTTTTTACAACTACCAAACCACTTCATCGAGCAATTTTGCTGTCTCTGCGCTTTGGTTTCAGTTAACAGTATTCCTTAGGGAGGGAAAGTCTAGAGGCACCTCTGAGTGTTTTACTGCTGGTTCTGGTATTACAGATGGTTGTGAAAAGTTGCCTAAAGTGCCATAACTGCTGGCAGCAGCTTTTCTATGTCTTCCACTGGAGACAAGCCCGGATGAAGCTTGCTGGGATTGCAGGCAGATGCTACCACTGACCAGAGGAGCCCACCCAGCCTCACCTCAGGTACCAACCTTCCAGCTTTCGGCTGCCTCTCCCAAAGTTGAACCCCGTTTGTCTGTCTCTCACTGGGGGCTCTGCCCTTGCACATGAAAGCCACAGAGCCTGATGAAACAGCTCCTACCTGGGGTCTCAGCGCAGCCCTGGGTGCTTGGCACCAGCCTGAGAGGGGGATGCCACCCTGCTCTGAGGCAGCAGGCAGGGGGATGGCTGTCCCTGTGGCACTCGGCTGGTGCAGGGGAACCACAAGCCTCCCTGTGAAGCAACTCTCCGCAGCAGCTACCCAGCACCCTGTTGTGTCCCCATCACACCAGGCACAGAGCCACAGGAGCATGGCTCCCGTGCCCAAGCAGGTAGTGATGCCAGCAGTGAAGCTTGGCTGCACTGAACTGGGAGACACTGGTTTCCTCCCCACTGCCTCACAGCAGGAGTCTTGGGGCTGTTCAGGCTGGTGGGCACTCCTGGGGGGCTGGCACCACCCATGGAGCAGGCAATATTGCCCACTCTGAGGACTGAGCCATGCCAGGTCCCGCTGGGGTGCAGGGTCTGTGTCTTTGCTCCACATCTTCCATCAAGCCTCATTCTTCAGGGCTGCCCCAGGGCCAGGGGAAAATACCGAGGTCTAGCTCGGGGACTGAGGGCCAAGAGACACCATATCTGCTCTTTTGCAGTGCGAGGGCAGCATTCCTGTTTCATGTGAAGTGCAGGACCCTGGGTCTTGTCTTGCTGCAGCTCAGCTGCCTGCCCCTTGGAGCCCCCATAAGTCCTGAGGAGCCTGTGGGGTTGTCTGGTCTCCTGGCTGGCCACAGCTCTGCTTAGACCTCTCCAAACTTCCTGCATTTGTTTCGCTCGAGCTATTTGGGGGAAGTAGGGTGTTGTTATGTCTTCAGCTCAGCGTCTATTTAGAGAAGGATAATGCCATTGTGGGGGAGACAATGAGAAACTTAAATGCCTAGAATTCTTTGTCTCTCCCTGTTCTGACTATTTCTTCTTGTTGTTGTCGTTGTTGTTTCTTCTTCAAATGGTATTACCTTGGAAAACTGCAGTGGGATTTGATGGTCCCCCGTGGACAGGGTAGGGGTGTGCAGGTAAAGCGTGAATAAGCCCCACCAAGATGAGCCCAGAGTGATCCCTGCTTTAGTCCAACTGCAGGCGGGTGAATCCTGTCCACTGCCTGTTCAGGGCTGGGTCAGAGGAAGGTCAGGTTCCAAAAGAGAAGGGATGGCCAGCGCAGGATCAGACTTCCCCAGGAGACCTTTGTGAGGAGGCACAGCAGCCACCCCCTCCTGCCACTTTCCCAGGGCTATGTTTATCTCCTGGTTTGCTCGAGGAACTCAGATGGGCACCTGAGATGTCTTAATGTCATTGTCCCAACAGAGCTGGCTTTAGGGGACTTTTTTCCCCTTGCAGGATATAACTAATTGGACCTGACATCGGGGAGAGTCATGTTGAGTCCCAAAATAGCTTTCTGCATGGTGCTACTTGCAAAGGTGCCATGAGGAAAACTGGGTGTAAGTGTCCCGGGAGCTGCTTTTGCAGGCACTGGGATCCTGTGTGGCTGCGCAGTGCACTTGAGGACAGGTTTGGTCTGAAACCCAAACTGGGGAGACTAATGACTGCCATGGCCTGGCTGATGAACACCAAGTCTGGGTTAGGAATAAAGGGTCTCAGTCTTTTTGCTGCTGTGCACCAGGTCCTTGCAGTGGTCCTCACTGTCCTGTGTCATTCGCTGATGGGAGTCCTGGGGCGTCTGGTTTCCTTGGCATTTCTCTCTTCACTAACAGCAGTGAAAGCTGGGCAGAGGAAGCTGGTTCAACTCACTTCAAAGCAGCAGTTATGGAAAGGACTCTCTGAAACTGTGGTGTGGGTCCAAAGAGGGAGAAGGCAGATCTTCTTATGCCTTACCTAGGCTGTGTACCTCCTGGCTGTCAGCTCTTGGTGGACCTCAGGGTCTCCTGCGTGGCTGTACCGTGCTGCATGCTCAGCTAGAATGCTGCCGAGACCTTGATCCACACACAGCTGGAGCCAGAGAGTGTTTTTGCAGCAAAAACAAAGGTGTGCAAGGGTTGGGGGTGTAACTGCTGTACTGCTGGGTGGAGGGTCACTGCTCTGCTGAGTGAGAGAGTAGCTGCTGGACTGATGTGTGCGTGTGTGTAACTGCTGTAGCGGTGCAGAGAATCCCCTTGTTGCCGTGCAGAGCCTTTGCATTACAAGACACTCTCTAAAGCCTGGCCATTCTTAAGAAAGTAAAATTAGATCGGAGCAGCACTAAGGATAAGCAGCTCAGTTCTCATCCGCACCTTGCTGGAGCCATGTGGCTGGCGGATGGCAGGACAAGACACAGTGTCACCTGCAGGGACAGTGGCAGACGGCCCCAGGGGAGCTCAGGGAACCATCCTGGTCCTGTACTGAGCAGAGTTGGATGTGGGGAGGTATTGGGGAATCTGAGTGGAACTCAGGACTTGGATATGAGGTCTTGTTGCTGTTACCAAGTCAGGGCAGGGCAAGGACCTACCTGCTGTTCCTGCACTGAGGATGCTTCCAGGTGAGTCAAGCTATGTCCCAGTCAAAGACAGATGTGGGATGAGGAAGGGCTTCTCATGGTCCTGCCTGCTCCTCAGGGGTCTGTGCATGATGGAGGTGCAGCGTATCTCCTGTGGCTGCGTCCTCCCTTTGCTTATGTTGCCTCCTGGCCACCGTGCCTGTTGCTGCCAGGGCCCCGGAGAGCTGAGCTGCCTTCAGTTTGGGCTCTCCTGGAACGCCCAGAAGAGGTGATGGGCTGCCCCACAGCAGGGCACAGACCCCAGGACAGAGAAGCCTCTGTATCTTCCCAGGTGGGAAAAAGGCAGGAGCAGGCTGCAGGGTTAACACGCTCCTGTCCATGTTCAAAAACCATTGTTGCTAACATTTGGTTTTAACTAGCTGTCCCCAGTGAAGGTTCCTGCCTGAGGCTGGCTCTCTGCTTGCACTGGTCTCGTCTCCTGGGTCACTACAGACATGGATGGAGCAGCCACAGCCTGCACAGGCGAGAGCACAGGTCTCCCTGCTCAGAACACCTATTGCCAGACTATTTTTCTCCATTTCCAGGAGGAGAGAAAATGTTTTTGCACCAAAGTGGTTTGCTCTCAGATGATCCCGTTGCTGATTTTGGAACTGATAGGCAAAGCCCTCTGCCAGGCAGAGGGGAATGAGTCTTCCCAATGCTCAAAACAAGACGCTGGGGAAATACTGCATCCCTACCTGCCATCCCTGCCAGCTGCCTTGCCAGTCCCTGTGGACCTGTTTCAAGTGGCAGAATGAGAAGTGTCTGGTAGGCAAAGCAGGCGGCTGGATTCACGTTTCATTCTATTGTTTCATAATTATTAGTAGAGAGACTGAAAATATAATTATGATAATAAGCTAAAGCACAATCTTCCTACAGGAGCTACCAAATTATTCATATCAACTCTTCATCCTAATTCCCTTAACTGTTCCCTGCCCAGAGGAAGAGGAGCCGTCGCTGCACCAAGCTGCCCACACTGTATGCCGGAGTAAGCAATCCTCACTGGCACTTGCTGAAACAGCAATGAGTAGCAGCTCTTACTCAGCATAGAACTGGGATGGGAAAGGAGCCATGTAAGAGACAGTGGCCTCAAGAGCTGGAGTTGTCTGGGGGCCAAGAGCCAGAGGCAAGAGCTGGGAAAAGCAGCACCCAGCTGCCGGCAGGGCTGGCTGGAAAGGGCAGCATGATGCTGGGCAGTCACTCAGCAGGAGGTGGCTGCCAGGGCTGGGTTTGGTCACCACATCTCCTGTCCCTTGGGGCTGTGGGTATACCTGCCATCCCTGACTTTTGGAGCCAGAGTGAGCACAGAGCTCAGCGTAGCAGGACTTGAGGGCCAAGGCATGCTCAGGCCAGCCTGCTGCAGAGCCCGGGTCTCTGCCCAGTGTGGGTGATCTTCGTCACCCAGCAGCAGCGGCTTCAGTGCTGTGGCTCTGCCAGCTCCCTCCAGGAATACTGTCAGCTCTATTTAATGTCACAGTTTAGCTTGCTCATGCATCCGAGCAGACTGTGTACAACTTCACGGTGCCGCAGGAAGAGCAATGAATCCCATCCCACAGTCTTTTCCTTGCGTACCCTGGAATCTGCAATGCACCCACTCCAGAGCAGCGGGGATTTCCAGATGTGGACGTGACATCGACTGTGTCACCCCTCTGTACAGGCTGGCAGCAGGACCAGCTGCAGGAGGCAGCTGCCTGGCTGCCCTCCGTATCAGAGCAGGAGAGCATCAGAGGAGCTCTGTAGGCAGAGCCTTTTGCTGGGGCCAGTTCTTCAGGGGAGAGTTATCCTTCCCATTTTGCTGAGGACATGTTCAGGGCATGAGGTCGTATTTGGATAGGACCCTGAGCAGCCTGGTCTAGTGGGAGGTGCCCCTGCCCACAGCAGGGTGTTTGGGACTAGAAGATCTTTATGGTCCCTGCCAACTCAAACCATTCTATGATTCTATACCGTTCACCACTGGCTCCTGAGCACCTGGGGCAGAGCTGAAGGACAGTAAAGTGAGGCGAAAGCCCAAATGCCTGCAGCAAACAACCCCTGCCCCTTTGCAGCCCTGGGCTGTCCTGTTCCAGACCTTGCCCAGCTCCTGCCACCAACAGGACTTGATTTAAGAACACAGAATGGGAGCTGGGGTCTGTCTTACTGATGATGAGCATGCAGAGCATCTCCCATCTTGTGCAAAAAGCATTGTGCTGCCTTTCTCCTGCTTCCATCCTCAGCAGTGGCATGGAGTGCACTTAACGAGGCCAGATCCTAGAGGGTGCCGGGCAGCTGTAGCTCAGAGCTCAGCTCCTTGCAGAGTCACCACATCGAGCCAAAAGCAGGATTGGGCTCATGTCCTTCATTATATAACTGTTTCTCCAAGTGTTTTGTAGCACTCAGCCCTCCTGCCAGGCGGAGCCCCCACTGGCAAACGGGAATGTCATGTTTTTCTGAATGCATAGCTTTGATTTTTACGCAAGCTCGTAGAAGAGGCCAATTTGCCTCCCTCAATCTCATGCACCTTGCAGGGCATTAACAAAGATGCAGATCCCTACAAGCCACCAGCCAACAAACTGGAGGTGTCACCTTGTCTGGGGTGGGTGATGGGGCTGCAGGGAGAAGCAGGACCCCAGCGGCCAGGTCAGGTCAGTTCTTCTGTGGGGCTTGTGGCTGAACTGACCTAACCTGGCCTCTGGGACCCCATGCTGTCCATGCTCTGCCCCAGCTGCCTGCCCTCGCATTCCTGTCCCTGCACATCACTCCCCTCCAGCTGCTGAGGAAAACAGCCCCTGCTGCCACCAGAGGTTTGGGTGATGAGAGGGAGCCACCTTCACAGCACGCAGGCTCTATGGGAGCTGGGGCTGCTGCTGGCCTTGGAAATGTAGGATTTTTTTTTCCTTTTGACTCCAAGAGAAGCAGGAGGTGAGACACAGCAGGCTGGCACTGTGCAGGGCTTGCAGCTCTGCAGATTTTTTCCATCACTGACGGGACACTGGCCAACTTTGCCCAGGACAGAGAGATCCTCACCAGGGGCAGTGCCTTGCTGCCACCCACCCCCCCCCTCCCCCGGAAGGTATGAAGGCAGGAGATCTGGTATCACGCCGCCTTTGCAGGCAGAGATTTGGGGGCTTTCCCCCTAATTAATGGAGAGTTTTGATGTGATGGCTGAAATTGGGCAATAGGAGAGTTGTTGTGTCTTGGGGATGACTATCGGCAGTGGGACAGATCAGCTGCTCTTCTCCAACACATCACTGAGGAGGAAATCTTCATGCTTGTCTTGAGAAGCATACAGTGTGTATGTGAAAGGTGACTTGGAACTGCCCCAGGGGCTGGAGCTGTACTCAACACTGGGTATTGCCTGTAGACCCCAAAAAGCAAGAGGATTTTCCCCACTGGCCTGGTGATATGCAACGAGACCTCGCACCAGCCCCTCAGCCAGCAATCCTAGCAGCATCGCCCCTGGCCAGACAAACTGGATGTCACCCATTCAGCCATGTTACCAGACTGACTACAAATAATTCTGGATCTAAATCAGTACTGCAGTCTGGGCTAAAAGTCATTTCATGAGCTGGCTTGCTCCACAGACCACTGGCTAATTTTTCTGGTTGTAAATGATGTTTTTTCCTGTCGTGGATGAGGAAGACCTAAGGACAGGAGAAGGGCATGCTAACAGTGGAGAAAAACAAGCAGCTGCACGTGGGATCCTGTAAACACTTTCACATTTGTGTGCCACCCCCAGCCTTGTTACCTGTGTGCAGGAGCAAGTCTGGAGTACACCAGCAAATACATAATATCAACAAACAGAACTAGCAGTAAGTGCTCTTCTTCCCTTAATCTCTGCATATTCAGGGAGTCATCATTGCCTGGGATAATCACATGCTCTATTTAGCCATAACAAGCTCTGGAAAACTGAGGCACCTGGTGGGGGTGCCTAAGGTGACTTGCCAAAGCATCGACTCCATGTGGGAGACTTGAACCAGCAGCTGAAACCTTTGGAACAGGATCATTGCCTTTCCTGTTGTTGTAGCATTTGTTATGGATATTTTCTGGCCAGTTCATCACATGCTATCTGCTAGGTCGGTGCTGTGTGGAGCTCAGTGTTCAAACTTGCTGTGCTGGATACCTCTAAGGGCTGGTCGAGCCTCAGCTGATGGGCCAGTGAGCAGGGCAGTGATTTGAACCAGGGGCAGATAGCAATGCTCATCTTGTAATTCTGCAAACAACTGCTCCCACATTTGACTTCTCCCCACACAGTCCAAATGCACTGGCAGAGCAGCCAGGCTGATTGGTTCTCCCTTTGCAGGCTCATCCCTGGGAAAACAGTGCTGGGAAGGGGAGGCTGGCTGGTGGGCAGCACCAGGGTTTTGGAGGCTGTTCTGCTCGTTACGCAGCCCACGCGCCTCGGCTGCATCAGGGGCTGATTAACTGTCCCCAGCTGTAAAGCTGAGTTCGTTCTGATGGATGGAGCCTGATCAACGGGAGAACGTGCATGTCTGGTGGCAGCCTGAGCAGGGGCTGTGCCATGCTCTGCCCCAGGACCGAGCAGAGACCACAGAACAGTTTGTCCTCTAGAAAAGCCTGGAATGGGAATGGCCTCAGCAGTCAGCAGGCCCTGCATGTCCCACTACAGTCTTTTCTCAAAGCCCTGCACTTCTCCAGGGCTGCCTTCCTGGCAGCAAGCTTTTAAGCTCAGAAAGCTCAGAAAGAGACTATGCATTTTAAAGAAAAATCGTTAGCAGCTCAGCCCTCTACTTGAACCTGTTGGAGAGGAGGTCTTGCTCTCTCCTCTCCTCATTGTAGGGAGATGCTCCTTCAAACTGTGCAGAAAATACAATGAGCTGCTTCTCAAGTGCACTTGTTCCCATTTGCAGGCCCATGCACGCTGTGATGGGGAGGGCACAGCATTTAAGCACACATGAATAACCTCGCACTAGCAGTCCAGACATCTGTATGATTTTTTCCAATGGTTCTAGTACCAAAATATCCCAGGCACAAAGGACCCTACATTTACAGCTAATGATCCATACAAGCCTCTAAGGAAACGGCACAGTAGCCCTGCTAAAGTCTTCAAGGGGAAATCTTTCAGTCCCTGGCTACTGCTGGAGCTGCTCAGGGAATTCTGCTTTCAGCTCTGGCACGCAATAAAAACCTTTCTTCGCTATTGCAGACATGATGGCTTTTCTGGAGAGAAGAAAGGTGTTGACTGAGCTAATGCCATTAACTGCCTTTAAGCACACTTAGAGGATGCAAAAGCGAATGCCACCCGGTCATTCAGCAACACGGGTCAGCTCAAAGCAGCCCGTGCACCCCCTGGCATGCCCTGCTCTCGAGGTGCCTTATCGCTGCCCTGCTTGAAGTGCTGCCTGCTCCCCAACCCCAGGAGAGAGCAGAGAGTGACAAGATATCCCCGGGTGTGCGCCTGGAGCGCTCATGATCCCCAGGGCACTGAAGGTTCCCCACTGCAGGAGAAGCGAGGCAGCCTCACAGTCCTCACCCTAGGGACAGCACTCCAGGAGAAACTGTCCTGCTGCCTCATTTCTCCTCCTCATCTACCCCATCCCTTCCCAGGAAAAGAGACAGGAGCTTTGCCTGAGAAAGAGATGCAAGATGCACCTTTTCTTTTCCCAGGGGTCTCTCAGCAGTGCCACCCTGAGCGTGCTCAAATCCAGCCAGGACCACTGTCCCCTGCTGCATCTCGATGCCCAGCACGGGCCGAGTGGGACATGGGCAAGAAGGTGCCTGCTCCAATGGGGATTTTCCCCTCTCCTCACTCCCCGTTCCCGTGCAAACCACACCACGGTGCCTCCTTCCTCAGACTGACTCACGCTGAGGCAGGCGATGGTAAGAGCTGCTCGCCGCTGCGGTGGCAAGTTTTGCAATCAGTTTTAATGAAGTATTTACAAGTTCGGAGGCTGGCTCCTTGCACAAGGAGCGTGGCCTGGCCTCGGCAGCTGGTTGGGCTCTTCATTGACGTTCCTGCAGCACAAGCACAGTGGAAAAGATTTAGACATCAGAAAATGCCAGATTAATTATCTCTTAATTGATACCTCCACCTGGGGACAAATGAAACCGGAACATTTCTCCTGCCTTGGGATCCCGCCACTTACAAACAGATTTACAGCTAAAAATACCACGGCAGTCCCACGGCTAATCAACTGCGCTGCTTACCCTGGCTGAGGTTATGAAATTGTCTCGGGCTGGCGCTGCAAGCGGCGAGGGACCAGCTGCAGCAGCGGAGCCGCCTGCACGCCCCGTGAGGGCTGCACGGTGCCCACCAGCACCCTGCCAGGCAAGGGGCAGCTTCAGAATGATGCAGTTAACATTTCTCAAGCCTATGATCCAGCCAGAGAGCCCTGACACGAGGCTTCTCGCCCGCTCCTGCTCTTTCCCTGCAGTCTAAGATTTCCACTTGGGTCAGGAAAACCTCTGGGTGCTTGTGAGAGCCCTTCTGCAGCTACAACACGTCCCCTGCACCATCTCCTTGCGGGAACACACACACACAAGAGACCAAACCGCCACAGTGACCCCAGTTTCTTTTAAATTACTGTCATCTTTATTTTCTTCACGTATGTGCAAACAGAGGAGATTGCAATGGTGGTGTTCTTAAAAATAACAAAATGTATTTGCATACATTTCCCTATGTACAGGTGAACAGCCACGGGTAAAGTCTTCTTTTGCACAGCAAAAGATCTAGAGCGTTGAGACAGACCGGGGATGGGACCAGGGCCCCCCCCAAAAAAAGGGTCTAACTTAAAAATAATAATAATTAAAAAAAAAAAATTCACAACAGTGCAAACCTCTCGGACACGACAGCACGATGGAGCGACTTTAATGGAGAAACCGGCGGGGGGGGCCCTCTCGGAGGTGAGATTTCTGACTGTAAACAAGGCTGCGACGCCTCCCTCCCGCCGCCCTCCCCGGGGAAAGCTATTCCAGGAATTTGGCAGATCTTCAAGGGCTGAGCCGGAGGGAAACGGCCCGCGGCCGCCTCCCCGCTGCCTGCCGGGGATGCTGCGGGCGCCCGCACCGACCGCGGGGCTCCCGGCGGGACCGCGCAGCCCCGGGAGGGTCCGAGGGGCCCCAGAAGGGTCGGAGGGACCCCCGGAGGGGTCCGAGGGGCCCCGGAGGGTCCAGAGAGGTCCCCGGCGCGCTCAGCCGGTGTCGGGGTCGCCGGGGGGCGGCCGCTCGGAGCCGTCGGAGGCGGCGGCGGCGGCGCCGTCGGGGCCGCTGCTCTCCAGGGAGGACTCGCTGCCCGTGCTCTCCCCCGAGAGCAGCCGGCGGACGCGCAGGTCGGCGCGCAGCGAGCGCAGGTCGTTGCCCAGGCTGAGCTCGCCCAGGTCGCGGAGGAGCCGGCCCAGCTCGACGCCGTCGCCCCGGTCGGGGACCTCGGGCTCGCCCAGCGCCTCCAGGATGTCCCGGCAGTCGCAGAGCATGGCCCGCTCCTCCTGCTCCTCGCCCAGCAGGTCCTCGGTGATGGAGCCCAGCTTGGGCGCGCTGCGGCTCCGCTCCACCGGCGGCTTGTAGCAGCACTGCCCGTTGAGCAGCTTGCGCAGCGGCACCAGCGGGATGCTCTGCTCGCCCACCAGCTGCTGCTGCTGGTGCCGCGCGTCGTCCCGCTTCTTCAGGCGCCGGAACTCGGCCAGCGCCGCCGCCGAGGTCTGGTAGAGCAGCAGCGCCATGGCCTTGGCCTTCTCCGGCTTGGACACCAGCACGGCGTGGCAGCGCAGCATCACCGCCTTGTGCTTCAGCTCGTGGCGGTAGATCCAGGCGAAGACGCGCGGCAGGCGCGGGTCGGCCACGCAGTAGGTGACCCGGTGGAGCAGGTAGAGGTGGCCGGGCCGGCGCGGCCCCTTGTCCTCGGCGTGGGCCATGCGGATGCCCTGCGCGCCGATGGTCAGCTTCATCTTGGTGCCCTGCCGGCCCGCCTCGCTCTTGCTCCAGATCTTGCAGACGGCCAGGTCGGTGCAGCCCTCGCCCTTGGACTGGATGGTGGTGGCGTTGCCCAGGTAGAGCACGGTGTACGTGGGGTCCTCGCCGGTGACGCGGAATTTCCGCCGCTTGGAGCGGAACATGCTGCCCACGCGGTGCAGGGCGCTCTCGGGGCAGGCGCGGGCGAGCGAGGTGAGCGCCGAGTAGTGCGCGCTCACCGCGTAGCCCTTGGGCTTGCTCTGCCGCCGCGCCTCGCCCGCCGCCAGCTCCACCTTGCTCCGCTTCCAGGGCAGCATCGCCCCGCGGAGCCGCTCGGGCTCAGGCGCCGCGCCGACGGCCCGGGGCGCGGGGCGGCATCCCACGGCGGCGGCGGCGCTGCCC
>WAAB01018959.1:19148-66251 GCA_013389865.1 Piaya cayana
TGGAGAGGGGCAGGGAGGATGGAGAGGAGAGGGCAGGGAAGGTGATGGGGCAGGGAGGATGGAGAAAGGGAGCGTGGAGAGGGCGGTGAGGATGCAGAGGGAAGGGAGGGTAAGGGGGATCGGAGGATGGAGAGGAGCAGGGTGAGTGGAGAGGGACAGGGAAGGTGATGAGGCAGGGAAGATGGAGAGGGCAGCGAGAGTGGAGAGGGGCAATAAGGATGGAGAAGAGCAGGGAAGATAAGGGGTCTGGGAGGATGGAGAGGGAGAATGGAGAGAGGCAGAGGATGGAGAGGGGCTGGGAGGATGGAGAAAGGGAGCGTGGAGATGTCAGGGAGGATGGAGAGGGCAGGGAGGATAAGGGGGCTAGGAGAATGGAGAGGGATAGGGTGAATGGAGAGAGGCAGGGAGGATAGAGAGGGTAGGGAAGGTGATGGGGCAGGGAGGATGGAGAGGGGCAGGGAGAGTGGAGAGGGGCAATGAGGATGGAGAGGGCCAGGGAGAGTGGCGAAAGGCAGGGAGGATAGAGATGGGCAGGCAGGATGGAGAGGGCAGCTGGAACCCTGTCGAACCGATAAAAATCCTGAGGCCACAGTGAGGTCCCACGCTCCAGGAGTCCCTATACCTGGGAGAACCCAAACCTCAAAAGCCTTCCCGGCCAGGGCGTGCCGTGAAGGAGTCCCACTCTTGCAACATAATCTTCCCTTTGATTTGGTTAGTCCGGCTCTGGGAGCTGAGGGCCTGCAGCAAATAAAAGCTATTATGTATGAGTAATGCTTTGCTCTTTTATTTGGATGTAGCAGCTGAATAACAAGAAGCTGTCTTGTAATATCTTGCTGGGGTTGCTCGAATACAGTCACGGACATAATGAGAGCTTTGGAAAGTTGGTCTCTGTGTCGTTGCTATAGCTTCTCATGTCATGTATCATATCCTGTGCCAGGAAGAACAGAAATTCCAGGGTTGCAGAAAACAGCACTTTGTCAGGATTTGAATAAACACTCAACAAAAGGGGAGCAGTGTGTACTCGTGCAGTAAAATAAGTAAACACCTGCTGAAATGATTTGACAAATCAGTTCTAGAGTCTGGATCAATTAAAACAAACCCGTGCATCTTATTGTTATTATTATTATTATTACATTATGCCATCTAGCAGATTACTTGGGAACTGCAAGGGACCACGGTGACTGGTGTCAAATTATGAAAAGCGCTTGCCCATTTGCTTACATTCCAGAAATGCCCCCTGGCCAGAGGGCAGTGTCACCAGTGCTGTCCCCAAGGCTGCTCCAACACAGCTGGAACCAGGAGGTGCCTGACCACATCTGTTGTTTCCAGAGGCCGCTGGTGGGTGTGGATCTGTACCATGCTGCATTTCTTGTCTTCGGTGGCTTTAGTGCAGCACTTCTGGAGCGTTAGAAATGCTGCTGAGGGCTCTGAGACGTGAATGTGTGAATGCTCTGGTTTTCCCAGTAGGAAAACCGGAGCGTTCACACATTCACGTCTCAGGAAAACGGCAATTGGAGAGCTGCATGGGCTGGGCAACCACCTCCCTGGGCAGACTGTTCCAGTGCCCAATGACCCTTTCCATGAAAAATGTTTTCCTAATGCCCAGCCTGAACCTCCCCTGGTGGAGCTTGAGGGTCTTTTGGCCCTTCCTGGCCTGTTGCAGCCCCCGGTGCTGCTGTCCCTGTGGTGAGCAGGAGGGTCTATGGGCCACGAGGTCCTGCCAGCCTGCAGGACCATCCCGCCTTTGGTTTGTACAGCCAGTTCATTTCACCTCTAGAAGCATCCAAGATGTTTTTCTTTTGTCTCCTTTGTCTTGCAAGGTGAAAAGTTGCTGCCGTGCACATAAAATAAATCCAGCGGCTCAGGATGACGTGTGCCACCCACGCATGGTGTGGCATCAGCAGAGCTGCCTTCTCCCCTCGAGGTGTCCTCTTGAACCTCTGCACTGAGAGCCCACAGCTCCTGGCTTACGCTCCAAGACACACGCCTGCACTGTGTTCAGCGGCTGCCACCTCCCCGAATGATACCTGCCAGCTGCAAGGCCGAGAGCAATCCCAGCTGTTCCTCTGGGATGTGGGAGCAGCCTCCCCATGGGAGTGGGACTTGCCTAACCAAAGTCCTGCCTGCCTCAGACTGTGGAAGGGGAGCCTGTCATGGGTCTCGGGTTGGTGGCTTTGCAGGCAGGTGGGATGGAGCAGGCAAGGATGACTCCCTGCATCACTGCCTCTGGAGAGAGGTGAGTGCTGGGGGCCTGGTGCTGGTGCATGGACACTTCTGATAATTACTCCCACGGAGTTGTTTGCAGAGGCATGCTGGGCAAGTACCACTGCCATTCCAGTTACAGTAACCCATGTTCAGGAATAGAGACCTTAAATTTTCACAGCATGGCGTGCATAGGATGCCAAGCCCCATGTCTCTCCGACAGCCCTTGGGAATGCCTGTCTGCAAACCCCAGTGGTGTCTGAGGTAAGGAGGAGCTCTGACCCCCCTTACCCTTCCCACCAACTCCCCAGCCTCCAAGTCAGCCACAATTCCATTTCTGTGTTGACTTCTTGGAGCGAAGATCTTACCAGCCCCCCAGAGAGGCCTGCCAGGGACTCCAGGTGGTGACTGGGGAGCAGCAGCACCCAGAGCACAGCTGCCTCTGGGCCAGCTGGAAGTGCAGTGGCTGGAAGGTGACTTGTGGTTAGAATCTTACCCGAGGATGGAAACTGTCTCAGCTCAGTTCCTCACTCTGCATGCTCACCAGTTGTTGTGCCAGAGACCATTGCAGCCTTCCTTGCTTCATCAATGGGCCTTGTTCCTGTGATGTTGTATGTCCGTATTTCACTGCTAGGAGGGGAAACTGTGGCACAGCGAGATGGGAGCCATGGCCAGCGCCACCTGTGCCGTGTAGGACACGCACACTGGAGGCTTATCTGCACTGCTCTGTAGCCTCAAGGAAGCAAAGCAACCCGCTCTCTATTTATTCAATACTCCAGCAGCTACCGAGCATCACCTGCCTGCATGCGCCTGCCTGGAGATCTTGTGCAGAGCGTGGGAAAGTCTGTAAGATACCATCTCTCCATGATGGCCCAGCCTGCCTCGCACCGGCAGCACAGTGAGTGCTGCACTTGAGCCCTTGGCAGAACCCCCTCCCTGCCCCACTCCATCCTCCTTCTCTCCTACCCACTCTGGTCTGTACCGGAGCCCATAGCTGCACGCCACCATCAGCCTGTAGGCTGTGGCGTGCATGCTGCATTGCTGGGTTGCAGGCAGTCGGGCAACTGCCCTCTGCCTCTGTTGGAGGGGGATGCCAGGCTGCCCGTGCTGGCTGCCCTGCTGCGGCACAGGGAGATGCCAGCAACTGCCCTACAGGAGAGTGTAAAGCCCTGCAGTAAGCAGCCCTGCTTCAGGGATGGCTCTGTGCCCAGCAGTGGAAACTGGAGCTAATGTAGGTCTCTGGTTCAGGAGAGCAGTGGGAAGAGGTGCTGGGAAAAGTTGAGAAGTCCAAAATAATTCATGGGAATGTATAGATTTTGTCGGTGTATGAAAATGTCCCAGGCTTTCTCCTCTCAGACAGCAATGGAGTTCATCGCCCTGCAGCAGCCAGAGTGACACAGTCAAAGTGAAACATTTCAAACTGGCATTTCAGTATTTTCCAAAACAAAGTGTTTCAGAGGCCCTGTACTATGCTAAATGTTAAAGTTTTCACTCTTTGTTCCAAACCAGGAGAAAGGAAATGCTGAACTGTCAGGATTTTCCGTGAAACGGAAAGGCAGAGCAGCACGAACCATCGATGGGGGCAGGAGGGCTCCCATGGCTCCCAGTCCAACCAGCCACTCTCCAGGTTTCATCGGCCATGGCTGTGGTGGCTGCCTGAGACAAGCTGGCAGAGCAGGGGACAGTCTCATGTCTCATGCTGCCTTTGATGCTCTCCTGCCCCCAGCACCCCATCCCACCCGTGGTCTACCCCAGCAGGGCTCCAGGAGTTGGGGCTGGGGGCAATGCTGTGTGGTGTGAGAACCACGGCGGGTCCACGTGGCCACCAGCCCTGCATCTCCTGGGTGCATCCAGCATCGTGCTGGTACAGCGTAGGGTGCCACAGCTCGGGGTCAGCCCTGGGACAGGGTCGGTGCTGCTGGCAGGGCTGTGCGGTGGTGGCACACCTCTGGCGCGGTTGTTTTTCAGTTGCTGCGGGCGGCACACCCCGCTTCCTGCACAGCAGCCCTGGCGCTTCCTGCACCCGCAGCTATAATTAGAAAGCCAGGCAGCAGCCAGGGGTGCAGAACCCTCCCTCAGGGGTCACGGCACCCTTTCTGGGGGGGTTGCCAGGCTGTACCAGGCACCTTTCCACCCGCCATGCTGCCAGCAAAAGGCTGCAGAGGTCGTGTTGGGGTGGCATCCTCTGCTTGATGCCCTGTCCTGGGTGCTGCCACCATGGGGACGTCGTCTCTGCCCACGTGGAGGGGTGCTGGCAGTAGTGGGAAGCAAGGATGAGCCTGCCCAGGCAGACCTGGCACACTGAGAGCTAGAGAAATCCCCTGCTGACATCCTACCCAGCACTTTGCGCTTTCAAAGGTGCTTGCAGCTCTCTCTAATTAACCTTCCCCCACCCTGCCAGGCGGGGAGGTGATTTTATCTTCATAAGGCTGGTGGAAGGAGCAGAGTCTAAAACAAATCACTCCAAGGCCCTGGTGGGGTCATTGCCTTCTCAGGGCTCAGCTTTGGCCAGGCAGCTCTGTTTCAGAGCCTTCCTGGAATGTTGTGCTTCCTAGAGGGGACCAAGACCTTCACCAAGATGACAGAGCTTGCAAAGTGGGCTCCCCTTTTTCCTACGATGCTGCCACACTTCTGAACACGGCTGGAAAGAAGGGGGTTCAAACAGCTGCAGTTGTGCACAGAGCAAAATTGTCTTCGTGTTCTTGCAAGGGTGCTTTGGTGGGGTTTCTTAATGGGTCTGCTTGAGGCTGGTAGTACCACTGAATAGGGCATTGTGAGCCCACATGAATAATGAATAACCGTCACATGAATATTTTAGAGATGCAGTCCTGAGATCTCCCAGTGCTGCCTTAGAGGAAAATGGAGGAAAAGTTGTCCAGAAAGAACAATGTTTCCTTTAGGCAAAAATGCACTGGTGGTGTTGATTTCTGAAAAAAGAGCTGCTGCTTCTAAATAATTCTCAGGATTTGCATCAAAAACTGGAGCAGCAGTTTGGCTTCAAGGCAGAAGAAGTTGGGAGGGGTGCCAGCTCTTTCAACACAAGTCAGTGATTACAGTGCGCTAGAAGGACAGCAGATTTTACTTTGTCTATGCAATGTTTTTTGTGAGAAGTCCCAAAGCCACAAGAACCCTCCAAAGAGCTACGGTGCTGGGCACTCAGTTAATGCATTTCGAAGGAGCAGCAAGAGATTCAGTGGTGTGTCCTCATTGCTCTGGGACAGAACGCCAGCCCAAGCACTGCTGTCAAGGAGCTGAGTTGTAAAAACAAGGCCCAGCAGCAAAAGTTGTGTACATTTTGCATACCATGGTAGCTTCTGTATTGTATAGAGGTAGGGTGCAAATCAACACTTTTATTGGCTTTCACAGCAGCATGTCCCTCTCCTCCATGCTCTCCTTGGCTGTCAGCACTCTTGGTGCGCACATATGGGTGCCAAGCTGCCTCTATACAGTTCCTGTGACACCATCTCTTCCTTGGTGGTCCTTTTTGGCCTCAAGCTCCACCAGGGGAGGTTCAGGCTCGACATAAGGAAAAAATTCTTCACAGAAAGCGTAGTTAGGCACTGGAACGGGCTGCCCAGGGGGGTGGTTGACTCGCCTTCCCTGGAGGTGTTTAAGGTGTGGGTGGATGAGGTGCTGAGGGGCATGGTTTAGTGTTTGATAGGAATGGTTGGACTCAACAATCCGGTGGGTCTCTTCCAGCCTGGTGATTCTATGATTCTATGTGAGTAATGCATGCATGCATGTCTTGTAGGTGAAGCACATTGTCATTTTTCAGTAAAACCAGAAGCAGTCTGTCTCACTCAGGTAGTCACAGCAGGGCAATTGGAGTAGGATGAGAAACATTTCAATTAGAAATATGCAAAAGACTCTTTGTCACTTGGATCACCCATTCTGTATCTCCTTCAGCACTGCTCTGCTCAAGGCCGTCCTTGCTGTGCTGCTGGCATCAGTGGGCAGAAATGATTCCTTAGTGTTTGTGAAGCACCCAGGAATGTATCTGCTGCCAGGATAAGGGTGGTTTGAGCATTTCTTCAGCAGCTTCCAGAAAGGTGGCAGAAAGTATCTGCAGTGATGTGCCTGGAGTGCTTCAGTCTGGAAATGGGGAATGGTGTGGGAGGAAAGGCCAATATGTGGGAAAAACATCTCAGTCAAAATGCACAGATCTTGGCTCTTCAGAATGCACAGGGGGTTGCAGGCAGTGGAGCAACCCTGAGCCTCCTTCTTCCACTGCACCAGATCTTCTGCCTGTCCTCTGCTCCCAGTTCATGCCACCAGCTGCCACTGCCTGTGTCCCATGGGAAGACATCAGGCTCTGTACGCCCTACTGAGGGCTGTATCGCCAGCCAAGGACTCCAGCAGTGCCAAGGCCACGCTGCCAGGGCTGCGCTGGTGGGATTATTAAAGCATTTTGCTCCTGGTTGGGTAGCCTGGGAATGGCATTGCGCGTGCCTTGGCTGGAGGGTTAGAAGTGCTGCCAGATCCAAGGCGTGGGGAAAGGCTGGGCTGGCTGGCTGCTCTGGTTGATGATTATGCAGTGCAGAAGGAAGGTAACTTTCAACTGAAATATAAAAGAAATACAATAATGAGCGCTTATATTGCTGCCTTGGTGCCCACATAAAGACTTGAGATGGTTTTATTAAAGATGACTTGATTAAAAATGAATTTACTACATGGCTGCATGCTGTCTGCAGCCCACTAGCCTTCCACTGAAGCATCTCCTGTAAATGAAAAGGTGAACACCAGGTCCCCTTTCATCTGCCTTATTTGCCTTTGGGAAGCAAAGGAGGGGCTGGGCCAGGCGGGTGGTGGTGGCAGAGCCTGGGATGAGCATGGCAAGGGTTCAGACATACTCAGGAAATTTATGCCGTACCGTTGCTGGCTTTGAAAAAGAGAAGAAAGGAAAAACTGCGTCTCCCTAACAATTGTTTATCATGGGGAGGCATCACGTAGTGCTGAGCGTGAGAAAAGACCACTCCTGCCCACGGGGTTTTGCATGCTCCCATGCTGCTGGCGGCTGGAACCTGCAGCTGAGCGTTGCCTGCCAGTGTAGGCAGAGTTGCTGGTTTCCAGGGATTAGCCAGGTTATTCTCCGATTACAGCTGATAGACATTGCAGAGTTATAATCAAAAATGTCTGGCCTTAACCCAATACCCATAAAGGAGAAATGGTTCATAAATCAGTTCACTGTGCAAGAACAGGTCGAGTTGTTTATTAATTTAACCTTCTCTCCCATCTTGACCCGGATCAGCCACAGCAGCTGCTGCCAAAACCCATTTGCCTGTTCCCTGGCTGGGTGAGCAATGTCCCCTCCATCCATCTAAGCTGAAAGAGGGAAGATTTAGATTAGGTATTAGGAAGAAATGTTTTCCTGTGAGGGTGGTGAAGCACTCAAACAGGTTGTCCAGAGAAGTTGTGGATGCCCCCTCCCTGGGGTTGTTCAAGGCCAGGCTGAATGAGGCTGTGAGCAATGTGATCCAGCAGAAGGTGTCTCTGCCTATCACAGGATGGTTGGAACTGGATGATCTTTAAGGTCTCTTCTGACCCAAACCATTCTATGATTCTGCAGAGATGCCTTTGGCTAGATTTTGACAGCTACCCCATAACTCACCTTCCCCCGACCCTGCATTCAGGATCCCTCATTCTCATCGAGGTTCCTCCTCATACGCACTGTTTGCTGTGCAGGAGGTGACAGAGACTGGGGACAGGAGCCTGTGCCTGAGCTGGTTGTGTTGCAGGGGCAACCTCAGCTTTGCAAGCTTGTGGCTTCTCCCAGAGGGACACACAAACCCCCTTCCTCATTGCCAGCTGCTGGGACAGGGTTTGGCACACCTCGATGCCAGCATTGTTTGCTTCTCGGAGACAGAATCTGTGCCAGGCTAGACCAGGGAGCGAAATCGGGCCCCCACAGCTGTCAGCGCTGCCGTGGATTCTGTTGGGCTTGTAGCCTTGTTTGTCGGGCTCTGCAGAGCTGCACGGACCTTGGGCATTGTGTTTAGATGTGCCTCACGTTTTCTTGGTGCCATCTGTTAACAGTGGGACTGGGGGTTGCTGTGGGAGGGAGGGTCAGAGCTGGGCTTGGGGAGGCGAGCGTCGGAGACATGGATGTCCTTACTGAGAGCTGTGGGGATGGACTGATGGACGGGCCGGGCAGCGCAGGGACGGGTGGAGAGACAGACGGCGTAGTGCCAGGGGGATGGGTGGAGGGAGGAATGGATGGATGGATGGGCGGGCAGGGCAGTGCTGGGGTGGACAGAGGGACAGACAACGTAGAGTGGACATGGTTGGATGGGCGGGCATGGTGTGGGGATGGGCAGATGGATGGATGGATGGACGGACGGACAGTGGAGAGTGGGGATGGGCAGATGGAGGGAATGTGAGAATGGATGGACAGATGGGCAGGGTACTGTGAGGATGGATGGGTGGAGGGATGGAGGGATGGACAGACAGACATATGAATGGACAATGCAGTGTGGGGACAGACGGGCAGGCAGGGCAGCATGAACGTGGACAGACGGATGGGCAGTGAGCGTGCGAGCAGGTGCGGGCTCACGGGCTGTGCGCACATGGACGGGACGACCGGACACGGACGGCGCCTGCCGGAGGGAGGATCAGGGGGACCCGGGGGCGGCGGATTCGGGTCGGTGGCGCCGCCCGGCGGCGGGCGCGGAGGGCGCGGGGCGCTGCCCAACCCGGAACGTTCCTGCGCGGGCGCGGGGCGCGGCGGGGACCGGCGCGGAGCGGAAGCGCATTGGCCTCGCCCGCCCCTTCCGGCAGCGGCGCGGCCATGGGGAAGAAGGGTGGCACGGGGCTCGGGCGCTCTCTGCAGCGGCATCGCGGCCCGGGGCGGCGCGGCGACTCCTCATGGGTAGGGGGGCAGGGTCTGGGGCAGGGTCAGGAGGCGGGGGTCGGGGCGGCCTCGTCCCGCGCTGACGCGGCCTCTCGTCCCGGCAGCTCCACGCCAGCGAGGTCCTGAGCGACGAACGCGGCCCGGAGCTGCGGTCGACGGCGGAGCAGAGCTCGCTGGAGGAGTTCCTGGCCACGGCCGAGCTGGCCGGCACCCGCTTCATGGCCGGTGAGGGGCCGGGCTGGGACTTGGGCTGTGGCGGGGCGGGGGTTCAGCGAGAGACCGGGTCCTCCGGGGCAAGGGAGGCGGGAATCCTGAGGCTGGAGGGCAGCTAGGATGGGGTGGGGTAGCAGGGGCCAGCGGGGGCGGTGATGGGCCTCCGGGTGACTCTCTCGCGCTTCTTGCAGAGCGTCTGAACATCCAGATCGTGTCTGCCCAGAACCGCACCGGCCTGCTCACGGCCCAGGAGGCCCAGCGTGTCAAACAGCTGCATGAAGAGAACCGGCAGTTCCTGCGTATCCCACGGAGGTGAGACCTGCAGGACCAGGCCTTTGCTGCGTGGGCTTAGCCCCTTGGTAGCTGTAAGCCTGGGGACAGCCATCTGTCAATACTCTGTTTCTGGGGAAGCCACTACCAGGCCTGCAGGAGCCTGATGTAGCCCACAGCACAGATGCCTGCCTGCCTGCTTGCAACACTGGTGTTACCAACCCTGGCCTATCTGTCCTGATTGTGTGGGTTTCCTGTTCAAAGCCTGGCACTGCTGGAGCTGGTGCATCCAGGCCACATGGGAAGGCTTTTGGCTCTCTGTCTGTGGTGTTGAATCCTGTGTCTTAAATGCCCTACCAGTCTTAGCTTGGAAAAAACAGCTTTGTGAGATCTGTTGTGCTTAGGATGGTGTTTTCTTAGCTAGTGAAGTTTAGAAGGAACATTGTCAAAAGCATACTTAAAACTACTGAGAACAGGTGCACACGTGTCTGAACTAGAACCATTGCAGTGTCACTGAATGTGGTGCTTGTATTTTTTATGGGTATTTATTGCAGTAATGTGACTGTTTTAGCTGCTACTTCTGACCGCTCACTCCAACATGGGCTTGTTGTAGGCCGCAGTGGGATAGGACAACGAGTGCAGAGGACTTGAAGCAAGCAGAGAACGAGAGCTTTCTTGAGTGGAGGCGACAGCTTGCCCAGTGAGTATGCCCCTTGTGTCTGGGTAAGTAGCTGGTGGTGTGTGTAGACACAGGAAGCAGTGGGTTATATTTATCCTTGTTGGACTGAAAAATTAACATCTGGTCAGTAGTTCTGTGTACTCCTTCTGGAAGGCTGGACATCCCAGCTACAGTCCAGACAAGTCTTTGTAGGCTCTGTAAAGCTGTCTTGTGTGTGCGAGATCTTGTACTGTTTACAGTTAAAAATCATGAGGATGGAGTGTGATGTTTGGCTTTTGCCTTTTGAAGTGGAAGAGTGGTGAATGTGTCTTCTAACAACAGTGCTGCTCTGCATAAGTGTGTGGTGCTGTCAGCCTGTGTACAGCAGCTTCTGCTGGCCCGGTACTGCATCTGCTGGCCTGTAGAATTAAGTGGTATTTGCTTGCACCCTCTGAGCCCGTGGTCATCCTGAGTGAAGTCATTTGGGCAGTGGTAACAGGGAGTTGAGGATTGTCTAGAGGTGTTTTAGGTACCATGCCCAAATTCATTATTTTTTTCCCCAGTGGTACTTGACTGAGTAATAACTGCTTGCATTTGGGATAATTTCTCTGTTTATTATTGTGGCTCTGAAATTCTCATGCAGACTTCTGATGAGTTTTTGCTCTTTCCATCACTTACCATTTCTCCATTGGCATGACTGAGATCCATTGTGTCACCACTGAACCAATGCCACTGACACCGATTTGCCCAGGTGTTTGATCTTTTTCCAAAACTGGCAGAAACAGTACCTACTATATGAGTCTGATTTGATAGCTCTCTGAAATTGAAGCCTCTTGGATATAAGGAAGAACTGGTGGTGTGGTTATTGCCTTATGTGGGCTGAATATGACGTCTTTTTTCCCTTTTCCCTTAGCCTTGAGGAAGAAAAAAAGTTAATTCTAACCCCATTTGAACGAAACTTGGAATTTTGGCGTCAGCTTTGGAGAGTCATTGAAAGAAGGTAAAGTTTGTCACTGTTTGCTTTTTAAAAGTAATAGTGTGTTTTCGTGAACTGAAGCTTTTGAACCAAACTTCAAGTGTCTGAGCAGAGGAAAAACAATTATAGTTAGTAATGTTTTATTATCAACCTGAAGTGGTTTTGTTTTGAAGCGATCAAAGGGTAGCTGCTTAGAGGTACATGCTCGCTCAGCAGTGCAATTCTGCAGGCGGTTTGCTGTGAGTCTGGTTCTTCAGATGCTGTTACTCTTGGCTTTTTCCAATACTTGGGTGGGAGGCCTCTTTTGAGAATGTGTCTTTGAGGTCTTCTGTCAAGATTAACCCTTTCCTCTCAGCTGCACAGCTGCAGCCTGACATTTGGGGCAGGAGGCAAGGGAAATCAACTAGAAAACATTAAGAAAGAAAGAGCCTCTTGGTCCTTGGCCTCTTGCCATGCACAGAAGTGGCAGCAGTGCACAAAAGACAACAGCCTGTCATATAACAGAAATAGCTTTGTTTGCTCTAGTGAACTGTAATACAATAGGAGTGCTATTTGCTATGTTAATCCAACTAGGGCATTTAATTTCACTAGTAATTAAGTTTGAGATCATCTTGTCTGGTTTTCGTGAAATTGAAAAATAGTTCACCAGTGAGGTCACGGTGAGCTGGTCCTTTCACAAAAGTGGCTTTGTGCTGGGCATTTGGCTGGGAGAGCCCTAGGTCAGGAGCATCCACTATAGGATATCATGATGTGCAGTGAGAGTGTTTTGAGGTGGCTGGAATGTATTATTAGTGCCTTTTTGCTCTTGGAGCTTTTAATTTCATGTAGCCTATCTTGGAATCGAATGGAAGAGTCGTGCAGACCCTTACCTTGCCAGATAATTTAATCTGTTGTCAGCCTTTTCTTGTGTTTGCTTCAAACTAGCTCCCAGCGATGTGATTCAGTAACTTCTCTGTATCCCATCCCAGTACCATGGTGTCAGCTTTCTCTTCAATTGAATTTCTGTAACTGTTCGGTACCTCTTTCTACCCATGCGGTTTATTGAGTGACTCCCTTGGGGGGGTATTGATTTTTGTATCTGTAACCAGCTGCCTAGTGAGGCTTGAAATTCTTCTTTCCAATATGTGCTGTCCTGAGTTAACAGAAATCTCTGTCAAACAAATACAATCAACGCGTGCCAGTATTTTAAATTACCTGCCTGGAGAAACTCTAGTGGAAGAGGCTATAGTTTAACTTTCCCCTACTTCTGAAAAAAGAAGCATGGATGCCTCACGTATCTGAAACCAGTGCATTTAATTTGTGTGTAGACTAATGTGGTGGTAATCTGGTGTCTGGGTTTGGAAGACTTTTCCTGAAAGCATCCTTGCAAGACTCTGCTTGCATGGAGGAACAACATATTTTACTGGAGTCTAAGGCTATTCTTTGATTGTTCTGTGCTTTTTGTGACAAGAAGAGTAAAATGGAAGTTTTGAAAATGCCTGATAGCAGATGCTGAGAGTCTGCAGGTCATTTGTGGGAGACTTTGTATGTCTTGCTCCATGCCAAGTGGATAAGAGTGTTCCGGAGTGTCTCACAGTGTAGGAAAACCACCTCTTCTTCCTCTCTGTAGTTACCCCACTGCAGTTGGGTACAACAGACAGAAATAAAGTTGTGTTATTGCAGTTTTTAGTAACGTGCTAAGGGATATAATACCACTGCTCTGGTTCTTGCTTTCTGAACATTTCTGAAGGGTAGTTGGATTGGCAAAACTTACATGCTTCCTTTCCCCTTGCTGACTGTACAGGAGAATTAGCCAAGAGAAGCAAAAATACTGTGCTGCAGTACTGGCTTGTAGCATAAGCATGGCTTTGTTAATTCAGTAAAGGTACTTACTAGGATAATAAAGTTAAAACAATTAAAATTCCAAGCAAAACCCAAAACCAAATAATGTGCTGTGCCTTGCTGCTTTTTTTTGAGACAAGGTAAGAAAGGATACTTGATAGAGCTTTCTCTTTATTTTTGCAGTGATATTGTAGTCCAGATAGTAGATGCTAGAAACCCCCTTCTGTTTAGATGCCAAGACCTGGTAAGTAAACTACTTTCTTGAATGTTGTCTTAATTTCATTTCTTAGAGTTTATACTTTATTTCTTAGAATTTTGCTTTTTAACTACTTCATCCACCTTGAAGCTGTTCTACTGTTGTGCCTAACTGGATATCTTTATGTAAGTATTTTGACATCAAAGTCTTTTTCTTTGAAGCTTTTTTTGTATTTCGCACAGAGCGGTGTGGATTTAGAGGCAGTTCTGCAGATGTTTTATTGCAGATATTACATTGCTCCTCATTATCCCCTAGAAGTGTCTGCACTTAAAGGAATCATTCTTTTTAAAACGTAGTGGGATAAAAATGGGTGAGGATTACTGCACTAAAAGCAAAGGATCAAGCACTGAAGTGACAACATTGTAATGACAGACTACAGAACACTGCATCAACAAGATATAAAATTGCTCAATGAGTTGATCTTTGGAGTTCCTGCTGTGAGATGTTGATTAATATCTTGTTGTAGCTCTAAGGAGGCAAGATGTGTGCACACGTGGCCAGAAATAACCTGTATCACAGTAGCTGCATGCTCCAGTTTGTTCTTGTAGCTCTCGGTCAAACACCAGTTCCATCTGGCCATGGGGCTGTTAACTTGTACCACCTTCAGGGAAAGAGGAAGAGTACAACCAGAGCACCAAGTGATCCTTCTCTCTTTCTCTTCAGGAAAGTTACGTTAAAGAAGTCAGCAGTGACAAGGAGAACATGATCCTGATAAACAAAGCAGACTTTCTGAGTGAGGAGCAGCGGGCTGCTTGGGCACAGTTCTTTGAGAAAGAAGGTGTTAAGGTGGTGTTCTGGTCAGCTTTGGCAGAGTGCAAACGGCTCTCTGGAGAAGTAAAGGTACTGTAGGTGACCGGTTCCACCTAAACATGTGCTAGCTGCCTTGGATAACTTGCTTTGTAGTAATGCTTGTGATATACCTCAGCAACTTTCTAGGAAAGGCATAGTCCTTGTCCCAAGGAAAGAATTATTCTAAAGGCTTATGCTGCTGAAGAAGACCATTTTAATTCAGAGCCAAAAGTGAAGAGAGTAAAATGGTGAACAAAGTGATATGCCCTTCAGTTGCTTTTCATAGTGCCTGCAGTTGCTTTTTCAAGGTTAATGATATGAACAACACTGAACTAGAATGTAAGTTTGTTCCTTAAGGCTGCTGATGAATAGCTACAGAAACAGCCCTTGTAGATCTGTTTGCAAACTCAACTCATTGACAGAATTGGAATCCTTTCCAAGAGGGATGCTGTGGGGGACATGTTTATCGCTACAGAGGGCTTATCTCCCCTCTCTGTGGGAGAAGTGTCTTAGAAAACCTAAAGTACCTGAGAGCCTTTCTTTGCTCAGTGGAACAATCTGTGCTGCTGCTGCTGCAAGTTATTTGTTATCAATAGATGCCACTTCCAGGGTTCACTGGGCTCATCTGTTGCAGCCATCACTGTTCAGCTGTGAAATATCCTGTATCTCCTTCCAAAATGCCTAGTCTGTTCAGGTGATTTACAGTCTTTGGATGAAATGTTTTTACAGATTGACTTAAAAGTGCAACTGAAAGCATTAGTTTTCTCTTGTTTTGCAAAGAAGGGTCAAAGTACTATGCTTGTGAAAATGTCTTTCTTTTTTAATGTGAACTGTTTCAGCCCAACAAGGAGTGGGACTGGGAACAAGATAGCTTGAAATTATTTAAATGAGATATTTAAATCTGAAGCAAAATGACTTTGTGTTCTGAATACTTTGAAATATTTATATTCATTTGTAATACTAGGAACCCGTGGTAGTTTAAAAAGCATTTGCTGGGTGCTGCTGCTGTGTGTAAGGATGCTGTGGGTGTGCACATGTTCAGAGTCGGGCTTCTCAAGAGAAACCTCTTGACTTCACAGTGAAGCTAACAGTTGCTCTTGGAATACTTCTGTCATTCTGCTAAAATGGGCTAGTTGTTACCACATCCTGCTTAAGACCCCTAAAAAACCCATGTGATGTAAGCACTGAGTTTTGGTCTTTGGGATCTGGCTGGTGAAAATGTGGTTGATTGCACTGCAGTGACTGCAGTCAGCATCAAGAGTTGATGTTGTCTTTACATTTCAGCAGTGAAATACTCTTCACACAGGAACTGGATGCTGAAGATGTAGCAGAGGACCCAAGTGATTCTGAGGGTGAAAGCTCCAGTCAAGAAGACAACACAGCACAAGATAGTGCAGAAAGCACATCCACAGGTGATGCTTTGCAAAATGTAAATCAGGTTCTGGCTAGTGATGATGAGAGTAGTGGTGAATATGAAGACTGTGAAGGTGATGAAGAGGAGGCCTGGCAAACCTGTTCTGAAGATGAAGACTGGAACAAAGTAAATGCTATTGCCCCAGAAAGGATGGAAAGCAGGACTTGTGGTGCTGCAGTGCAGCATGTAGTGCCAGAGCGGAACAGGAACATCAGAAACTTCAGCCATCTAGTAACGAGAGATGAGCTGATGGAGATATTCAAAACCATGCATGATGGACCAAGAGTGAAGGATGGGGAAGTGAATGTTGGGCTGGTAAGTTGGACTTTGTGCTTGAATGGGACCTACTTAATCTAAATTTTAATTGCATATGCTTTCCGTGGGAGAAATTCATCCTGTAGCCTTGCTTCCTATAAGGATAAAGAGAACTAGCAAGCACACATTTCCAAGAGTTTTATATAGAGATTAATTCTGAAGTTCCTGGAGCTCAGCGTTCCCCACTGCTTGTCTTAACTTTTTTGAATACATTTTATTAATGTACTTTTGTGTCAGAGCTCTGCCAGTCTTCTGGCAGTGCCCTGCCTGGTATTGCTGTTACCATTCCCCTGTTTTGTCATTTAGGTGGGTTACCCTAATGTTGGCAAAAGTTCAACCATCAACACAATACTTGGAAATAAGAAGGTATCAGTGTCTGCTACACCAGGCCGTACGAAACATTTTCAGGTACTGCTGAAAAAGAGCATTAATCTTCTTTATTTCTGCCCCTGGGACAAAAGAGCTTCATTATGTTGTGAGCTCACTGAGAACTGTTGGCCAACCTAAATTCTGCTGAGCAGAGTTTAGGGTGCAGAAGGGTAGGCTTGATGTATGTAATTTTAGAACTATAGGTCTTGCTTTCACACTCTTACTACAATTTGAGAATTGCTCAAGAAAGCTTCTGTGCAATGGGAGATATTTTCCATCTCTGCTTTTTAAGTAGCTTGGCCCTTTTTCAACACAAATCATAAGGAGAGAACCTCTGAAAAGTGAGTGGTCCTCTGAATAGCCTGTACAGTCAAGCTTTCAAACCATCTGTCTTGTCCACAGTTGTTGCTGTGAATAAATCAGTCTAAAAGCCACTGATTTCATAGTGAATGAGCTCTTACTTTTGGGGTAGCAATTCCCATGAGCTCTGTGAGATTTGTAGTTGTGCAGTCTTTTACCTGTTTCCAAAGGTCCAAGCAGTTAAAGGTTTCTGGAGTGCTTTCATCTGTCCCATCAGACTGCAGAGCTGAAGACCTTGCTGCCCCCATCTGGACAACTCGTTTGTGAACCTTGGAAGGACTGTCTTCCACATCAGATTTCTTTAATTCATTGGTGGGGACCAGCAGGGCAGATGTCTATGTTAGTAGAATTTCTGCTTATTCTCATTTGCATCCTTGCTTTTGATTTTTCTTCTTTTGTTCCTTTTTCCTCCATGGACACTGACATGCCTTGGTGAATTCATCGGTTATTTATTGTGTAGACCCTGTATGTGGAGCCCGGCCTGTGCCTGTGTGATTGCCCTGGTCTGGTGATGCCGTCTTTCGTCTCTACCAAGGCAGAAATGATTTGTTCTGGAATTCTGCCTATAGACCAGATGAGAGATCATGTCCCACCCATTTCTCTAATATCCTTTGTGTGGGGTTTGAGAGAGTATGTCTGGAAGCATTGACTCTGGAGTATTCAATATAGCATGTTCCAGCCCTCCTAAGGGCAGTGGGGAAACATACTGGATGAAGCAGCCCTGCTGTGCTGCTCTTCCCCCAACTCATTTCGAGTTTGTATTGTTGTCTGACTTGCATTGTTTTTCTGGTTTGTGACAAAATCCAGGAGTCATTCTTCATGTGTGCCCTTGGAGCGACTGGGGCAAGATTACTTGTGTACCTATAAATTTACCAGGTGGTTTCCTTCACTAGCTTACGTTTGCCAGCATATCCCACGAAACATCTTGGAAGCAACCTATGGAATAAATATCATAAGGCCAAGGGAAGATGAGGATCCAGATCGAAAGCCAACAGTTGAAGAGCTGCTAACAGCATATGGATGTGAGTGATGATCCCTTTAAAACAGTCGCCTACACTGTGTGCTTGGTCCTGAATATGATCTTAGGAGAACTGTTTAAAAGTTAGACCCAATTCAGGTTTATCATGCATTGAACATCCCCATTAGGACTTGCCCTCCTCTCAGGAAGGGCCTTTGCTTAACAGCTACTCCCACGGGTGTGTTCAGTGGTGCTTTGCCAGTTTTATCTGACAGATGTACTGATTGCGTTGAGGATGTTGGTGAAATGCCCTGCTAGGCTGTGTAGCATGGTGCTCTCATCTTTTTAGGTAATTCCTGTCAGCTGTGTCTTGAATTAGACTTTGAAGAGTGCAGTGAAGGTATATGTCCCTTGTCTGATTCTCTGATGCAGTTAATATTCTCTGG
This sequence comes from Piaya cayana, assembly GCA_013389865.1. NCBI lineage: Eukaryota > Metazoa > Chordata > Aves > Cuculiformes > Coccyzidae > Piaya > Piaya cayana. Next base: position 37,043 of record WAAB01018959.1, read on the forward strand.
CCTTAAAACAAAAATTAAAAAGACCGGTAGGTTATCTGGTGGTTGAGAGATGTTAGCTCTTGTCATTCCTTTCAGGTCAGGATGCTTCTGCAGTGCCTCTACAGCCAGCAGCATTCACTTTTCTCCCTGTTTTCCCCAACAGAAGCCCCTTTCTAAGGGAGTTTCTTTGAGAAAGGTTATAAATGTGCAGTTAGACCACAGAGAAGACTGTAATAATTCTTTTGTTGTGCTGACATGATGTACTTTGGATTTGTCTTTCAGGTATGCGAGGCTTTATGACAGCTCATGGACAGCCAGACCAGCCGAGATCAGCTCGATATGTGTTAAAAGACTATGTCAATGTAAGTGCTTCCTGCATCTGGATTTTCTTTCCTGCTAGGATGTGATTGAAGGTTTCACTGGAGCATGAAGGAGTGCAAAAAAGTGAATTCTCTTTCTCTAGGTAACATCACCAAAACTCTGTGATTTCAAAGAATAAGTGGAATTTCTCAAGCTGCTTAATTTTAATAAGATGACTTTAAAAATATGATGCTAGCCAAGTAAATAATTGCATCTCTAAAATAGGCAATAGATATTCAGGAAACAAACATTGTATTTGGCAATAAGAACTGTAGTTCTGCACCTTTTGACAACTTACTCTTGATTATTTCTTAATAGGATACTCCAGTACTCCTGAGAGTTTCGAAATGTGTTGTTTGTAGCTGGATACTACAGCTGGAAATCTTGCTTTGAAGTCGAGGTGGAACAGTAACTTAGAAGTTGATCCAGTTGTTGCCTGGGAGGAGATATAAAGTATAGTCAGTCTGTCAGTGTGAGCCCTTGGATTTCCAGGGCGTTTCTTAGCTTTGGAGTTGTTTTCTTTCCTCTCTGGGTCTCTGAAGTTCTCTGTTCATAACTGCATACCATTGCTTTCACAGGGGAAGCTGTTATATTGCCATCCACCTCCTGGCATTGACCCAGATGGTTTTCAGCACCAGCATAGAAGGTGCCCAGAGAACAGAACTGTGCAGAACAGTGGATGGGTGAAGCCTCAGAAGAATACCAAAGCAAAACAGATTGAAAATGTGGTGGACAAAACTTTTTTCCATCAGGTAAATTCTGGAGGAGATTTATTCTAGTTTTCACTGCAGCACTGGTACTGGTGTGTTACAGTTAGTGAGAAAAATAGCTTTGAGGATGGAGGGGCACTGCGTTGAGTTAATAGTGTCAGATACTATGGGATCTGCAGATAATTTCTACCCAAGATCTCTCTGTTCTTTTTATTATCGCCAGAATCACTGGCAGCATACTGGTTGACTGAAAGATAGCTAAGGAGGTGAGTGTAGTTGGCTTTTAAAGTTTGAGGAATGACCCTCATCATCACAGGCCTAACATCAGTCTTGAGCAAACAGGAGAGCAACTGAGAGGAAAGGCAAAGGAGGAGTTTGGTGTGACACAGCAGCTGGCCAGGAATGTGGTTTTGTACTTAGTAGTCCTTCCAACTGAGTTTCCTTTCTTGAGGTGACGTATTCAGGGGACTTGATAGTCTTTCACAGCTGATTTAGTACTCTCTGGCTGTTGTGACACAGAACCTCAAATCAGATGATAAGAACACAAGTTGACTTAAAATGAAGTGGAAAATGGGAAATTCTTTTAGCTCGTATGTTTTTTGTTAGATCCCACAGGGATCTGGTTTTGCCCTACACAACTGGAAAAAACTTATTAATGAATTGTCATGAAATGTCAAACCCTTAATTGATTAAGTCTGCATAGCTGACAAAGATCAGAACAGGATATTTAGCAGTGAAGAGGATGGATCCGAGATAGCACGGTCCATTCTGTTTGGTTAGCTGGATATGAACACTGCTTGTTTCAGGACAGCTAAAGATGGTCATGTGCTTTGAAAACAAGAACTTGGGCTCTTTTCAACAAACAGTGAGCTGTTTCAGAAAACTGCGACCTGAAAAGAATTCTTGGGATTACCAGACTCTTCCTCTGGCTGCCCAAAGTGCTGGCACAAGCTGTGAGCCCCAGCAGTGCTACCCACGCTCCAGACTTGAGCAAGTTATTTTAGTCTCTGGTTTTCACAGGCGCCAGACGTATTTGCAGAGATTTGTTGTGTGCAGAGCAGAGACTGAGAATCAATCCTAGCGCTGCAGCTAATGTCTGTCAGAGCTCGGTGTCTTGTCAACGCTCTGCCTCTGCTTGCAGTGATAGATACTGAAGACCTGGTGCAGCGAGGCATGTCTGCAGACAGAACTGGAGCGTGCTAGTAGGCTTTGACTCAGCTGTGTGGCTTGACCTTTCCTGCAGCTCTGGAGGCTGGGGCTGAGCAGGTCTTGATGAGTTTGAGCTTGATTGTGTCTGATTTTATTAACATCAGTTCCTTGTGATTATATATCTTCTCATCAGTCACTGGTGATTATGTCCCTTCTTCCAGGAGAATGTTCGTGCCCTGATGAAAGGAGTCCGGGCTGCAATGGGATACCGGCCCGGCAGCGGCCTTGTGATTGCACCAAATCATGAGAATGTGGTAGGAAAACCCTGGAAAAAACATGGAAACAGAAACAAGAAGGAGAAAATTCGCAGAATCACTAAACACCTGGAGGCTTAGCTGTGGAACTGATATCTGAGCTTTCCAGGGCAAGGGCTACACTGTCCTGCAGGCCTGAAGTGAGAGAAAGAATGGAAAAGTGGGCATTACTAGCTCACCTGGGAGCTCCATGCTATGGATTGGCCTGGGCAGGGAATAAGTGTGGGCTCTGATAGTTGGAGCTCATCCCTACTCAGAATAAAAGAAACCTGCCTGTTTGTGTTATCTGGAAGCCGGCCCAGATGTTTGACTGCTGCTGAAACATCCTTTCAATGGGAACAGATGGAGCCGTGTGGGAATGGTTTTTTTCCTTCCATTAAGGATATGTTTTATAGCTGTTGGGATCAAAGCAAGCCCTGTAAAACTGACTAAAATCTTTAAACAGTTGAATTTCAATGAGTGGTGGTTTTTGGCTTTTGAGATGCTATTGCTTATCTCCTTTTGTTTTTTTAAAACTTATTTGTTGATTTGACAGAACACTCTAGTGTGTTGAAAAATGAGATAAGAGGATCTTTATCACCCTCTTCCTTCTCTGTTATACCAGCCCTGTTCTGTAGAATCTGTCACTGAAACCACTTCCTATTTCCCAGCTTAAGGTGGAGCAGAACATGGCACACCATGCCAGGAAAATGCTGCCTTTACATACTTCAAGTTGTTTTCTGTGTGACTCCCTATTGGTGTTTTAAAACACTAGCTTCATTTTTGGCTTCATGGCCAAAAATCTGGTACTAATTTGTCCTTAAATATATTTGAGATTTTACTTCCTGTATGGCATCAAGTTCTGTCTCACAGACCTGTCAGGCACTGACCTCATCACAGAAGTGTCACAATAGGAGATTGGAACGAGTGCATTTGTATTTGATGCTAAAAAGTTGACTTGAGGTTGGACTTAGGTGATATTTACTCCTTGGCTGCCCTGCTGAGAAAATATTTGTGTACTTGGTCAGTGCTTTTCATTCCTACTCCAGCACAGGGAGTAATGATAGTACTGGAAAGGCTCACAAAGACAAGTTGTACTTTGTTTTTAGGTGGTTAAACAGGGTGACAGATGGCACAGGTCTCTGATACTAAAAAAGGGATCGCAGTCTTCTAATTTTGTACTTTCTAGGCCTTTAGTGTAGATGGAGATAGAAAAGCAGGTGCTGAGCAAAACCACACATGATGTTGGGTGTGCAACCAAGCTGGTTTTGGCTTTGTGACCCTATATGTGCTTGTCCTGTGCAGCCAGCTTGCACTGTGTATGGGGAGAGTCCCCTGACAGCAGAGCTCTTGCCTTGGCTTCTTTTTCTCCCAGCACCCTTGCTCTCAAGTCCTTACTTGCATCACTGGAGGGAAGAGGTTCCCCTGCCACCTGTACAACTAAAGTGTGATAATACTGAATTCATATGTTCAATGCTATTTTAAGTCAGTGCTTTCTACAACAGTGCAAAGTAGACCAGAAGAGTCTAATCTGCTTCTCTTGGAGAAGCTGATATTTGCCTTTGTTTCCTGAAGGGGTTGTGCCACAACCAGATCAGTCTCTGATCAGTCTTCCCCACCTTCCTTGGAGGAATGGTTTCTCCTTTTGTCCCTTTTCATGCTTTAGGGACCTGATTGCTTAGAAACTCCCATTTCTTTTTGTCCTCCCTTGTGTGAAACTATTATTTGTTGAACTACCTGTTAAATTGAAGTTGGGATATCCTTTATTGAAGTTTAATTTTTTTTTGCTATTCCATTTCTTTCCTTTCAAAGTATTTTGAAATCTTAGTTTTTGTTGTGTGCATGGAGAGGAGGGAGCTGGCCTCTTCTCCCAAGTGACAGGGGCAGGACAAGAGGGAATGGCCTCAAGCTCCACCAGGGGAGGTTCAGGCTCGACATAAGGAAAAAATTCTTCACAGAAAGGGTGGTTAGGCACTGGAATGGGCTGCCCAGGGAGGTGGTTGACTCGCCTTCCCTGGGGGGTGTTTAAGGTGTGGGTGGATGAGGTACTGAGGGGCACGGTTTAGAGATTGGTGGGAATGGTTGGACTCAATGATCTGGTGGGTCTCTTCCAGCCTGGTGATTCTATGATTCTATGATCTGAGTTTTTTCTTACACATTCTCAGCTCTTTCCTCCCATCTAGGTCTCTGTGGGCCTCTGTGCTGAACAGGCTGTGTCCTGTGACCCTTCCAGATTTTGTGAAGAGCAGAAATTGAGCAGGGCCTGAGGCTTGGGACAGTGCTGCTTGTTGCTTGCAAAAACCTTTGGCCACATGACCTACCAAACCACTTGCAGTGCTTGTGTGAGTGAGTGGAGGATAATGTAAATAAAACTGGGCAAATAATGTTTACTCAAATTTGTTAAATGCAAGCTGCTCCTTGCTCTGTTAAAGGACTCTTTCCTCAACAGAAAAAGGATCATAAACAAGAATTGTGGACCTAAAGGCTTATTAATATTTTACACTGCTATTGAGCAGCCCGCAAACTAGGTAATGGGCGATATCAGGGTGAAATTAATGCTTTCCTGCTGTGGTTTGGGCTGTTGCTGAGCTGCATCTGCCGTGCCTTACCTGTGCCAGGGAATGCCAGCCAGGCCATGTTGACAGCTCAGTACAGTGCATACCAGCAGCTGGCAGGAGCGTGGACAAAGGGGACATTGTGCTTTGCCCTGGCCACCTGCTGCATGAGCCTCTCCATTGTTACTGCTGCTTTCTGCGGAAGACAAGTTTCCACTTCTAAGTGGTGTTTTCATACAGCACCATGTGCATTTAAGTGGGAGCATGCAGCCTGCAACTGGATCCAGTCTGTTCTTTGGGATCTGCAGCACTTCTACCACTCCAGCAATCTGCCTCCCCTTCTAGGGGCTTCACTTCAAAATGCAAGTGGCTTGTTCTCCTGGCTGATGCTGTTGCCAGCTGCACTGATAACTACAGCAGAAATGCAGAACCAGTTTTGGAAGATGGTTTGGAGCTGAACTTCTCTTATGATATCTTGCATTTGCATTGTGAGCTAAAATTCTCCTTGCCGTGAAGGAGCTGGAGCTGCCATTCTCCTCCAGGTCTCTTCTGCTTATTTTAGGGCAACCTTGTCCAACCTGGAGTCCCCTCTCAGCAGCCCGTGGTGCTTTCTGGCCCAGGGGAGCTGCTGGGTGCTGTACCATGGGCAGAGTGTGGTCCGGGGTGCTGTGTTTGTGGGGTGGTGCTTGCAGCCCACAGTGGTTCTCCCTGCCCAGGGCGCTCAGAGCCAGCCATGCAGGGGATGCTAGTTGTGGTGGGCAGTGGCTCTGCTGCCTGGATAGACGTTTGCCTGGCTCAGGAGCTGGGCTGCATGTCTTGGGGGTCTACGGATGCTGGCTGTGCTGCGCTGAATTGCCTGTAACTCGGTGGGCTGGGCTGCAGGAGGCTGTGGGGCTGCTTTGCTTTGATATTACGCAGTGCAGAGTGTGGCTGGAGCAGCCTGTCCCTGTGCCTTCAGCTGTCGTGTGGGTGCCTGGGGCAGGGCTAGCGCTGGACATCCCTCCTCTGCTTCCTGCACAGCTTCCTGGGCCACATCTGCAGCACAGCTGGGACGCTGCTCACCATGCAGGTGGGCAAGGTTTCATGTGGCAGCGTGGGGGCAGTCCCCTGCACCCTGGCAGCCTCTGCCAAGGCTGTGAAAACTACACCTGCCTACTGGAGGTGCTGCTTGCGGGTGCTGGGCGTGGAGGAGGGCAGGATTTTAGCAGCCTGGCTCAAGCTGGCAAAGCAAATGCAGCCCTTCATGTGAGGAGATATGAGCTGCTGCCTGCGGCTTTGCCTTTCAGGGAGATTCAGCTTCCTGGTGCTTCCCTGTCTCTGCCTTGATCCTCACAGGTTCCTACATGGCTGTGGCTGGTACTGTCAGCTTCCTGCTCACCCTTTTTCCCCTGTGCCCACCTGAATCTCAGAAGATGGCAGGTTTGTGCAGAGGTGCCCCCCTGATGTCAGTGCAGGTCAGCAGCCTGCTTTGAGCTGAGGGCTTCGAGTGGGCAGCCTGGCACAGGCACAGTGGGGATAGCTGTGCTTTGGCTAGTGTGGTGCAGGGGTGGCTGGGGGGACCTGGAACAAACAAGGAGCTGGGGACCCAGCACAGCCGATGAATGTGGGATGGGGCGAAACCTATGCCCAAGAATGATATCCTGAAAGTGAGTTTGTATCCTATGAAGGTCCACCCAGCTGGTGAAGGAGGCATCAGCAGCTGCGGGACAGCCTGCTTACCCTCACCCTGCCCCTGTCCATGGGTGCTAGCAAGTCTCTGCTGGCATCTAGCCCTCAACCCACCTGGCACCAGCTCCAAGGGGCCCAATGAATGCTGCCTGGGGCGGTGTTCAAGGTGAGCTCCCTCCTCCTTGCCCCTCCAAGGCTGAGTGGTCAGCAGGCAGAGCCTGGGTGTGTGCAGGCAGGTGCCAGGTTCTAAGCACCAGTCAGTGGGTTTGGTCCCGTTGTATTTGCCCATTTTAGTACCTTTGGTTCTGTTCAAGCCGGCATATCCACTTCCCAGGGCTTCCTCTCTCCCTGGGGTGCCCCAGGCAGGGCCAGGGGTCTTTGTGGTCCCCTAGGACCAACACCAGCACCTGCACCCCTGGGGCTGGTGGCTGGGAGCAGCAGCACCCCGCACACCACAGCATCTGCAGGAGCAGGAGTCCGTGTCTATGGCTGCTCATGAAAAGGGTGGAGCCAGGGTGAGATCCAAGCTCACTCAAAGGTCTTGCTCTGTCTGAGCTGCAGCTGGCACAGCCCTGTGGAGAAACCAATGTGAAATAAGGGGATTTCACAGAGCTCCTGTTGGTGGTGTTATAGTGGCCCTTTTCTTTCCTGTCTGGAAATTTACAATCAGGAGAGGGGGAAGACTGTTCTACCTCCTGCTAGTCTTGCTTTTCCCCCTCAGGCTGCTGTTGTTGGCTGCATAAGGGTTTTGGTGCAACACTGACTCNGCATTTAAGTGGGAGCATGCAGCCTGCAACTGGATCCAGTCTGTTCTTTGGGATCTGCAGCACTTCTACCACTCCAGCAATCTGCCTCCCCTTCTAGGGGCTTCACTTCAAAATGCAAGTGGCTTGTTCTCCTGGCTGATGCTGTTGCCAGCTACACTGATAACTACAGCAGAAATGCAGAACCAGTTTTGGAAGATGGTTTGGAGCTGAACTTCTCTTATGATATCTTGCATTTGCATTGTGAGCTACAATTCTCCTTGCCGTGAAGGAGCTGGAGCTGCCATTCTCCTCCAGGTCTCTTCTGCTTATTTTAGGGCAAACTTGTCCAACCTGGAGTCCCCTCTCAGCAGCCCGTGGTGCTTTCTGGCCCAGGGGAGCTGCTGGGTGCTGTACCATGGGCAGAGTGTGGTCCGGGGTGCTGTGTTTGTGGGGTGGTGCTTGCAGCCCACAGTGGTTCTCCCTGCCCAGGGCGCTCAGAGCCAGCCATGCAGGGGATGCTAGTTGTGGTGGGCAGTGGCTCTGCTGCCTGGATAGACGTTTGCCTGGCTCAGGAGCTGGGCTGCATGTCTTGGGGGTCTACGGATGCTGGCTGTGCTGCGCTGAATTGCCTGTAACTCGGTGGGCTGGGCTGCAGGAGGCTGTGGGGCTGCTTTGCTTTGATATTACGCAGTGCAGAGTGTGGCTGGAGCAGCCTGTCCCTGTGCCTTCAGCTGTCGTGTGGGTGCCTGGGGCAGGGCTAGCGCTGGACATCCCTCCTCTGCTTCCTGCACAGCTTCCTGGGCCACATCTGCAGCACAGCTGGGACGCTGCTCACCATGCAGGTGGGCAAGGTTTCATGTGGCAGCGTGGGGGCAGTCCCCTGCACCCTGGCAGCCTCTGCCAAGGCTGTGAAAACTACACCTGCCTACTGGAGGTGCTGCTTGCGGGTGCTGGGCGTGGAGGAGGGCAGGATTTTAGCAGCCTGGCTCAAGCTGGCAAAGCAAATGCAGCCCTTCATGTGAGGAGATATGAGCTGCTGCCTGCGGCTTTGCCTTTCAGGGAGATTCAGCTTCCTGGTGCTTCCCTGTCTCTGCCTTGATCCTCACAGGTTCCTACATGGCTGTGGCTGGTACTGTCAGCTTCCTGCTCACCCTTTTTCCCCTGTGCCCACCTGAATCTCAGAAGATGGCAGGTTTGTGCAGAGGTGCCCCCCTGATGTCAGTGCAGGTCAGCAGCCTGCTTTGAGCTGAGGGCTTCGAGTGGGCAGCCTGGCACAGGCACAGTGGGGATAGCTGTGCTTTGGCTAGTGTGGTGCGGGGGTGGCTGGGGGGACCTGGAACAAACAAGGAGCTGGGGACCCAGCACAGCCGATGAATGTGGGATGGGGCGAAACCTATGCCCAAGAATGATATCCTGAAAGTGAGTTTGTATCCTATGAAGGTCCACCCAGCTGGTGAAGGAGGCATCAGCAGCTGCGGGACAGCCTGCTTACCCTCACCCTGCTCCTGTCCATGGGTGCTAGCAAGTCTCTGCTGGCATCCAGCCCTCAACCCACCTGGCACCAGCTCCAAGGGGCCCAATGAATGCTGCCTGGGGTGGTGTTCAAGGTGAGCTCCCTCCTCCTTGCCCCTCCAAGGCTGAGTGGTCAGCGGGCAGAGCCTGGGTGAGTGCAGGCAGGTGCCAGGTTCTAAGCACCAGTCGGTGGGTTCGGTCCCGTTGTATTTGCCCATTTTAGTACCTTTGGTTCTGTTCAAGCCGGCATATCCACTTCCCAGGGCTTCCTCTCTCCCTGGGGTGCCCCAGGCAGGGCCAAGGGTCTTTGTGGTCCCCTAGGACCAACACCAGCACCTGCACCCCTGGGGCTGGTGCCTGGGAGCAGCAGTACCCCACACACCACAGCACCTGGCAGGAGCAGGAGTCCCTGTCCATGGCTGCTCCTGAAAAGGGTGGAGACAGGGTGAGATCCAAGCTCACTCAAAGGTCTTGCTCTGTCTGAGCTGCAGCTGGCACAGCCCTGTGGAGAAACCAATGTGAAATAAGGGGATTTCACAGAGCTCCTGTTGGTGGTGTTATAGTGGCCCTTTTCTTTCCTGTCTGGAAATTTATTATCAGGAGAGGGGGAAGACTGTACGTCTTCAGAACTTCCCTTCTACCTCCTGCTAGTCTTGCTTTTCCCCCTCAGGCTGCTGTTGTTGGCTGCATAAGGGTTTTGGTGCAACACTGACTCCACTTCTGCCCTGGAGATCCAGAAGTCTGGGACTTGCTGTTGTGTGTCAAAGCTGCTGCCCAGGCTGTCTGCCTTCTAGAAAATGTGCTTTGCAAGGTCTCTTTTGGGGGAGAGCAATATTTTGTTCTCTGTCTCTGAAAATGGAAGCATTGTAGGCAAGCAAATGAGAGGGTTGCCAGGGTGCACTCACTGACTGCAGCTCCCTGAGCTCTGTTGTGAGGAACCGTGGCCCTTCTAACGCTGTGGCCCGTGGCGGGTGATGTACAAGCCTCACTCCCCTTAGCTTTGCAGAGCCAGCAGTCTCTACAAAAGTTCTTCTCCCATCTGCAGACCACATATTGAGGCCGGGCAGGGGCAAGGTCAGGTTTCTTTGATCTCTTCCTGATGTGTCAGCACAAGCACGCCTGGGACGATGACTTTTTCCCGCAGCCAGAGGCAGCTGTGTGTGCATCTCAGCTTTCTGCAGTTACAGCCTGGTCCAAAAATACTTCATTATTTTTCTGGAGGAGGCTGAAATCCGTCTCTCCTGCCGTTAGGGGCCGGTCTTTCCAAGGCAGAGAGAGAGCATCCCTGGCCACGCAGGCAGTGTCCCCGCACAGCAGTGCTGGGTCCCGTTCCAGTTTGGGATCCCAGCAGAGGTGCAGGTCCCCAGGGACTCCCCCCAGGCCCCCCTGCAGCCAACCTGCTCCAGAAGAGGGTCAACAGGACCGTGCTGGGCAAGGTGGCTCCTGCCCTGGCCTGATGATGAGCTGGGTCAGGGGCCTTGCAGGAGGCCTCTGATAAAGCTCAGCAGCTCTTTCCTGGTTGTTCTGAAAAGCTATTGCTTTCAAGTAAGAAGCATCATTTTCCCCTGCCCATCTGCTCACACCTCCTTCCCTACTCCTGTAAGCTTTATGCCATTACCTAGCCCCAGCAGGTTCCTCTACCCAGTGTGTCTGCAAGGAGCAGCATTGTGCTCTGTCACCCTGTGTGGTGGCTCTAGTCCATCTTTTTTCATGTGTTCTCCTCTCTCCCCCCTCTCTCCCCCCCCTCGCAAAATTTTGGGGAAAAATACCACTAGGCTCCTGGCAGAGAGGCAGGGAGCAGATCCTCAGGGCATCGCAGAGTGTCATCTCTCAGGGCTAAATTTTTTAGGTGCCCAGGACATCTTGGGACATGAAGCAAGGGTCATGGTGAGGACAAGAGGAAAAGAAACTGCTCCTGAGTCAGAGGAACTCTGCCCCAGTGTTCTTTCTTGCTGAGGCTGTGGGAAAAGGATCTGTCTTGTGGGTGGTGTCAGGGCAGGAGGACTGTGCATGTTGGGTGGAGCAGATTTGGGTTTGCTCTCCTGGAAATGTCGCACTCAGATCCCTAGCCCCTTGTCACTTGGGAGTCATAGCAGTTGAGGCAAAGAAACCGAAACATAATCATATCCCTAATGGGAAGTACCCTCAGTCTAGCCAGGCTTTTGCTGCCTGCCCAGAGCAAAGGGAAGCTGGAAACCTCTTTCACCTTCCCTGGAGGTGTTTAAGGCACAGGCAGATGAGGTCCTGAGGGACATGGTTTAGTGTTTGATAGGAACAGTTGGACTCGATGATCCGGTGGGTCTCTTCCAGCCTGGTGATTCTATGATTCTCTGCAGAGCCCCTTGGTGTTGGTGAATCAGCCTGAGCTTCATCTTTGACTTCACAGGGTTATCAGCAAGAGTTGTCTCTGCTTGCTGGCTCTTGGAACCAGCTGTGCTTGTGGCAGCTTAGAGGGATGCTCGGAAACTGTTGCTGTGGGGGTCCCAGGGAAAAGGGGAGCCACCCTCTCGTGTACTTCTGAGCCCTCTCCTCACACTGCCTGGGTGGGGAGAGAAGTGTATGAGAAGAATGGAAACCAGTATTTTTCTGCTTTGAGTTTTGGTTGCCTTTAAAGGAGAAGGGGAGAACTGAGTAGTTTCTAGTTTCAAATGTAGTGAATTCCCCTTTCTGCGAAGGCTCCCTCGCACACGGCTGCTACAGCACCCGATCCTTTCTCTTCACAGTGGGACTTTGAAGGTGGGACAGTGCAGTGGAACAGGCCCAGCCCTGCTGCTCAGCCTCACTCCATGCTGTGCCCCAGCACCTTGGGACAACCTGCAGCCCTTCTACGATGCCCCAAGCACCCATCTGCCCGGCCAAGCAAGAAGTCAACTGCAGAAGGTGCTTCCTTGGAACTCCCCTGGGAGAGATTCTGGGGTGGCTTTGCAGGCTGGCCTGCAGTGTCCTGCCTGGAAGGCTGCCTTTGTGGAGTTGTGATCAATTCCAGAATCTCCTTTCACCCTTGCCCTGCTGCTGTGGGGTGTGAGGGTTTCCCTTCCCCATGGCTCTTGGCTGCACTCCCTGCCATTGTGGCTGTGGGAGAGGTGCAGCCTCATGGCTGGGTTTAAACCCAGCAGTCTCGTCTTTCCCTTGGTGTTTTCCCTAGCATTGGAGATTGCAAGCCCTGCACACCCCAGTCATGCTCTGCAGACTCTGGAATTGAAGCCTGCTGATCTGCCCAGGAAAGCAGGAGGTAGGGATACTCCCTGACTGCTGAACACAAGCACTGTGAGCCAGGGACCAGAGACAGAAACTCACCTGGAAGGTTATGTATGTCTTAAGTGCTGTACGTGGGAGACTCTCCTATTGCTTGTGGGCTGCCTGGCAGGTACTGTCTGCTGCTGTAAGGGGGAGGGCTGGCAATTCCTGCCGTGGGAGATAAATTTTTTTGCCTTGGGATGATTTTGTGCCTTAAAATGTGTGCATTGCAAGAAGCTGCAGAAACACTGGAGCCTATGCAAAGCTCAAGAGGCAGCAACCAGTTCACAGCGCTGGGTGCAGTCAAGTGCCTTGGGCTCCCAAGGACGCTGATGGATTTGTTGCAAATGAAGNTTGCCTTGGGCCCTCAAGGGCGCTGCAGCCCACACTGATGGATTTGTTGCAAATGAAGCACTGCTTTGTCTCAAACCTTTTCTGTATCTTTCAAATCCATGTGCTGTGCCCTGCTGCCCCAGGCCCAGGATGCTGTGAGGGGAAGCCCTGGGTGTGCTGGACACACAACTGGAGCAAGAGGATCCAGGACAACAAATTGGGGACCTGCTGGCTTACTCTCCTGCTTATCTCTGTTATAGAGAATGGGGTAGGAGAAGAGCTTTCTGCACAGGAGAGTGATGGAGAATACAATTGGGGCCAGTTTACTCACTGTAGCCGTAACTTAACTCTGTCCCAGCACTGGTCAGGTGGTGGTGGCTCCTTGAAGAAGCACATCAGAGAAAAAGCCTTTGCTATAGTCCTGGGCTGACAGTGTCTCTCAGGGACTTTTTTTATGGTGCTGGTAGATACTAGCACCCAATGGCACACGTCCTGCTTTGGCTTCCAGGCTCTACTCCAGCTAAATAAAGTGGAAAGAAGAATGAAAGAGACCACAGTGTTTCAGTGCTGTGGTCAAGTCTCATTAAGCCATGTTTCCTGGCACTGCCATCACTCCAGAGGAATGGCTGAGCTGGCACCTGTCTTGGGCAGTTGAAAATACACAGTTTGACAAGAGGGTGAGGATGGGGTCGTGGGGTGGCCAGACCCTGCCTGGTTTGCCCACAGCAGTAAAAGGAGCCTTTGCAGAGCTCCTGCTGATAACAAGTGTCTGCAGTCATGTTTCCAAAGGCCTGAGCGAATTGCTGAGTGGCCAGGCTCAGAAGTCCAGACACCAGACAATGGAAAGGCTGGAAACATAAAGGAAAGGAAATTCTTCTGCTGTATTGCCTTTCCTATGGCGATAAGATAAGCCAAAGTGAAACAAAAGTCTCCGCTGCAGACTGGGGGGTGAGCACCCAAGCTGCTTTTGAAAGCGGAGGGAGAATGTCTGCACCAGCCAAGATCTCCTGTGCCAGTGGGACACACACTGGTGTGTTTCACTCGCTTGGGTGCATAGAGGCAGCCGCGTTTGTGGTGCCTCGAAATGAGTCTTGAAGCAACAGGTAACCCCACCTGCTTGTGCTCCATACTGCGGGCCCGTCCTTGTCCTTCATTTAGGCACTGGTGAAATGAATCTTAGTGTCCATGTGGGCAGGGCTGGGAGCAGCGTTGGCTGCTGCCGTAGAGGAGGCTGGTGGTGGGAGGGTGATGCCATAGGTGGGTCACTGGGGTGTGGAATGCAGGTGAAGCTGTGCCACGCTGGTGTGTATCCCCCACAACACCCAGAGCTGTGTAGGCCATAAGAAGTGGGACAAAGACAGTAGGGGGCATGGATGGCATCCAAATAAGGAATGGTTAGATGGAGGAAGCCTCTGAAGAGATGTCAGGTTGTAAAGAGTGAATGTGGTAGGGCAGGTATTATTAGGGCAGCAGAGGAAAAGATTAATGCCTCTGCTGTAATCCCAAGCACAATTACAGGCTGGGAGGAGAATGGAAATGGATTGAGAGCAGCCCTGAAGAGAAGGACTTGCAGGTTGAGGTGGATGAGAAGCTCAACATGAGCCAACAATGTGTTTGCTGCCCAGAAAGCCAACTATATCCTGGGCTGCATCAAAAGAAGTGTGACCAGCAGAGTGAGGGAGGTGATTCTGCTCCTCTACTCTGCTCTCATGAGACCTCACCTGGAGAAGTGTGTCCAGCTCTGGAGTCCTCAGCACAAAAAGGACATGCATCTGTTAGAACATTTCCAGAGGAGGGAAACAAAGATGATCTGAGGGCTGGAGCACCTCCCATACGAGGACAGGCTGAGAGAGTCAGACTTGTTCAGCCTGGAGAAAAGAAGGCTCTAGGGAGACCTTAGGCAGCTTCCAGTACTGAAAGAGTCCTACAGGAAAGCTAAGGAGGGACTTTTTTTATCAGGGAGTGCAGGGATAGGTCAAGGGGGGATGGTTTTAAGCTGAAAGAGGGGAGATTTAGATTAGATATTAGGAAGAAATTTTTTACTGTGGGTGTGGTGAGGCATTGGACCAGGTTGCCCAGGGAAGCTGTAGATGCCCTATCCCTGGAGGTGTTCAAGACCAAGACTGAGTGGCCCATCTGTCAAATCCATAGCTCTCCAATTTCTAGATGTGATATTTAAGGTTGTTAATGATTTTTAATGTCCCTTTCAACTCAAACCATTCTATGATTCTATCATCCTGAAGCACAGGGACAGGGAGCTCTGAAATTGAAGTGGCCAGAGATAAGTTCAGACTACAGTCTGCACACTCTGAGAAAGCCCAAATTAACAGCGGAAATAATTGTGGGCTATTTTAGGCAATGAGACTGGGATGAGTGATGAGAGGAGTTCACGGAGTCAGGCCAGGGCTGCCCCTCTGGCTCAGGAAGCCTTGGGTTGTGGCTGCAGGGTGGGCTGTGGGAGGTCACCCTGCGCTGCCCTGCTTTGTCCCCAGCCAGGAGCCTCTGGTCTGCCCCAAGGGCTGCTTATTATTTTTTCCATCATTAACAGTTGAACTTCAGACAACAGCAGGATGGATGCTGTGCCAAGTGGGGCAGCACCTGTTCCCTTCTCATGAGAGGTCCTGGGATGGGACCTGTGAAGGGGCATGATGGTATTTACTCAGGCTGTGGGAAGGGATGTTGCAGGCTGCAGGGACCTGGGCAAAAGCAGGAGCTGCACAGAGGGGTGTTGGGGCTTGGGCACATCACACATCACTGCAGTTCACAGCTCTGTAATGGCTGTGTTCACTTTCTGCTCTGGGAGCAGCATGGAGATACCAGTAGTCTCAGCTCTTTGACATCTTGTGTTCAGCCCACCTGGGATTTTCTCCTTTGGTTTAGCTCTGATGGTCCAGCTCTGGGAAGTGGAGGGCAGAGCTGTAGGCACAGGGAGCCGTGCAGGAATCGGGACAGCAGCTGCTTTGGTCTGATGGTTGTGACGTTTGCCGTGCCTGGCCACCTGCCCCTTCATCCTGCCTTGGGAAGCAGGACCACAAAGCACCATAACCAGGGGAGGTCTTGCGCATCTGTCCAGTGCACTTTGTTGTGAACCCTCAGCCCACTCCCTGTAGCCCTCAGTGGCTGTTTCTGCTGGGGTATTTGGGGAGCTACCTCTGGCACCAGCACACCTGGAGGAGATCAGCCACAGTCACCCTGGGGAATGAAGAACTCTTCCCAGTGCAGGGCATACTGGAGCGTTCCCATCTGTGGGCTTGTGCTGGCTGTCTTGATGGCCATCACAGTTGCCTTTTGGATCTCCTCTTGCCCTGTGGCTTGCAGCAGGAGCGAACAGAGCCCCCACTGCTTCTTGCTGTACAAGGGCACAGGTTTTGTGGGGTACTTGGACCCCCTCAAGAGGTTCTTTTGCTCCCCTGAGCCCTGCTGGGGAGGGGTCCCAGGTGGCCTTGCAGCAGTGAGAGGTGGAGAGATGGCAGGAGTGACCTGCTTTCCCCACTGTGGGGATGCTTTCCCTTTGGGGATGAGCTCGTGGGCTGTTCTTGGGCTTCCTGGTGAGATGACAGCTCTTCGTGAGAGGATCCTCTTTACCCTGGGACTGGCAAAAACATCTCCCTCTGTACTCGGCACTGGTGTCACCGCTTCTCAAATCCTGTGTTCAGTTCTGGGCCCCTCACCACAACAGGGATGTTGAGGCTCTGGAGCAAGTCCAGAGAAGAACAATGAAGCTGGTGAGGGGGCTGGAGAACAGGACTTATGAGGAACAGCTGAGAGCTGGGCTTGTTTAGCCTGGAGAAGAGGAGGCTGAGGGGAGACCTCATTGCTCTCTGTGACTACCTGAAAGGAGGTTGTGGAGAGGAGGGAGCCGGCCTCTTCTCCCAAGTGACAGAGGACAGGACAAGAGGGAATGGCCTCAAGCTCTGCCAGGGGAGGTTCAGGCTGGACATTAGGAAAAAAATTTTCACGGAAAGGGTCATTGGGCACTGGCAGAGTCTGCCAGGGAGGTGATTGATTCACCTTCCCTGGAGGTGTTTAAGGGACAGGTGGACGAGGTGCTGAGGGGCATGGTTTAGTGTTTGATAGGAATGGTTGGACTCGATGATCCGGTGGGTCTTTTCCAACCTGATGATTCTATGATTCTATGTCTCTTGTTGCAGCTGGTGTTTCATGGACTGAGCTGTCCCTGGAGTCAGGCCGAATGCCTTGGGGGCAGGACAGCCACTAGCTGTGCTGGGTGCCCGGTGCTGGGACAGCCCAAAGCCTTTGAAGTGCCCTGCCCCACACACTGTGCTGCTGTTGGCCTGGACCTGAGCGGTCATTGTGCAAAGCAAACCAAACCCTTCCTATTGTGTCAGAGGCTTGGATGGTGGCTCTGCTTCCAGCTGCGGGACTGAAGAGCACAGCCCTGCCAAAGCCTGATGATAACCATCTGGCCTTGCAAAAGAGGTGAAGCCTGTGCTCCCGGTGGATGATGTCACCTTATCAGCACTTGAAGACTCTTGATAAAGGGATCAACCTAACTCTGACTGCATCTCCATGAGGACTGCAAACACAATGTACAGGGTGCAGCCAAAGCCAGCGTGGCCAGGGCCCCATGTGCTCTTTTGCCTTTGGGAGCATCCGTGGCTGCCTGGACCCTCCAGGGCACAGCGCTGCTGCTGGGAACAATAGCGGCTGCAGCATTGCTGTGCCCAGGGTGGGCTATTATCAAAAATCATGTGCTTACCCCGGCTGCAACAGAGGCAATTTGTCAAAGTCCCATTTTCCTTTCCCTGATAAGATAGGGCTCATGGAGTACAATAATGCTTTCCTGAGATACAATTGTGCCTCTTCTAGCTAGCACACAGGCAGGAGAAGCTAATTTTGGCTTTGCTGGGCTGGCAGCAGCTAAGAGGAGTCCTGCCAGTGACGGGGCTGTGATCTGAGGGACAGAGCAGCTCTCTGAGCCCTGAGAACCAGGGCAGCCCTGGGGGCTGCGAGATCCCACCACTTTCCAGGGACTGGCACATTCCCTGCTTCCTGCTGGCACTCCTGGAAGCTGCAATGGCTGCAGAAGGAGTTGTTGCCACTGCTTTGTGATACGGCACTGATAAGATGTGGCACGATGATCCTTCAGTCCTGCCACCACTTGGTAAACCCTGCCTGAGGCTGGGGCAGCCAGGATCACCAGTGCTCCACCTTACCCTTGCAGGCACCCAAAGCTTGTAGCTGCACTCTCACACCCTCTTCCCTCCAGAGCTTTGAATGTTTTCCCATCCCAAGCTTTGAATGTTATCCCCTCTCAAAGGTGGCACCGTGACGCAAAGCCAGTGTTTATACCCTGGCCAGCAGGAGCTACTCGCAACGTCCTCAGCTGTCTGCACTGCATCTCACCGGCCAAGCCTGGGCTGGAGGGCGGTGTCAGCTGCCTGTTGCGAGCCAGTCCCTTGGTAGGCAGCTCTGGTGCCACCACAATCTCAAGAAAAAAGAATCAAATGGCACCACTGACAAAGCCAAGCCTTGTGAAAACCCCAACCTCCCCGACAGCCAGATCTTTGTAATAATATTATATGCAATATTTGTAGCCGCTGTATCTGGCCTTCCTCAAGTGGGTAACGTGCAGACTGCTGAGCAGCACGGCTCTCCAGTGGAGCCAGCATTTCCATTTTGGCATATTGCTTGGGATGCACTTTCTGCACAGTTTGAAATCTGAGCATAATACTATCTTCATGAACCACATTCACCAGTCTGATAATGTGACCTGACAGAAGGTCAATGGAAAAGTTAATATAATTTATTGGCTGATTTAAAAAAAAATCTAATCATCTGTTTTTCCTTTTTCCTGACCCCCCCCCACCACCACCCCGCACCCAGCGCCCTGCTGACATTTTCCAGCCATTCCCAAAACAATGGCCAGGGTGGGAATGCTCCACCAAGGTACAGCTTTGGAGGAGGCTTTTCCTGAGGGGCTACAGCAGCCTCTGGCTGCTCACTCTCACTCCCTGTGAGGTGTTCATAGGATGCTGTGCTCAGCTGAGGTCACCAGCCCGGTATGGGACAGTGCTGGCATCAGGCTGGCTTTGGGCAGACCTAGTGGCTTTGCTGTGTTTGATGGGCATTGTCTGCTCCACGTGGTGATGTGAGCTCATCTGCTTTGAGCTCAAAGAGGGATCCTCATGTCTGCCAGTCTTCTAGATTTGGGCAGGAGGGAAGTAGAATCCAGCCTGGAAGTCATAGAACCATAGAATCATCAGGCTGGAAAAGACCCACCGGATCATCGAGTCCAACCATTCCTATCAAACACTAAACCATGTCCCTCAGCACCTCATCCACCTGTCCCTTAAACACCTCCAGGGATGGTGACTCAACCACCTCCCTGGGCAGACTCTGCCAGTGCCCAATGACCCTTTCCATGAAAAACTTTTTCCTAATGTCCAGCCTGAACCTCCCCTGGTGGAGCTTGAGGCCATTCCCTCTCATCCTGTCCCCTGTCACTTGGGAGAAGAGGCCGGCTCCCTCCTCTCCACAACCTCCTTCCAGGTAGTCGCAGAGAGCGATGAGGACTCCCCTCAGCCTCCTCTTCTCCAGGCTAAACAAGCCCAGCTCTCTCAGCTGTTCCTCATAAGTCCTGTTCTCCAGCCCCCTCACCAGCTTCATTGCTCATCTCTGGACTCGCTCCAGAGCCTCAACATCCCTCTTGTGGTGAGGGGTCCAGAACTGAACACAATATTGAAGGAGTCAAGCACAGCTGCTGGAGCCGTGTGGCCAGATGTCTTAGATGAAGCTCTCGAGGGCCCCAAGAAGATCCTCTCCATGGACACAACCTTTCTGGAAGTCTCCATCAGCATGTGCTATGCTGCCTGTCAGGTGGGCTGCAGGCAGTCCCAGCGCTGTGAGTAGGTGTGTGCATACCTGTGCATGTGTATGCAAACAGGTGGGACATGCTGTCATGCAAGCACCTCTCCTCATTACACTGTCCTCCCTTTGGGTTTTGCAGCCCCCGAGAGCGTGCTGCTGCTCGCCCAGCCCAGGTCACGGAGTTGAGAGCTGTTTCACCCCATAGCTACTCAAGAACCAGTTGTCTCCTCATGCCTTGCAGCCTGCACAGTCTGCAGAGCCCTAAGAGGTGTCTGGAGCAATCCAGCAGCCAGATGGTTGTCAGGGCATGACCTGTCTAGGGGAAGGCAGATGAGCTTGCTTCATTAGGGTGGAGCTGCAAATGTAATTAGTGGTTTCTTACTCTAATACCTTACAGATGCAAAAGGACCCCAGAGGGCAAGGGATAGTGGAGAGGATCCAGCAGCTTTTTCTTCAGTGTTAGCTGCTGCTTAGAAGTGGTGGCTATGGAGCTGCAACCCTGCTCAGATATGGGAGGGAGAGCTCCAGGGATGCTCTTTTGGGGAGGGAAGGAGAAAGTTCAGAGCTGCCTGTTTCTGTCAGAATGTAGCACTGCTAAGCTCTGTCATGGTGTTACCATGGCTGGGCAGGGAAAACCCTGGCAAGTGACTGTCCTTGCTGGCTTCTTCACAGCTTAGTCTCCAGGCCTGGCTCTTGCTGAGGAGAGGCTGAAGAGGTGGAAGGAACCTGAGCAGCACGGCTTCGAAAGCAAGATCAAAGGAAAACCAGGTAACCTATAGAGTGTACAGTTTCAGAAAAGCAACGTGAGCCTCAAACATCTCACCTGGTGTTTTGTAAAGCTGGTCTGTGCATGTTTGTGTAGGGGCCTGGTTGTAGCCTTGGGGCTCCCCTGCCATGCAGTTCTGCCTGCTGCTCACCCTGCCTGGGACTCTAGGGCGCTGCTGCCCGCCAGCAGACCCAGTCAGGCTCCTGTGCCTTGTTTGGGGAGCTCACATAGGGAGGAGAGCTGGTGGCAGGAGCCCTGGTCCTGGGATCTGTGGCAGGGAGCTCTGGGTTTCTCCAAGCCTCTCATAAGCAGGAGCCTTTGGATGATGCTGTGCTAAATAGCCCAGTGTGCAGGAACACCTCACCAAAGCCAACAGCAGGCATCCCTTGTGCAGAGTTACTTGCCCCTTGTCACTCTGCTGTCACCAAACTTTGCTGATTGTGTTTCCAAAGCTTTCTGCCCACTCTAAAAACTGCTTTTCGCTGTCTTGTGGGTGAGCTGATCTTTTCTGGCTTTTGCACAAAATGTTCTTTGTCCATCAGCACATTTAGCTCCTGCTGTGTTCTAGCTCGTGCTGGACCTGGTGGTGCTGGGCGCATCGGTCCTGATGGCAGCAATGCTGTCAGCCTGCAGAAAAAATGGGAGACACCAGGGTGGCACAAGGCATTGCAGAAGCATGGCTTCTCAGACCAGGATAAACTTGTGGACTTTGCCTGTTTAGTTGAAATAACAGAGATGAGAAAGTTATTAGTGAGGACAACTGAAGGTGGGCCAAATGATCAGACAGTATAACCTGCTTGGCTTCCTTCTGCAAGGCACCATGCCAAGGAGAGGGGATGCACGTAGGCTCCAAGCCCAGCCTTGCGCTAGGCACGAAGCAGAAGAAAGGCATCCCAGCCCTCTGCTTTGTTGTAACAGCACCGACTGTGGGTCTGCTGAGTGGTTTCCCAGGAAATGCTGTGAGAACAAGTTTGCATAAGTCACTTCAGCAATAACCCTACTTGCTCTGCCCTGTTCAAATCGTGTCCTGTCTCCAGGTACAGAAGGGGTTAGGAGTTGTTCTTTAACCTGGCTTGACAGGAATATCTTTGATTTGAGATCTGTGATAAGCCCCTGGAGAAGATGTGGATGCCAAATGCTTCCTGTCCTGCCCATGTTGCAGTCCCCAGGGGCAGGGCAGTAAAGGGAGATTTGTGTTTGTGTCCCTGATGGGAGGGTATGCAAGCTATCTCCTCACCTGGGTCTCAGTGTGCTTCAGCTCCTTGCTGCATGCGTGTCTGCTTTGGTCCAGCTCCCACTAGAGATTGGCAGGTCGGTGGTCTGCATGGACCTTCAGCCTGGCCTGGGGTGGCTGCAAGGTCCACTGCTTCTCTGCAATCGATGTCAAAGGACAGAAGGTGAAAGCAAGTGTTGAAAATGCCATAAAAATCAAATCTCGTTTCTTTTTGTTGTTCAGTAGGAGAACTTTGCTATGATAAGTGTACCTTGGAAACTGGGAACCCAAACACTTCAAAGACATTTTTCTGCTGCTGCAAATCTAAAGCTGCTCATCACACCACAGCCCTTGTTGGGCCAAGTGTAACAAGAGATCGCATCCTCGCTTCCCGCCAAGGGTATAAAAGCAAGGCGCTAATTCGCAGATCTTGAAGAATGTGCCAGCGGTATTTCAGTAGCTGTAATGCTCTGCAGCCTGTGAAGGCGGCATAGTAACTGAAAGGAAATATCTTTGTTTTTATTCACTTGGCTTTATTCCTAATTCACCCTTTGATGCCATCAGCCTGGGATAATACATTTTCAGAGATATGCTTGAAATTAAGGAAATGAGTCTGATTAAGTTCTTTAAACATACTTTGAGGGAGAAATGTACAACAATAGAGGTATTAAAGGCCTTATTTTCAAGCAGTTCTACTACGAAGTCAAAACATCACGCTGCTAGATGGCTAAGTCCATTAGCAGTGTGTGTGCATTCTTCAGCTGGAGAGGATATCTCCTTCTCCAACTAGGACAGTTGCCAGAGAGCTTGAATCTGTCCTCTGTGCAGCAAAAAGCAGATTCATTTCACAGTCCGCTTACTTGCAGCCAAATGAGTGCATAAGCACTTGCCCTTTGCCAGTTATGCTCTGCCAGGTAAATGTGATAGTTTCTCAAGAGTCTTGCATTTGAGGTTTGCCTTGTTGGGATAGGGTTTATCACTTTATTTTTCATAGCTGACCTGGGGTAGTTTACCTGTAAATAGATTACACAGTATTGCATTTATGCCATCCATTGATCATTGCCATCCTATTTACTGGAACACTTCCCAGTTAAGTCAGTAGCTTTGCAGGTACCTGCTGGTTCCCCTTGACAGTTTTTCCGTCTGGCTGAGCTAACTGCTACCAAACTCCACCCTCTTTCATAGTGTGGCAGCCTTTGTTCTGCTGTCACCATCACCAGTACTGATGTGGTACTCAAAGGTTTCAGCCCAGCCTTGGGGTTGGATGTAACAAGCTGTTGTGGTTTGCGCTAAATTAAGGTCAGTTTTCTGTCTTTAACTCAGTCGCTCTAAGTAACTTCATTTTCTGAAAGCTAATTGCATGTTTTTGAGACAATGTTCCTTGATAGAAGTGATAACACAGGGCACTGGTATGCAAAAAGGCCAATGCTTATACTTTATCCCTAGAGCAACCAAAGCCATCGTAAAGCTGGTGGAAAAAGGCTGCACCTGCAGGCAGGGGCAGACAGGGTAGGTGACTTAAACTGACCAATTGAGTATTCCATCCCATATGTCACACTCAGTATAAAACTGAGAGACCATGAGGGTCTGCCTCTTCTGCACTGGCTGCTGTTGAGTATGGACCTCGGCTGTCTGATTGCTCCTGATCCCAGATCTGTGCATTCCTGAATCAAGTTCCTGACCTCAGCTCTTCCTAGCTTTTCCTGTTCCCTTGTGTCTGCTCTACTGTATTCATGGTGACGTATAGTCAATGAGGACTGGGGTCAGGGTGCAATCTAATACATTTGCATATACATTCTTATTATTTTATTAGAGCTATAGGTTTAGTTTCCAACCCACAAGTCTTTTTTGTCTCATTTTCCTTTCTCTGAGGGTTTGGGGAGGATGGATTTGGGAGTCCAACTGCATGGTTTTAGCTGCAGAAGTCAGTTGTGTTGAGGCCAAGCCATGACATAAGTTCTGTGGAAAGGAGACTGGTGTCCTTGGTGGAGATGATCCATCAGTGAGCTTTTGTGTGTGTGTTGCACAGCAGTGTTAGGAAAAAATATGATGGAGGTGTAAAACAGATAACAGATCCCACTTTTCATTAGGTATGATACAGGCAAGGCAAAGTCTGACAGTCCTATTAACTGAAAGGCTTCTGCATTATTTAAAATAAAGAGGAGAGGAGGAAAGGGACAAGTACCAACAGAAAGGCCATGCCAAGTAGCCGCATGGTGATTCAGTTACTCCTTTGTGGCAGCAAGGAGCGAGGAGGAGAGAGGGGATGGTAACTTCTGGGAAGGGAATAGTCTTTAAATGGCCTGAGAAGTGACCTGGAGAGAGGCATGTCCTCCATTACTGCTTCCCATGGCAGTTGTGAGGCTAGTGAGAAGAATGGGAAAGCACATTATTTATTCTGTCTACTATAAACAACAAATATTTAAGATCTTTTTCTAGTAAAGGGAGCAAAGAATTCCCTTTTCACTCTGACTGCTGATGAAGGCATGTGCCTTGTTATATATGCTGCTGTTGTAATGGGAATAACTATCTGGGCTATTTTAAACTGAGAAGAACTGGATGTCTCGGGAAAGGAGGCACAAAAAAGGATTGGGTAGCACAAGAGAAAAGAGAGGCTTCATCTGTGACAATCTTGGTCACCTTGTACAGTTTGCTCTTGCTGCTGTTTCACAAGCTCTTCTGTCAGAGAAGTGATAATAGATTGTTTAAAATCTTGGATTTGTCAAAGTAGTTTAAGGAGCCTTCAAAGGAGACTTAAAGACTTGTAGCCTTCAACTGAGTGTGACTCATCTTCTTGAAGAGTGAAAACTGTAATCGCAGATTGCTAATCACCATTTCAAGGGTCACAATATACCAGTCTATGCTTTTTGAGCTCTGGCGCTCAGTTGAAGAGTCAGATATTCCTGTGCAGATCCCATGCCCTTGTCTGAAAACCCTGGCACGGCAGCGATGCCAGTGCTGTTGCCAACCTACTTCACTTGAAAACTTCATCTGGCAGAGCCTGCAAGCAACTGAGGTCAGGTCAGGGAGAACAAATAAAGGTAGGAGGAGGAATGTCATATCTGCCCACAGCCAACTCCTCCCCTTCTGTGACTAGGGGGAAGGCAGGGAGCCTGAGCCACTCTCAGCCACTTTTTTTTTATGAGGCCCTTTTTATTTGTGTAAGGATGTATGGGGATTAGAAAGAGTGGGCTTTCATTCCCTAAGTATATAACACCCTTGCCAGAAAAGTCAAACAGGGCCAGAGGTGTCCCACTGCAGGCCCCATGGCTCTACGCAGGGAGAGTTTGGTGGCCACGGGGCTAGCAGAGGTGTGCTCACAGCACCTGGGACCAGGTATGGCCAGTTGACTGCCTGTGTCTTGTGGAGGTAGGTCCCACAACCTCCTCTGAGTGAAGGCACATATTTATACAGCACTACCAGAAAAGGCAGGGTGGAACACGCTAATATATACACATTCAAGAGACTGAATAAATAAACAGTAGGTTTTGATTTATTTTCTCTGCTACTTGGATATCTTAGTTTTGGCTCGAGAGATATTTCGTACACAAACGTGATCTCCAGCTAGGTTCCTGTCCTGGCTGACTAGAAATGATATGCAAAGGAGAAAAAGTTTCTAAATGTTCTTTAGGCAAAATTATATTTATGTTATGCGTTGCCAAAGCACGCAAAATCCTTGGCCCTGTCAGCTAGGTAAAATACAACAGGTAACAAAGCTGATCTCTGCCCTGAAGGATTTACAGTTTGAGATGTGAGATAACAGTGGATGCAGTTAGAATGGGAAAACACATAAAATGTGATTAGTCAGCCTGAGACTCACCTAATACAGTTAATGAGCATTGTTCAGCACATCTGTGCCTTGCCTGCTAGAGAATGTAGGGTTTGGTGGGGCAAAACCAGATGTGGAAAACAGTGTATGACCTTGACGCAGGGGAAAAGGTGGTGGGAAGGAGCAGTTGAGGAAAGTCACCTGTGAAAAATGTTCTAGTTACAGAAAGTTGTAAAGGAGATGATAAGTTTTATTGTGGGACATGTACCCAATTCAGGTTCAGGTGGAATATACTAACTATAAAATCAAATGAGTCATGTTAAGAAAGGTTGCAGGGCTTCCTGCTCCTCCTGTCCTCAAGCCCCAAGCTGCTTTCCTGATCCCATGCCCCTTAGTGGGAAAGTCTCGAAGAATTACACTGGCTGTGAATGGCTGTAACATTTCCAGAAACGGTGACAGTGCTGGACTGTTGCTCTGGCTTGTTTCCTCCTGTCAACCAGTCTCACTTAGATGAATTGAACAGAGAAAAACTGCTGTTGTTCTCATAAATTCTTTTCTTGTTTCTACCAGGTTGAACCTGATGCTTTAAAAGCACTGAACACAGAGATTTCTAGGTGTATACCGAGAAGTAACTTGTGATGCCTGTGACTTGTCTCTCCCCTAAAGAAGCTGCAGCCAGCGATGCTGTGGGAGAGTGGAGTTTGCCAGGAGTTTCCAGCAGTACAAACCAGCATGACGCCAAGCAAGTTGGAAAGCAGCTGAGAAACAACTTAAAGGAGGTGGGTGGAGGGAACGTGCCAACCACACAATTAATCTCTGATTTAATAAAAGCCTGCAAGGTTTGAGGTTTGTGAAGCAATAAACGAGTTCAAATGTGCCAGTGACTGAAAAAGAAAAGCAATTAGGTGTTAAAGGAAACCCTGTAATGGGGATAAAGATGATACATTAGAATACGCAATAGGTTGAAAAATGTGCTGAGAAATTAATCTTTAATTGAAAATGACTATAAAAGAATTTTGATGAAGAACATAAAAATGTATGTATCAAAGCAAATCTTTTTACTCTTATTATTAATAGGGAATGACAGAATCAGAGCTTCTGTTTAATAGCACTAACAACTTAATAATATTATTAACTTTGAGTCATGTGGTTTGCTCTTTTCAACAGTCATTACTTAGTCCAAAAAATGAACCTCCTCCTTGGCTACTCCTCATCACAGTCATGTTTCTAGGTCTGTATAGCGTTTCCTACTTATGTGTTTTGCCTCAGTTTTCTCTTTCCATCAATATCCAGGCAGAATGATACTCATTTCAATGTCTCTGCCTTCATATGACTCTACTGGGGACGCTGCTGTCAAGTTTGCAAGGCTAAAAGCAGTTATGAACAAAAACGAGTCTGAGGAAATACTTCAGCATGATCTGAATGAAAACTGGGGGAGTTCATGTTATTAGATGACTCAAATGTTCACAATATCAATGTCACCAAAGGAGGTTTTTCTGGTTTTGAAAAGAAACAAAACATCCTGCTCAAAAGGGTGGGAAGTATAGGTAACAATAGACACATATCTAGGTGGAAATTTGGCAAAGGGATAGCAATGGGTAGAATAACAGTTTGCAAACAGGGTTAATGAATAAGGGAAACTCAGTGAAAGTATCCACAGTCAATACCATTGATCACCACTCAGTGGCATTTCCTTGAGGTACAAAGAAAATCCTAGAAGCAATTTAGGTTGAAATTATTCAGTAATTTTTTCTGTACTTCATTTGGAAAATGGAGAGAACAATGTCCCTATATTTAACTGGTGGTATTTTTGTCTTTCACACGTAACTGGAGTGAATGAAACCTACTGGATAATACTCATCTTTAAAACTTGCATGCAAAAGTATTTAAAAGAAGTGCCTGAGAACATCACCAAACCCTTAGTACTGTTTTCTTAGCAAATACTGCAATGCTATGAATTTCCAGAGAATCAGGGGAAGTAATAGTTGAGTCATTATATAAAACACAGTAACTGATGTGTCCAGGGAAAGTGGGAATCGAAGCTTGGTGAGGCTGACGCCAACCTCTTACAAAAGTAGTAAGGAGGTTGCTGAAGCATGCAGCCAACACAGAAATAAACTGTGACAGCCCTAGAGTTAACACAGTAACTGAATATAGATGGGTTTAATATTTTTTTGAGTAGAGGAAGGTGACCATTCTGATTTGAGTCTGAGCATCTCGTTATTATGCCAGATGTGCTCACAGCTGCCAAAAGGGGCCGTTTTATTTCTCTGTTCATTTTCCTCTCATTTCATTAAATAGTGGTCACATGCATGCCTGGTAAATCAGTTCAGCACACTGGGCCCACAAAAAAAAAAAAAGTATTTTCTTTTATTTTTATTGTTGGCAGAATTTCCTACTGGATTCCTGTGCCAGGCTGACTCACCCCAGTGCTATGGGGGTCACTGGTGCTGGCTGGGGTGCTGAGAACACTGCTGGGATGATAGGATGCACTGCCAGACAGACGTAGCCCAGGCTCAGTCACTGCTGGGGTTGCATGAGATGAGATATAACCATCAATGGCTCCCTTAATCTGCAATGGAGGAGCACTATATATAGACCTTATTGTGGTTTACCAGCTCTCTAAATGATTTAAAGGACTCTTCAAGATCTATAACTGAAGCATCTGAAGTGAGGGAACGCTTAGTGAAGTCCCACAGGTGTCCCTTTTTGCCCTTACAGCTTTGGTTATCTTTATATGTTACCTGGAAGTTGTAAAAATAGCTTCAGACATGATGTCTGTAATGGAGAGGGCAGTCAGGCACGCCACCCCAGCTGCTTTCTTGACTGGGTGTTCCTGAGCAATGGAAATTTTATGAAATTAAACACTGGCTTCTAGGCACTGAGAGCAGAGTGCACCAAGCCCCTGCTGAGTGTGCCAGCAACACCGGGGAGGAGAATGACAGGCAGCTGTGTGCTAGGCGTGTTCCAAGACACCGTGGTATTTCCAGATAAGTGTATCGCTGGTTGAGCAGAGACAGTTGAGAGAGGCAAGTTAGTAATGGCAGGTGTGCATCTGACAGCAGGAGGGAACAGCCCTTGGCATTCCTGTCAGGCTTGGGGCAGGAGGAGCTAAATGATCTGCCAACTCTTTTGAACAGGGACATGGGCTGTGTCTTACACCTGGCCTGGGGTCTGGGCGGGAGCCCCTCAGCCAACGGTGAGCACATCTCTTACAGGGAGGATCCAATCAGCGCTCCCCTCCTCTCTCACTGCTCTGTAACACACACAGTGGTCATACACCGTCATGCCCAACATGTTGTGAACACCTGTGCCAGATGGATCAATACTTCCAAGAGAGGCTTTAGAGGTCTCAGCCCAATGCCCCCTGCAGTGCTGCTCCTTGTCCCATGGCAACTAAGGACTGGGTGTAACTCAGGAGGGCAGCTTGAGGATACCAGATGTCTGCCCTGCAGCTTTTAAGGGCATCTATTATCTGCCAGACACCAGTCAGACAGAGCCTGTGGCTCAGGAAACCTCTGCTCCCACCCTGGCGTGAGGTCTCATAGCCCAATACCTACTACTATTCCTGGATGAGACCTCCAGCACTGCCTCATGCCTGCGGATCCCTAGGAATTCCCCGGCCTGTCCAAAGCACCTTCCTGGGCCTTACTACTCCAGAGATTCTGTCATGCCCCACAGAGCCCCCACAGCTACACCTCCACAGCCATCTGCCCTCCAGAGCTGTGCTTGCCCACAGCCATTGCCCTCAAGAGCTACCACCCTCCACAGCCATGTCCCCCCAGAGGTATTGCTGCCAATGCCATGGCTCCATTGCCAGTGCTCCCCCTAGCCATGAACCCTCCATAGCTGTGTCCTGCACAGCCATCACCCTCCATAGCCATCACCCTCCATGGCCATCACCCCCACAGCTGTGTCCCCCATGGCCATTGCTCCCAGCCTCCTCCATGGCCATCACCCCCACAGCCGTGTCCCCATGGGCATCGCCCCCAGTCTCCTCCATGGCCATGGCCCCCACAGCCGCTTCCCCATCAAGGCCCTCGACCCCCGCCCCTCGCCCCCTCCCCAGCCCCGCCCCCTCCCCGCGA
>WAAB01018959.1:66326-154459 GCA_013389865.1 Piaya cayana
GGGGGGCCGCCGCGTTCCCTCGTGGGGGCCGAGGAGGGGCGGGCGGGCCGTGCGGGTCCCGCACACGTGCGGCGCCTCCTAGGGCTCCGCGGTCCGGCCCGGCTCGGCCGCCCGGGGTGGCGGGGGCTGCGGCAAGTCAAGCTGGGCTTGTCCCGCCTGCGATCACTGGGCTCCCGGGGAGCGGGGGGTGTGGGGATTGGCGAGGCTGCCGTGCCAGAGCGGCACCTGCCCGGCTGGGCACGAGGAGCCGGGGCGCCTCCTCCATGTGGCAGCGGGGGGGTCGGTGCCTTATCCTGCGGCTGTAGAGGTTACCGATTGCTGCTCGGTACCGTGATCTCGCTATGCAAGCATCTCTGAGAAGCGCTGTTCTCCCCTCCCCTCATCGTGCGTGTCCATGGATAAATGGCTACCAGGTGAATCTGAACACTGACAGTTGAAAAGGAATCGATGAAGCAGCTTTGAAAACTGCATTGGTACTTAAAAAGGAAGGACTTAGTTATCTGCAGTACTGGCTCTGAATGCTTGTTTCTACCATGAGTGCTCTGGCTGCCCTCAGGGAGCTGTGTAACCCAGCAGGTGCTGTGGTTGGAGGATGTTTTTGGAACCGTTCAGGAATCTCTGCCTCACTCAGCTGAGATAGCATCACCTCCGGCAGTGGGAGATGCTAGATGCTTAACTCTGAAATGCTCTAACTTGAGTGCTTCTGATTGTCTGGTCACGCCAATTGCTCCCTCTGCATCTGAACTTGCTGAGAATTCTGTTCCAGTTTTATAATTCATTAACATGTTTAGTTTGTTGCATGCTCTTGTTGGACTGTACAGTATTTTCTTATCTAGGGCAATTAAGATTAAGTTTCCTTTAGCCTGTTCATTTCTCTGACAGTATTTTTTTTTTATTGCAGGTGACAGCCCCTGTATGTATGAGGTTTGTCCACACACTGGCTCTTCAGACAGGTTAGCTACGTCTTTCTGCCATCAGCTCCATCGCATCTGAAAGAGTTTCTACATTTACCTTTTATTAAGGTAAAACTGACTTCCACACATCATTGTTACCTTGTGTAGAATACTTATTTCCTTGAACCTGTGGAGAAACAGCTTTTTTTTTAGGTTATTTAAACATCCCCTGTCGTGTCAGTCAGGCCCTTGTGAACTCTGTGTCCATGTAGCAGTATCATGGGGAACAGCAATAGTTCTTGACTGCATATGACCTGTGTAAATGTTTGTCTTGGTATGTAGCGTGACAATGAGGGCTACATAGTGCTGGTCTTTTAAGCTGCTTTTACTTTGTTGACCGATTACAAGTACAACTTGACAAAGTTTGAAGAAGATGTGCTATGTACAGTTTTGATTGTATAACTGACTTAGAAATTTGTTGATACTGACTTAACTCTCCTGATTTCTAAGAAGTGTATCTTTAAGATGGCTTCGTAAAATAAAACTCTCTGTATTGCTGATGTAGTCATCTGTGAGGACAAACACTGGCTTCTGGCAGCATGGAGTGTTCCAATGTGAGTGCCTAGGTCAGCAAGGAAAGACTGTGCTCCAAAGTATTTGCTTTTAAAGTGCTTCAGAAAATGGATAAGAGAGATCTCGTTAACTTTGGTTTTGGCCAAAGCTGACTGTTCATGCCCCAAGGAGGAGAAAGCAGTGAAAGGGATCCAAATCCAAGAAGTTCTGCAGGTGCTGGACAGCAGCTGCCACCTTCCTGAGCACCGTGCAGGAGCAGTAGTACTGTTAAAACTTCTCTACCTGGTCTCTTTCGGTAGCACTGTAGACTTTCGAGCTTATTACATGCTCACTCAATTTTTTTGTTAGTTGTCTTCTAGAATCCTGTATCTGTTCCTGTATTTTTCATTCTTTCTCCTCTAGAGAGGGCTTGATGACTTAGGCAGGCACTAATTCATCCCTACCCTAAAGAGAGAGGGGTGAAAGGTCCTAGCTGCCTGGTCAGGCCACGTGCAATGCCTGGCAAGGAAGTGTGGGGGCTGCCTAGCAGGGAGGGAAGTTGCGTCATGGTGGCTGAGTATGATTGAGAAACTTAGTGATTCAGTCCTGTGCTATAGTGCCATGTGGCAGGCATGGTGCATCAGACAAGCTCTTTTACTGTGGCCCTAATAAGTTGCTTTTAAAAAGCAACTAAGAACACCTGTGTTGACGTAGACCCCTCAGATTGATATTCTCATATGCCTCGATGAGGAAATATCCTCATTATCCTCTGCGTGGAGCATAAAACTGTCAGCAAGACAGATTTTCAATGGTGTGGAGACAAATTCTGCTTATTCTGTGGTAGTAAAATACCTTTTTGTTGTTAACACCAGGTCCAGGTGGGTTGCCTAGGTCATGGAGGAAATCTCTACTAGGACTGGGAGCTGACATAGAAAGGCCACATTTCCATCAAGCATTTTAATCATTACACCCTTGTTCCTTTTTTTTCCTGGGAACCTTCTGATACTGTTTACTTTATTTCCATAAAATACCAATGGTGGATTATTTTTACTTGGCTTGTCCAAGGTCTGTTGTAGAAACTATTACTCCTGGTGGGAGAAATATCCCAGTTGAGTGGTATGCTTGAGAATCTTTAAGACTGTGTCAGGGACAACTGTTTTAACACTTTGCTCACTAAGTGTCTGTCCAGCATCAACCTGATGGTAGCTGTCATGGAAGGAAGAGGTTTCATTCTGTTAATAACTTCGGCAATAAAATTCTTCAACTATTCTAAAACTTGGAGTTTTGGAAATTAGAAAAAGGACTTAAATTCCATTTTATCAATGTCCAAGTGGTATCAGTGTAATGTACAAATGTGTACTTCTGCAGTTAGATTTAGGCTTGTCCTTTGAATGACTTATCCACAGCAGGGCATCTAGTGTGGCCTACTTTGGGTTTGTAGGCACGGTATATGTAAATACATAGGTTTTGCATTCTTTCAGTGATGAAGACCACCCAACATTCTAGTGGTGGTCTAGACTCGTGTTTGGATCTGTTTATGTTTAGCACGGAAGAGTTGGTACAAACCAAATCCTAGTTCAGAAATCCTAATTTCCCAATTAGGCATTTAAAAAGATATTTGAAATAACAGTGCTGCTGAAGTATTTCCCTTTCACTATTGCATAATGAGCCAAATATAGTTTTCATTCATTAGAAAAGCTACTTCCTTTGTTAAATAATCCTCTTAGCAGTGAACAAAAGTTCAGTTTATAGTAAATTATAGTTGTATTATAGCCTCGAGTCTGACACCTTTACTCCTGATTGAAATAAGACTGTAAACCTTAATCTTTGGTAGCTGAAAGGCAAGCTTAAATGAATAGGGATGGGTGATTCACAGTAGCTGTTCAGGTATTATGGATGTGATCTACGCTGAAGTCTCAAGTGCTGTGTCTTGCTCCTCCTTTTCTAAAATACAAAGCTTCAGCACCATCTGCATGGAGCACTGTGTATGAGTTGGGATTTGGAACGTGTCTCCATGGCTGTGGAGTCTAGCTGCTTGCTCTGAATTGGTGCAGTGTCAGTTGTAGTGTTTGTAATTCTCTCA
This sequence comes from Piaya cayana, assembly GCA_013389865.1. Classification (NCBI taxonomy): domain Eukaryota; kingdom Metazoa; phylum Chordata; class Aves; order Cuculiformes; family Coccyzidae; genus Piaya; species Piaya cayana. The sequence continues at coordinate 69,855 of WAAB01018959.1, forward strand.
GTCCAACCAGAATTAGCTGTGTTTTGCGTTCATTCTGTATTTTAATTTTTATATTGTGTATTTTCCCTTTGAAATAATTTAGCTCTTTTTTTTTTTGTGGTTCTGGTTTATTAGAATTTTGGCATTGCAGTGCTCATTTTAGAGTGGCTCTTTGCAAAAGGTCAAGGTACTAGAAATAATGGCAAGTCCATTACTGTTTCCATTGGATTGAGATTTTATGTGGTATTTAAGACTAAAGGACTATCTTTCAGAATCAGAATACCTAATTCTCTTTCTTTGTTGACCTTTATCAAATTTATATGATGGTGACGCTTTCAGTTTAGAAAGTACATGCAGCAATGAAAATGGCAGCTTCTTCAGATTTTATTCTAGCTAGAGGATGTCAAAATGAAAGGTGATAAATGACAGTGTCTGTGAAATCAAAGCTTGTGATCCTTATAAAGAGTAGGAGACAGAACAGTGAAAAGGGAAGGCTTTTGAGAAAGAGAAAGTAGTAAGAACAACTTAAATTATGAGCTTTTACTGACTTCGGATGCTAGGAAAAAGTATACGTAGAGTGTGAAAGTAAGTCACATTACAAAAAAGATATATAAAAGAATAGTAGAGGCAGATATTGTAAGGGCCAGAGTGCATATAGGATTGCAGTTAGCAAGAGGTGTAAAAGCTAACAAGATTCCTGTGGAAGTATGTTAATCACAGGAGGAAGATTCGGAAATGCCTTTTAATTCAGTGAAGAACATGCTTATCTACTGAGGGTGCAGAACATTTTAAGTGCTCAGTGCCTGTATTGCTGGTCCACTCTTAACAGTTAAAGTGTCATGTAATGCCTAATCTTATTAATCCTTGTGGTGAGGCTGTATTTTGCACAAGGCTGTAGTTCTGTTAGGTATTCCTGTGTCAGCTGGCGCTGATAAGCTTCACTGTATGGTTCTCAAAACAGCTCAAAAAATGCAAAAATATTATCTAGAAATATTCAGAAGCACTAGGAGTCTGACAAAGGATGAATCTGCAGAGAGTAATTGTGGAAAAGAGCTGAGGAAGAAGAGTTAAGTCTCACAGTTCACTTTATCTTATTTTTTCCATCTTTTGAGATTAATAAGCAAGCATTCTGTTTTCAAGTGCTTAGAAGGTAACTATGGGAAGAGTAACAGCATCAACTGATTTGTGGGAAGACCAGTTGCGTCCAAATGTAATACCTTTTTACTGCAGAGTAGAAGGTTGTGTGGCTCTGGCAGAAGCACTGGAGGTCTTGTCTCCTGATAGATTGATTTATTTAATAAGGTTCTCCACATTTTAATGACCTTATAAATAAGGAGACGTGATCTGGGGAAAATGGTCTACGAAACGCGAAAACTGGGGAGAAACAGTAATTATTGATTCACTGTTGAAATGAGAGGTTATGTTGAAGGGTTCTGTCCTGGGTATGGTTGCCTTTAGTGGAAGCATCAGTCAACTGCCTGATTAAATGTGCTTATTAAATTCTCAGGGACATGATGAGAGTTCAGAATGACCTGAAAAATAGGATGAAATTCAATAGGGACAAATGCGGAGTACTGCACTGAGACAGGAATTATCAGCTCTGCAGATGCAGAGCGAGGAATAACTGGTTAGGTTCTAGAAAAAGGACCTGGGGGTGTACTGGATCACAAGTTGAGTATGAGTCAGTGTCATGCTGTTTGCAGAAAAGGCAAATATCTCACTGGGGTGTTTAAACAGCAGTGTTGTTTGTGAGATGTACAGTCTAAGTCCGTCAGCTTTATTTGCTGCTGGTATGCTCTCAGTGTACAAACAGCATCTGTTTTGGGTGCCAAAATTCAAGATGAATTTGGACCACTTGGAAAGAGTTCAGAGGAGGGAAATGCAAATGATCAGAGTTTGGGGAAACACCATAAAGATGGAAGAAAATCCAAGTTATTTTGGCGAGAGATGAGGAGGTTAATGGGGATGTAAGAGATTGAAAGTATTCAGAAGTTTTGTGGTAAGGAACTGCTGTTTCAATGATCATGGTGGGCATGTTGAAATGGGATTAAGTTTCATCAAGGAAAACACTGATTAAGCTTTTACTTTCTCACAATGAGGATAGTACTTTAAGATTTGTTTTACTGGTGTCCATTAAGAACAAATTTGTGTGTCAAGAAAGATGCATATAGTTGGTTTAGATGATAAGTAGACCAAACTCTATTGATATCCCTTTCATCTCGTTTTCATAGAATCATAGAATAGTTAGGGTTGGAAGGGACCTTAAAGATCATCTAGTTTCAACTCCCCTGCCATGGGCAGGGACATCCCACTAGATCGGGTTACCCAAGACTCTATCCAACCTGTCCTTGAACGCCTCCAGGGATGGGGCAGCCACAACTTCCCTTGGCAACCTGTTCCAGTGTCTCACCCCTCTCATGGTGAAGAAATTCTTCCTAATTTCTAGTCTAAATGTGCCCCTCTCCAGTTTATATCTGTTCCCTCATGTCCTATCACCTCAAGCCTTTATAAATAGTCTCTCTCCAGCTTTCCTGTAGGCCCCTTTCAGGTACTGGAAGGTTGCTGTAAGATCTCCTCAGAGCCTTCTCTTCTCCAGGCTGAACAAGCCCAACTCTCTTAGCCTGTCCTTTTATGGAAGGTGCTCCAGCATTTGGATCATCTTTGTAACCCTCCTTTTGACCTGTTCCAACAGCTCCATATCTTTCTTATGTTGAGGATTCCAGAACTGGACACAGTACTCCAGGTGGGGTCCCACAAGAGAGGAATAGAAGGGCAGAATCACCTCCCTTGACCTGCTAGCCATGCTTCTTTTGATCAGCCCAGGATACAGTTGGCCTTCTGGGCTGCGAGTACACATTGCCGGCTCATGTTGAGCTTCTTATCAATCAACACCCCCAAGTCCTTCTCTGCAGGGCAGCTCTCAATCACGTTATCTCCCATCATGTACTGAAAATGGAGATTGCCCTGACCCAGGTGTAGGACCTTGCACCTGGCCTTGTTGAACCACATGAGTTTCTCAAAGGCCCACTTCTCCAGCCTGTCCAGGTCCCTCTGATAGGGACTATATAGGTTTCTAGTTTGTGTCAATTTTGGGCAAAGGAGGGGGAAATACACAGGATTCTTTTTTTGTCCTTCACCTGGTCGTATCATGTGAGTTTAGACCTTCTGTAGGTTCAAATGGCTAGATTGTGATGCTTCTATTGATTTGGAAATGTACAGTGTTCTGATGTTACTCTCTTCTCTGGATTACTGCCTCTTGCAGATGCAGTAAACTTTCTCGTGCTGTCATGATGTTCTAAACCTCTGTGCTGGAGGTGCTACCGGATGGCAAGGGCTGTATGCATAACTTGTGTAGCTGACCATTGAGGTATTTTCCATCATTTTTATAGTCTTAGTAGGTTCAGATTACTACTTTAGACTCGGTGATAATCCTAACTGATCCATGCTTAGAAAGGTCCACATTTGGCCCCAGTACAGGGGCCCTAAGTACGGATGGACAGATTTCAAAGTGGAAAGGCGAACTGTGAGTCTAGCCATGCTATTATGTTCATTATTTTCATGCACTCCTATAATTACTTTCAATTGTCTACTGTAGACTGCATGACAAAACAAAAGATCCACCTATTCCTTCAGTTTCAGTGATTGATAAGTAAGATAGCTGGAACGTGTGGAAATGTTTAGATTAATCCCGTTTGTTTTGCTGTAATACTCTGTCTCTGAATCAGGGAAGAAAAATACAGTTATGCTTGTGAACTCTGGCCTTTAGATCTGCCACAGCGTTCAATGGCAACAATAGCAAGTGTTTGTCTTCTGGAGAATATGTTTAATGCAGTAGTAGATAGCAGGAGCTGAAAGTTCAGTGATGTAGATAAAGGTTGGCTTCTGACGTCATGATTATATGGCGTGTTGGCAGTTATATTGTGTTACCTGCCTGACTTTACCTTCACCCTGTAATAGTGTTTATGGAACCGTACGGCTTTTAGGTACAGACTTCCTGAAAAGTCCAATTATTGTTGCATTTCTGGGGATTTTTTTCCTCTGAGCAGAGGAATATCTTTTTCTTGCCTCTGTTTCTCAAACAGGGGAACTGAATTTATGTTAGAGGAGTGAAGGAAACTTAACAGATCTGCCCTTGTTACAAAGTTGTGAAGGCTTGATCCAAAGCCCAGTGAATTTAAAGGGTTGTTCCATTGGCTCAAGTAGTCTTTGGCTGAAGGTGCTGCTATCTAAAACTGATGCTTAAAACTGGTGCTTCTGTTACTATAGCAGTACTCCTGATCAGACAAGCCAAAAAAAGCTTCTTGTCAGACAACCTGGTAGTTCAAACAAGAATGTAAAAGTGATGTCAAATGTGCAGTCTTGCTGAGTTCATTCTTTGCATTAACCGTATCTTCAGCTGGTCAATTTGATGAGGACCACAAAAAAGTTTAGAGTTCCAAGAGATGATGTGGCAGGTGAACCTATTCTCAGGCTAGGAAACAAAAGTGCTGCCAACATGGGCCACGTGCGTCTCAGAGCAAGGCAGTAAACCCTGGCTCTGGTCCTCTGCTTATGTGCACACCTGAAAGGGAGTAGCAGTTGCTGACTTTAAGAGCCATGTAACACCCCCAAAGAGTAGAAAACTTCAGCCAATAAGGAATGAGTGCAACCACAGATCAGATTTGAATTAAGGTATGAATGGAGTCTGCCAGAGGAGCCAGTCTCTTGAGCCAGTCTTAATTGGAGCAGCAGGTCTGCAGATGGGGACTCTCCATGTGGGTCTGGATGCTGTCCAAGGAAACCCCCTGGGGTTGAGCATCCTGGCATTATAGATGAGTGGTTGTGCATTCTATTTTATCATTTTAAGCTTAGAGTTACCTTTAGTTGTGCAGTAATAGCTCCTGACTAACATTCCTGATTCTGTTATGGTGTGATGTTCATTGAAGTCTTTGTAGAATAACTTTTATTGAAACATTTTCTGCTTGATTAACAGCTACATTTGTGACATTAAATTGGTGTTTGGAATATATCCTTTGGCTGATTTTTTGACCATTACACTTCTGTGACTGAGGTTCTTGACATTTACTTTCCTGCATCATAGCTGTATTTTATTGCCACAGGCAATCTACTGACCCTTAAATCTGAGAGTGTTGAAGGCCTGTGGTGTGAGAAGAAGTAATGGTTTTGACTCCACTTTGGACAGCCAGGCTTTAAATAGTGTACCCACAGCAGATGAAACGTGGCTTCTGCCTATTTGTTGTTTTGTACAGTTGTACTGCTGTGACAGTTACCTGTGCTTGGGTGAGATCAGCTCATGGTGAAGGATGTGTGTCTGGACCAGAGGTAGATGTAGCGTGTCTGAGTGAACAGAAGTACTTGGAAAACTTGTGCAGTTGCTGTTGGTTGGAAGTACACTTGGATTCCTCACTTCCTGTGTTTTGTTAGTTCACTTACAAGTTTTATGTTTTCTTTGAAATATGATTTTCATTATCTTGTGGGCATGTCTTTTCCAGCAGAAGTAGCTTTATTACAGAAATAAACAGACAAATGTAGGAACACGCAGCTCCTAACCACACAAATTCTGCAGACAGGTGGCACAATGAGAAATAGCTTACGGTCTTGTCAGCTTAATGTAGTCCTTACCCCATAGGGTGCAAATGTAGACATTATCATACTACTTTTCCCTGTGCCACCCTTTCTTTTATCTAGTAACATCCCTTACCCAGAGACACAATCTTTTGTAAGAAACAAGATTGTTAGCATAATTGCATTCTGAGCGTGCGTTATGAAGGACTTTTGTGCCTCAAGCTGGTACTGGTATTCGAGTACCATTTGTAACACCAATTCTTAGCCTATGGTCTGTTCAGTCGTGATTATCTGGTGGGCTAGATGGCTGCTGACTCTGCTGGAGATTGCTGATCCATGTAACTCCGTTGATAGAATGGATCATAGGAGTGTTTTGCTCAGTTTTCAGTGTGAAGTATTTTGAATTTGTGTAGTCTGCATTTTGCATGTAGAGCAAATGATGAATGCTTCAGTTTCTCCTGCTTGCTGTTATCCTTTGATGGCATAAATGTCTAGGAAGCAATAGTATATTAAATTCTATAATTCTCTGTCCAGCTGAAGTCAGGTAACATTTGTTTTATGCAACATCAAAAGTTGCGGTAGGAGAACTTATGTGGACTGGAGTCAGACAGTGAATGTGCTGGTTGATGAGCTACCATGAACAGGAGCTGCATCAAGTTGAGAATGTTTATTGTGCACCCTCACAGAATGCTTTCTGTTGACCTTATTGCTAAATTGAGGTAGCTTATCTTTTGTAAAGCTCATTCTCCTTGGAGACAGTATTTTTTTATATTGTGCACATTGACCAGTGCCCAGGTGGTTGAATTTGCTAAGTTCATGGGGCAGTGTTTTGTGGTGAATCATCTGCTTGGTGTTTCACTGTATCCTCCCATTTCATCTTTTCTAGATTCCTGAAGTGTGTGTTTTTCACCTATGTTTTCCTCCATCAGGGAACATCCTCATAATTTTGATGCTATGTTTGATTTTAGCCAAGTTTAATATTTCTTAATCTTGAAAGTGTGATAGTGTATTTATTAAATAGAGCTATGAAAATGGGCTTGATGCCTATAACATCAGCTTGAAAGATAGTAAAAAGACAGGAACTTGTGGCTGATTCCCTTTTTAATGTTCCACAGAAATAAGTTAATGTTTGATTCTTTTGCTTTCATTCAGGTAAAGTAGTTGCTTGTAAATTTCCTGAGTGCTGTGGCCAAACAGAAACCAAAGTGCGTATTTATAAAGTGAGTTATGATGGTGTTTGTGTTGGTTCTTTTGTTCTATCTCGATAAATGAAGGCATTTTTAAGAATTCTATTAAGTGGTTGGTTGGTTTGTAGGTAAGGTGGAAGTTAAGTTAATGCCTATCTGAGAGCTGTGTGTGTGGATTTCTAAGTATATTAATCACACTGGTTCACCAGGTTATCTCGGATGAAGCCTACTGCTCTGGAATCTGGCTACTCTGCTGCATTTTATGTAAGGAGCATACAAATTTGAGGACTCTGCAGAGCATCTGCAAGGGGTTCAGTTTGTGCTTAGGTCTTGTGATTCAGTTGAAACTTCATGATGAGGGATCAGCTTAAACAGAGATGCCTTGGGGTCACTTTTATGATAAATCAATGTCCATTCCCTCTTCCACTGTGTAGAGAACCAGGCTAAAAAAACCCATTGCTTTCTTTGTGCTTAAAATGTCTTCAGATGTATTTTGGGCTCTGCCCTTGATCCTTTTTCTGAGAGATGTGAAGTGTAAGACAAGGATGGGGATTTGGATGCTGTGGCACTATCTGGAGTAGAAGTGTTACTTCATCCTGTAAACCAGAAATCCAGAAAGACCTATGTTAATCAAAAACGACATGTAGTGATAGTTGCGGTGCTAGCTTTTCATGCTCTAGAAAGATTATGTAATCTGGAAGTTGATGAGGAATTCAGTGTCTGTGTAATGGCCAGTGTAATTCCTTGATTTCTTAGGAGAAGTTATTAAAACATTTGTTTTAAAGCTCTTATCTTGTGAGCCACCATTGTTTGGATGTTCTTTTATGAAAATATATTGGATATGGTAAGTGGAATTGCAGGCTCTCATGATGGTTGAGGTTGGAAGGTCACCTTGTCCCCCCACCTCTGTTCCAGCAGGGCCACCTAGAGCCAGTTAGCCAATACACGTCTGCATGGAATGTATATTTGTCTGATAGAAGTAATGATATTTAATTCTTCTATTCCATAGCTTATCTTTTTAAGTATCAGCACTTAACGTAACCAGCAGGTGCTTCTAGGAACCTGTGACTTCTCTTCCGCTTGCCTACAAAGGCTAAGTATGTATGAGAGATAATAGACACTTCTACTCTTGAAGAATGGTTTTAAACTAATTTTAATTACCTAGTTGTGTTGTGTTCTAATTTATTGGTGCCATTAACACGTTATTGCCCATGTGCAGATCCTTATAGGAGGTGAGACATTGTCAGAAAGATACATAGAAGAACTGTGGAATGTGCTGATGAGGATGATCAGAAGTATGGAGTGACCTCTCTAAGGGAGGCTGTTAGTCCTTCCTATGTGGATGGAAGAGAACTGAAGGAGGAGGGGTGGCATACAACAGTTCATAAAAGAATCACAGTTGGCAGGGAGGGAGTAAATAAGGAGTGGCTTAACTGTCCCTTTAAGTGCAAGAAGTGGGAGGCTTCAGCTGAGACTAGTAGATGGAGGGTCGAAATAAGGAAAAAGAAATCCTTTCCTGTGAGCTCAGGAATTTTTTGCATGGTATCAGCAAGCTTAAAATGTGCCTGAAAAGAATTTGAACATTTCAGAAAAATCCACTTAGTATTAAATCAGATGATTTGATACTTGGTTCACATAGGTCTTGAACTGAAGTCACTGAGGTTGGAGAGAGTTTACTGGGAAATATCATTATTAAACTCTACCCTGATGTCTTTTTGCTGTTCTTCACCTTGTCGGGCTAAGGGCATATTTGATCTGACCTTTTGCGGACTGTTGTTTTGTAGCTCTGTTTGCCTTCAGCCAGGCTTTGTCCTGTGGTTACTTTTCTTCAATGGGTACAGAGTAATTATGCATTTGATGTATGTGGAAGATGGTGGCAGTTCTTAACAGTTCATTATTTAGAAAGCCAAACTCTGACAGAGTTGGGGTTGTTCATCTTTGAGAAGAGAAAGCTGTGGGATGACCTTAGAGCAGCTTTCCAGTATTTACAGGAAGCCTGTGAGAAAGCTGGGGAGGGGCTCTTCATCATGGAGTGCAGAGACAGGATGAGGGGGAATGGTTTTAAGCTGAAATTGGGTAGCTTTACATTAGATAGAAAGATTAGAAGAATTTTTTTACTGTGAGAGTGGTGAAGCACTGGCACAGGTTGTCCAGAGAAGTTGTGGATGCTCCATCCCTGGAGGTATTCAAAGCCTGGTTGGCCAAGGCTTTGAGCAACCTGATCTAGTGGAAGGTGTCCCTGCCCATGGCAGGAGGCTTGGAACTGGACAGTCTTTAAGGTCCCTTCCAACCCAAACCATTCTATGATTTAACAGACCCCAAGACTGATGGGATGATCTATGCAGAGTATCTGCACCAGAGGTATCCCAGAAGAGACTGCTTCTGAATATTTGGCCAGACTGTTACATCTCAGTAACACTATAAAAAAAGTTTGTAGGCTAGGAAATAATGAAAAAAAATCTAAAAGTGGTAGCTGAAATACAGTTGTAAGTATTGCTCTAGGCGTGATACGTTAAAGGAGGATTTCTCCTTTTAGGTAATTGTGCAGGGTAAACGTTAACTTCAAATGGAGTGACAGTCCAAAGCTAATGCTTACTGGAAGAAGCAAATCAAGGCCTTTACTGAGTGTATTAGTGCTGAGAAGATTGTGGCAGTCCAAGGGAAATAATATATTAGATTTTTGCAGTCCATTTCTGTTATATGGACTATGTCTTACACTGCTCATGCAGTGGAAATCATTTGCAAGAGGTATACAAGTGCTGCAAAGTGTCGTTTAGACTGAGCTATTTAAGGCAATGATGGAACATATTGTGGTAGGCTGCTGTGAGTTCATTTAATTTTGTAGATCATAGAAGCCCTTCTCTGAGGGATAACTGTACACTAAATTGCTAAAGCACTTCTGGGTTTGTAGGACTTTCCTGAATGGGACATCGTAGCTAGATGGACTTGGGCCAAAATTTACATTACAGACGTGGAGAAATTAAGCTAAATATGAGTGCTGTACGTCTGTTCTCTCCTTGTCTTTATCTGATTTGAGTTCATGGACATAGTCTGTAACTTCCCCCTTGGTTTTCCCATCTTACCTCATATGGTAGTTCTGAGAGTAAATGAATCATATTCAGGAGCTAATCAGGAGCTAAACCGTCAGGTTGTATAAATTCCTGTGCATAAGAAAAATGTCTCCTGCAGTGGTCTAATCTCTCAATCAAATTTGTTTGCAGATTTTTCTGTTACTTATTTCAGTTACTAGAATTTGATCAAGGCAAATAAACTGTTTTACTAAACAGCTTTAAATTGTTTAAGTTCTTGATGCAGTCTTTCAACTTTAAATTTTGGTGCTGTGTGATACTTTTGAGTTGTAGCAGTGTGTCATCCCTTGTATTTCTGTTGGTGGTTGTATACAGGAAGAACTCTTTCCTTGAAGTGTTTCTGATCCAACTAAACTGAGCATACCACATGCTTAAGATTTTGTATCAATCTATGACTTAAAAAAAAAATGTATTCAAGTGAGCATTAGAAACCCCAGGTTTAAGTTCTGAAGTTCCACCTATTTGCATGGATAGATTTCCTTACAGAATACATTTTTAGAAGTGAGGATAATTCGGTACTATTTCTGTTAATCTGGAAGATATTGTGTGTGTATTTAGCAGTCACATGGTGGGATCATTAAGAATCTTTCAAGTTTTATGTGATAATTACAGGAAGGCGTGAAGAAATACTGCTGTGTTGTCTCAGAATGCTCAGCTGAAAGCAAGGAAAGGTACTAAGTCATACTTAAAATGGTAAAGAAGAAAAAAAAGGTGCTGGAGCAGATTGCTGGCATATGATGAGTATGACTGGTTCTCTGACTATGCTGTAGTCATAGCTGTTGAGCAAACAAAAATTAAATGTCTAACCTTCAGAAGAAAGTTCATCTCATGATTACATCGGTTATGCTTGAATGATCTTGTAGGCGAAGCAGAAATTTGCTTCAAATGTTCTTGTGTTAACCTCAAAAATATTTTCCAAGAATTTAAGAGGAAGAGGGAAAAAAGTCATTGCCTCCTTTTACTGACCATCCATACTACAAAAGCAAGTATATCCCAGGAAGCAGATACTCTACATTGCACAATAAGGCGGCAGCCACACAGGAAAGGTTGGGCTCTTGGCACAGCCCCTGAGGGGAAATGCTTCCTTGAAAGGACCCATTGTTGCTGGTCTGGGTCTTCAGACTCCCAGTTCTGCACTAGAATACTTGCAGTTCTCTTGGTGCTGGCATGGGGCATCTTTGCCATCTCCATTATCTGACCATAATAGTCTTGGTTATTTAATCAAAGGGAAGAACTGAGTAAAGTTCACGCTTCATGTGAGAAAGGAACGTCCTTTTGGAAACAGTTTCAGTGCTCAGCTATTGAAAACTCATGCTGGGTGTAATGGCGCCATGCCTTACCCAAGGTATTTGAAGCAGTTTAACTTTCTCTTCCAAGAATAAATAAAATGTTTCGTTGTCCCTATTGTCAAAGTCTGTGAATTCTAATCCAAATGTCTGGTATACTCCTCCAAGAGAGGAAAGAAACAATAAGCATCTAAAATAAGCGAATGCTTTATTGGATTCACTGACTGTGGGATAGATCTTTTCCTCATGGCAGCCAGGTAGGAGATCCAGAAATCTAAAGAGAAAACAAGGGGAGACTGTATTTCAGTGTGCCTGAGATTTCCGTGCCTGAGAGTGGGAATGAGCTTTGGGCAATTTTGTCTTCTGGTGCTTGATTTATCAGTTGAAAATTTTCATTAGCTTGAATAGCTGCTGCTTGAAGTAAGATAAATGAGGTGCCTGGAAGATTAGGTGGTGAAGTGCTTGACCAGCTGTCCTTGATGTGACCGACTGCTTTCCTAAACTCTCTTGTAACATGTCTTCACCTTATGTGTGTGCTGTTACATGAATAACAGATTTTTTAAGTGGTCTGAAAATAGCAGTCTGAAGATCAGTTAGAAAGTAAGTTTTGAATATGGTATTATAGTCTATAGTACTCTGTTATGATGAATTGTGATACTGAGTTTATTGTTAGATGTAGGATTATCTTTCCTTAACGTAGCATGTATTTTACTGTAAACATTGCAATTGCTATTACAGCCTGCAAAAAGTATACTTTGCAAAGAATACACTCTACAAATGTAAATACAATTTTGGTTTGGTGATTGTTGGATACAATGGTCTTCCTTAAGCCTAAACACAGAAACAAAAGCTTGTATTATAACAGAAAGCCCAAGATGGGAAGTGATAAAATAGGTATTGAGTGGAGGGCTTTGTTAAAATTTTGCTCGTGTACTTGTAAAATTTCCATGTATTCATTAAACTATTATGTCATTCTTATTGTTAGAGCTTAGTTAGTTGACTAAAGTGTTAAGCTTTGTTTGTAGTACACATTATAACCTGAACTCCTTTCAAAATGTATCTGGAGGATTTTTGATCTTCCATAGTTCTTTTAGCTTCTATGTCTTACCCAAACATTTATTGTACATTATGTGGATAATTTAGCGTTTAAATGTTCAGCTGCAAGATACTGGAGAACTGCATCAGCTTCCATTCATGTGAGGTGCATTTCTCAGACTGGGGGGACCTCAAGGAGAGCATCTTTTGTGTTTGTAATGTAGACCACAAACTTGTAATGATATTGATATTCTAAAATAATACTGAAAGCTTTACAAATACATATACATGTTCATCATAGCATGGGTTGAAGTAAAACGTTGTAATCCTTGTTTTTTCATGGTCACAGAGGTGATATGCCCAGACTTTTAGCTACATTGCATATCATGTATGAAGTGATCTGTTTCAGTTTTGAAGTAGTCTGAGTGATGTGGCTTTTATGTTTTGGGGACTGGTACTGTTTATTTGAGGTATGGATCCTTTCTAGCCTGGGGTGTAGCATAATCCTGTCTGTCACAAATGGCTGTCATCCTAGGTACTGAGTGGAAGTTGTAGCTGTGACGGTGCACATCAGAGAAGCAGAAACGCTTAGTGCAGGCACACCACCGTACAGAAGCACCTTGAAGACTGTGAATTCAAAAAAAAAAAGGAACTTTAGAAACTCTTTCCTTGGAGGTGTTTCTGAGACTAATGAGTGAGGGATGATGAATCCTGATAACAGAGGCAAGTTGTCATAGTGTGGATTTTAGGAAGTTGTTCTTATAAACTTTAAAATAGCTTTTTTTTANTTGGTACAGCACACTATAAATGAAGTCAGTGTTTTAGACTCAGCTTTTCAGGTACTGTATGTAGAAATCATTGGCAGTTGGCATGGGTAGGAGCTGCAAGCTGAGGTAGTAATAGCTGATAAGACTTTTCCTTCTATTTTTATAGCTCCATTTAAAAGTATGCTTTCTCTAGAGTGTGATCTCGTAACCTGTACCTAGAACTTCTTTCCTCAGCTGCTGGCAGTGCTGACATCAGGTTAAATATTACGTATAAATTGAAAGCAATGTATTGAATGCAGCTTTGCATGGTCAATGTTGTGAAGTGGTGTGTAGACCAGGAGGTCACATTAGCATGATGGCAAAGGAGATCTCGGGTCAAGAATGGGATTTTTTGGTTTTTTGTTGGGTTCCCCCCCCCCCCTTTTCTGCTGAGAAGTGTTTTGGTGATCCAAGGCGAGAAAAGTTCTTAATCTTTCTGGATGAATTTTGAAGAAGCGTTTTCACTGGTTTTTACTGCTAGTAGTTAGATACTTTGTTTTGTATATATGTGGACATACTACAACCTGCAAATTTTGAAATACTCTTAATATTCAGAGCAGTTTTTGCCTTTAGCCTGAGGTATAAGTGCAGAACTGTCTTCCAAAGCATCATCTCCTTGGATGTGCCAGGTACTCCCATGTATCACACAATACTTGTAGGATGATGTGGAAAACTGGCTTCTGTGGCATGGCAAAAGAATACACTTCTCTGTTAATCTTTTTGTAGAATTAATTACCATCCTCTTCTGCTAATGGTCACCTGTATTCCAGGCTGTGTTTTCACATTTCTCAAGAAATCAGACGTATTTTGAAACTGAATGTGTTCTCAGGAGATATGTTCACACCTCCTCCTAGTCTGTTATTGCTCTTCTAGTTTGAGTGCTTCTTCAATTTTTAATTTCGTAACTGCCAGTATGATAGAGATTGAGCATCAGTTGGTGATTTGTTTATGTAAAGCAGTTGCTTACTGCCTGTAGGTCATTGCATGAATGCCAGAAACCTGTTTTACCATAACCTGTGGAAGAATTAGACTTAGTTTGGTAACTGCTTGGAAGGTGTGGGAATGGTGAGTTACTGGAAGCATAATAAGCCCTGGTGGTAAACATTGCCATTCTAAGGTCTGTTACCATGCTAGGTTGGTTCCTTCTCATGGTAAAGGGTTGAGAGAGTGGCTCTAAAATGCAGAAATGCTTCATTTCTGAGTGACTGAAATAATGTTTGGCTTTTAATAGTTTCAAAATGAAACAGGATATTTCTGTGTATTGACAACTAGTTGGCATACAATTGGAGATGCTGTCTATCTTAACTGTGCAACAATTAAGAGCAGTTGGTCAAGATATTTTGTTAAATTTGGAACTCTAAAAGACTTGTAGTGACATCAGGCTGTTTAGAAGTTTAATATTCAACACCAGAGCTGTGAAGTGTCTCTTAATAGAGGATATATTTGTTGTAAATAAGTTCTTCAAAAGTTTTCACTAACCCTTAAAGATACCATAATGCATCCTTTTGGACCCAGGAGAGCCAGACTGGTCGCTTAGTAAGGCAATCAGGTTTTACAAATACGATTCATGTTTGATCTCTATTGTGGTCCTTTGTTAGATTGGTCAAATGTATTTTTGGTTTTATTCTGTTCCTGTAGAAATGTATGGTGCTTGGTTTGTTACATGACAGTGATTATATAGAGACCTGAAGAAGACGTGACATGTATAAATGTCTGCACATAAATGATTTTTAAATTCGGCCTTTTTCGTGCATGCATCTCACTTTTCCTTTGTGCTTTGCTAGACCTTTTCATTTCTTCAGTAACTTATTTCTGCAGCCTTTGGGTAGTGACCAAGTTACTTGTTTTGGCTTTGTAGCACTTTACATCTGTAAAGGTTGTCTCATTTGACTTAGTTGATTTCTTCATTATGCTCTGTGATAAACTGTAAAACTGGAGAAACGTGAGTGTTTCTGAGCTGTTGCCTTTACCATCGTTGAGCCCCTCAGAATGAATGGTGTTGTCTTCACTCATGCCAGCTGTAAATACAAGGAAGGGTTTGGTCAGAAGCACGTATGCTGTTTGCTGGGCAGATAGGATCAGGACTCGTGCACAGACCTGAAGCTGTCTGCAGGCTCCTGGTGAGGCATTTGTGGTTTGAATAGCAGGAGCTGGACCGGGGCGGCTGATGCCTGGAAGCGCAGCGTCTGCGCCAGCCCGGCCACAGGCTTGCAATTGTTCGGCCACACTGGAGGAAAAAGGGGAAAAAAAAGCATTCCGAGCAGTGCCAAATTTTCTTTGATATGTTAATCTTTTGATAACAGTTTGAAAAGCCCTTGGAGACTTTTTTTTAGATTTTAGACAAAATAGTTCATTTGTCAGGACTTCCCTTGTAGATAGGGACTCTGTTATTAAGAACTGACTCGCTCCCTCATAACAAAAGCAAGTGCAGAGGACAGCTGCTGGACTGCCTGTTGGTAAGAGAAACTTTTAGTTATCTCAAGATTTTTACAAATATCTGCAAAGAATAAAATAGAGAATGTTTCAGGTACTAGTGTTTGTAAGTTTGTAATGATGATAGAGCATTAAGGATATGTAACAACTTGATAATTTTTTTCATGCGTATGCACACATGGATTTTACTAAAAATTTGAGCTATCAGGATTATATTTTTATCTGAGAAACTCTGCACTGAAGTTACCTGGTGAAGGCAGGAGATATCAGATGTGTCTTTTGTAGCTATAGTCTTTGCAGATGTTGGATTTTTTTTCTCTTGAAATTATGGAACTTCTAGGTAAACTGGAAGACTGGAATAACAAACGGATTGCAACAATATAGGTAGGCTAGAGCAGAATTATTTTTTAGGGATTATGGACTTGGGACAAATGTTGAGGAGAACAGAGGGAAAGTATTTTTGCTTCCCTCTTCCCAAATGAGACCCAAAGGGTAGAATTTGCACTGAAATAGTTTGATAATTATTACAACTGTTAGAGAACTGACTCTGGAAAAGCCGGTAGTCCTTAGGAAGTGTGGCTTTGCAAAACCCTTCAGGTATGCTGTTTGAGACTTACTGTAGTTCTTTTACAACACTGCCATGCTTTTTACAGTTACTGCAAATGTTTATTGCCTATAAATATTTTGATACAACTGCTTGCTATCCTGATTGTTTAGATCAACAAATAAGTACTGGTGTAGCAATTCAGAAGGGGTGCAACACTGACTGGGGGTTTGCCAGTGCTTTTAAGCTTTGTACACAGATTTGCGTTAGCTCTAAAGTAATTCTTAAATCTGAAACTGCAAATGCTGTCCCACCTTGGCTCTGTATAGGGCGGGCAAATAGTAAATGTTGTTTAACTTAATTTTGTGACACTTTTTATTACAAAGTTGCAGATTTACTGTTTAGGGTTGTGATTCAAATGTGGGCTCTTGAAGTACAGTTCGGACACCTCTGCGGAGCCTGTACCATTTAATTTATACTTGTGTTCTAAAACATTGCAAGTGATTTTATTCTCTTGGTCTCAGTGGCAAACAGCATTTCTTTTACAGACCTTTCTGATACTTGCTATTTTTCTGACTTTAGAATATGGTTAGCTGTGCAATAGCAGCTCAGTGAGTAAAGGTTATGTAAGTGGAGTAACAGTAACTTTCATCATTTCCATTGGTTTTGACCCCTTTCTTTAAAAGGAATATGTAGTGATTTTTTTTATTTACTATTTTCAGTTTGTTGAAGGGAGAACGGATTTCTCTAGCTACTCACTCAGAAGAACTTGAGCTGGAGAGAGGCTGAGTGGCAGCCTTGCTTCAGGGCACTCTATTTGAATATTAAAGTCCATGTTGCTTCTTGTGAGTGGATTTCAATGTCACTTCCATTTGAGTACTAGCAAAATATTGTACTCCCTAGTAGTCTGAACAGTCAAGGGCTTAAATGTAAATATTTAAAGTATTGAAATGTCTAATTTCCTACCACGTTATAGAACGCAGTAAAGATCAAATGCTGATTGCTGAAGTCTGTTGTGGGTTGATGAGGTGCTGTTTCTTCTTTCTCCAGTCTGACTCAGCAGCCTGAAGTCACCTTCGATGAGGGCAGCCCTGTAGAGCCCATGGTGGTGGTGTTGAACCCCAGCACTCAGCAGGGCAGTGAGAAACAAACCCAGAGCATTTGCTTATGAACTCTTGATTATGAGCTTGGGCTGATGATGTGCTAGAGTAGGTAAGGTTGGAGGCAGTGCTGCATCTTTGTTGCTTAAGAGTAATGATTTTCAAGACCCATCAATAAAGAAAATATCTCTAAAATTTTCTAAGCTTGGAGATTTGAATTTGAGTTTAATATAGAAAATTAAAGACCATATGTGAAGTATTGGGAATGTGTATATTAGCTGAAGGTTGTTTAGTGTAAGAGTCTGTATAAAATAATGCAGAGGGAGCAAATGATGTGGGTCAAACATAAGCCTCCTGATATTCCTCGTGTATTCCCCTGTGTGGCTCTCCAGCTGTTCAAAGAACTCATTGAATTATGGGAATTATTACTGGTGCTCTCAGTGCTGGGATTTCCCTTCATGCTTCTTCAGATGCACAACTTGATGCCCCTTTCTAGCTGTGAACAGTGCTGGATTTAATCAGTTGTATAAGGTGCCTATCCTGATGTTTGCCATATGGAATTCTCAGCTGAGATTTATTGATTTTGAAGCTGTTTGCATTTATCTTGCCACCTGGTGCTTTCCTGTATCAAGTGCAGTTGTTGCTAGATACGTTCATCAAGACCAGAGTTTTGCCTACAGGAACTGCTTTTGATGTTGCAGTGCTCTAGAGAGGGGAAACGTGTGTTTGTTTAAGAGCAGACTGGTTCAAGTATGTAGATCTAATAGTTCTTTCTTGGAGCTCTGAGCTCTATTAGAAGTATAATTCTGTAAATATATAAAACTTCTTCTGGCTGCATGACCTCTTGATTGAAAATGGGATTTGTACCCTGTACACAAAGTCTTTTGCCATTATGAGTTAAAGATTATTCTTAGGAGCTTTCTTAGCAATCCTTTGTAGGCTTAGGACAGATTTTAGCTGGTTTCGTATACTTGCCTCCCCCCCGCCCTGAATCCTTCCTTCCTAGGATAAAAAGCTGTTCAGTGAAGAAAAGTGGCAATTTAAACAAAAGTGTGTGTTTGAACTTGCAAGACTTGTGTAACAGCTAAGGAGGTATCAGTGGTGCACATCTTTTGGCTTAATTTCCCAATTAATCTGCAGTAAGAAAGATTTTCATAGTTCAGTATTGGATGGTAGTAGAAAGCTTTCAGCTTAAGAAAGCAAGGAGTGTGTGAGCTGGTCTTTCTGTCAAAGACACTTGTTACCGAATCAGCTTCCTTCCATACAGAACAAAATACAAACTGTATCAAGCACTCGATTTGTGAAGTGCTGAATTGTTTTTCAACCCTATGTTGTGATGCAGTTTTTCCTTGAGTGTGTGTTTCTCCTACTAGGACTTTATTCAGCAGTGGGCATAGATTTCTGAGGAGACCCACATTTGGGCACCAAAAGAAACCTTTTCTGTTGGGTTTCTGCTTCATTTGTTGTCCTAATTGTAAAGGAGGTGGTAGCTTACAGAAAACACGGGAGGATGTGATGATAAACAACAGGAGTTGGGAGGGAGGACCTTTTGAAGTTGGCAGTGATGCAGAATGTAAGTGCATGGATCCAGGGCTGGGTTTGAGAGAGTCTGACTTGGAGTCTAGTGATTTGGTTGGTGAAAGTGTTGGGGAGATAATGACAGCACAGAACTTGGTAATGGTTGTGCTTTTATCACAGTGCTGCTTAGCACCAAGTATTTTAAACAGTGGCATCCTAGTCTTCTGTGGGCAGATGAGATGAAATGGATGGCTTTCACCTGGACGTCTTTTTTTTTTTTNGCCTTCTGTATGAAAAATGACAATTTAATAACTGCTTGTACTGTTACAGTGAGTCCTTAAACTGTGAGAACTGCTTATATACTGTGGTAGTAAGTACTGTCTTCTGAGAGATTGGTAAATGTGCAGTAGATAAAAATCAAAGGCTGCAGTGTCAGTGCAAAGAATCATTGCTCAGCTGTGTCTCGGCAGGTGAGCATTGGCTGTTCCTTGATTTTAACTGTGGTCCTGTGGAAATATAGGAGTGCATTACTTATAAATTGTATACAAATAACATGTCCCGGTGTGCCCAAATGAAGATTAGATGAAGTTTTATTTTAAAAGATTTAGCTCTTTGACTTAGTATCTCTCATTTTCTTTATATGGAGTCTTATATATGTTGTTGCCTTTTGTTTGTAGTTCCTCCCTATTGGAGCAATGATCTGTGTGCTATATGTTCATCCCATAGAGAGCTTTGTATTTTTTTTATGCCTTTCTCTATGATGAGTAAACTTGTGATTATAATCTATCTCAAGGCACCCCTCAAGATTTGTAACTATTGAGAGATTTACAATAAGAAATGAACCCATTGGTACGAATGGTATGGCAAAAGAATTGGAAAGAAAGGAAAAAACTGACCACTGAGTGTATCTTGATTTAGAAATTCTAAGCTGGAGACTAAACTGATTTTAGCATGTACTTATTTTTCTGCTCAGGTGAGAAATGTGCATCTTGGGGCTACAATACCTTTGTATTGTACTCTTGAAGGGTAGCCTGGCAGTTAAAAATGTCTGATAGGAGCTGTTTTGTATAGGTTGATAGAAATGTGTGATCTTGACCTACTTTTAAGCCTTTTTACGGGTTTAATTTATATTTCCATTGTGAAGTTTGTAGAATGTACCAAAACCTGCTTGCCATATGTAGAATGTAACCAAGTTAAAATGGTACAGGTTCTTTTTTCTCCTTCAAAGCTAGCTATTTCTGCAATGTCACTTGTATTTGTCCAGTGTTCAGTCTTAAAGCTTTACTAGAGCTCCTTGGGCTGCTATTGCTGGAAGCTAGTAACACTGCACATTAAGTTCTGTATTAATATGTTGTCAGAGTGTTTTATGTGTATGCACTTAGAGAAAATAATTTAAAATAACCTAATGCCTAGGTATAAAATCAGTAATGCTGATTAAATTTTAATTCCTTTGTTGTTAAAGGTCTTCCATATCTCAAGTTGAGAAGTTCCATATCTTACTAAACATGGAGAAAGAAGAAAAGAAATTTGTCAATAAAGCAGAGGAAGATGAGATGGTAATGAATTCTTTTTGTCTACTTTTACGTAGTGAAAGAAACAAGTTTTCATTATTTTCTGTCTAAATGAGGCATATGACATTAGGAAGTGGACCTTCTCAATTTAAGTTTAGCAGTCTTATAAGGTTGTCCTTAATTCTTTTTGGCATTAAGAAATCTGTTCTTGGTATAGGAAGTGCTTGTGTTGAAAGCTTTTGCAAGGGTGCTGTCTGCGTTGGCTATGTTGAGTAGTCCGGTAGAGAAGAGTTTGTGATATTTAAAGGAAAATGGAAGTGAATTGTGTTGTTTCCCCCTCACCTTTCCCTGAAAAAAAAGTTCTAAAGCTTTTTTACTGTCATTTAAAACAGGTTAATGCTCCATAGTCTGACTGTATTCTACATACTCTTACTTAGTCATATTTAAGACAAGACCCAGTCCCAAAAGCATGTCTAACCATTTTATGTATTTGATTGCACATAAACTTTGCTTTCTACTGGAGCAATATCTCTCATTTTTCCTGGAAGATGCAGCTACAAGCTTTGACAGGAAAGTATCATAGAATCGTAGAATCATAGAACAACCAGGTTGGAGGAGACCCATGGGATCATTGAGTCCAACCATTTCCATCAAACACTAAACCATGCCCCTCAGCACCTCGTCCACCTGTGCCTTAAACACCTCCAGGGAAGGTGAATCAACCACCTCCCTGGGCAGCCTCTGCCATTGCCTAATGACCCTTTCTGTGAAAAAAGTAGTGGCAGCTACTCTTGAAATTTTGAGCCTATCCTAGAGAAAGCAGAAACTATTTATGAGAGATATATATATATGTATATGTAGATTTTTGTTTTAAAATGGTAGATTCCTATGCATTGTCCTTATTCTGTCTTTGTGCATGCTGCTAGGAGAAGATGCTCTTTACTAGACCAGCTGTAATACGGGAAGTAGGCGAATACACCTAGCAACAAGAATGAAATGGAAATGCTCATGGTCTGATAAAATAAATGCTTTTTGGAGGAAATATTTGGTTTTCCCCAAAAGAAGCATTTACCTCTCCCACTGTCTTTCACACAACTGGTTTTAGTAGTAAGGAGTGAATATTGGCTGCAATCTTGAGGGGGCAACCGAGACTGGGTTTTGTATCTGCTTTTTGTAAGCTGAGAAGGCTGCAAAGCAAATTTGTTGAAAAGTCTTTTCTTAGGAAAGGAATTTAAGCAATTTCTAAACTGTTCAGTGAAAAGTACAAAAAGATTTGCAAAAATGTGGTGTCAGTATGAACAATATGGGTGGGCCTCAATGGGAAGCTTTGTTACCCTTTGCAGCAGGAAATATAATCTAATGATGTAATGTGAAACTTGGGAATGTCACACAGCATCTAGTAAGACACTGAATTATTTTCTGTTACTGGCTGTCATCAAGTTAAGCTGTTGCTTGCCTTTGACTAATACTATATAGGGTTTTTTTAATGGGAGAAAAGGATTTTTCCAGCTGCAGCAAACTCCAGAACCTTTGTCAGTGTGGCAGTTTCTAATATTTCACAGTACCATTTCTTGTTAAGTAGCAGGCACAATAAGCCAGTTTTTCCTCTAAAAAGTAGTGTTTGATAAATATATTTACAGTCTTGCTTAGAAAGTATGAAATTCAGCTAGCATCAGTAATTCAAAATTGTATGCTAGCTAATCAAATGTTAATGTAGTAAAATGAGCATTTGACAAAACCACATGTGCTTTTGCTCTTAAATGCTTGTCTGACTTGTGCTGTGTCATGGTAAAAAATGTGGTTGTTCAATGAGAATTAAGGCAGATTGTGCTGCAGCCTCAGTCCTTAGAGAGCAGTGCAAAGAGGACAGGTCCTGCAATGAAATATTTTAGACAATGTGGATGTCTGCCTTTGCCAGGCTTTTACTGTTGTTTGTATTTCTGACCAAGCAAAATGGCATTCTTTTTTGTTGTTGCTCCACCATGTATCAAGTTTTTTAAATCTGCCCTTCCCTCAGAGGGGAAAAAGGCTTTGAAATTGGATTCACTTTGAAAGCTGCACTCTATTAAAAAATAATATTGACTTCCCAAGCCAGAGTAATTAAGAGGGTCATTTTGTTATTTGTGTCTCTGTTTCTGTGCAGGAGATCTATGGCTATAGTCTATGTCGCTGGAAGTTGGTGCTAGTTACCATAGGAGTGATCTGTTCTGGTGGCTTTCTCCTCCTCCTCCTCTACTGGATGCCTCAGTGGCGTGTGAAAGCAACGTGCAAAAGGACTACGCTTAAAGACTGTGAAGTGGTTCTGCTAAGAACAACCGTAAGTCTGTTGGAGAATGTGCTTCCGCAGTTGCTTCACACCCCTCTTGCTGCTTGCTAAAATACACAAATCCTTGCATGCAGTGTATTTAGGATGCTGCAGAACTCTTGCTTCTTCATAGAATCATAGAATCATAGAACAGCCAGGTTGGAAGAGACCCACCGGATCATCGAGTCCAACCATTCCTATCAAACACTAAACCATGCCCCTCAGCACCTTGTCCACCTGTGCTTTAAACACTTCCAAGGGAAGGTGAATCAACCACCTCCCTGGGCAGCCTGTTCCAATGACCCTTTCTGTGAAAATTTTTTTCCTAATGTCCAGCCTCAATCTCCCCTGGTACTGTGCGTGGCTTTGCTGCCCATAGGGGAAGGCTGACAGCTGTTTGCAGAGGACATAAGAAAAAGTCTTGCTTTTGGATTTCAAGAATTAAATGCATGAATGCTGTTGTCATCAAAAGTTATGGAACAGGTACCTTGTTCCTGTAACCTAGTAAAATGATTTGCAGGCTTTCCCTCCTTTGTTCAGCAAAGATACATTTGTTGAATTAAGGTGTAACCATGGACCCAAGTATGGTTTAGTTTCAAGTGATTTTCTTCCTCCACAATTGCTGCACACAGTCCCTAATTATGATTTTGTGTTAAGCCCTCAGTTATTTGAAGTTCTAGGGTTGTGTCCAGCTGAATGTGTAGGAATCCCGTATTTCCTCCTACTCTAGAACAACTGTTCTAAACTGAAGAACTCAGGATGTTGAAATTCAAGTATCAAGCATCATTGCTTAGAAATTAAATCTTCAGTGCAAAAACCATGCTTTTAGAGTTGTGGAAAGAAAATGTATTCTTAAGGCAGCTGATATTAACTTGGGGATATCTTTTGTAGTTCTGTGTAGGTTCTGCTACTATCATCTCTTCTTGACACATTTTGCTACAGCTATTGGACTAAAATGCTGTTTAAGTACTGTTTCAACCAGTTCATTTTTTTCCACTCTTTTTAAGGATGAATTCAAGATATGGTTTTGTGCAAAGGTTCGTGTTATTCCTTCTTTGGGAGCCAATCCGTTACAGAATCCTAACCCTATCATCAACAAGGTTTCAAACGGCCATCCTGTTCATGTCTGTGAATCTGCTGCAGAAGACAATAGAAATTATTTGAAAAAATATTTGCCGGTAAGTAAACCTGCAATACTATGCTTTTTAATTTTCAAAATATCTGAAGTAGTATGTGGTGTAAACACACCATGAAGTTCATGTGAGATGCTGGTTTTGTGTGAAAGGCTAACACATTCTTTGGGGGGAGCACAAATCTTTCCCTCAGTAACCTGTTTCTGGAAATTGTAGAATGCTTGAAAGATTATTTGGAAAGAAAAGTATTCATTTTTAGTGGAGTTCTTCTAAATTCGCTTCCTATCAATTCTCAGAATAAAGCCAGTCAGAAGAGAGGTGTTAAATGGTGTTAAATATTTGTCTGTTGCCCTTGCAGATTCGTTATTTCACACATCACAGCGTGAAGTATTTCTGGAATGATTCAGTTCAAAGTTTTGATGTTGTACGGTAAGAATACTTTATTTTGTGTTGTGATTCAAACATCCTCTTTTTAAAAAAAATAGTATGCCTGAGAACATGGTGAATATTGGTATCACATTCTGAACAGCTGTTTTAGCTCACTGAGTCTTTGTTTGAACCATAGTTACAGCAGGGACATTTTAACTCTGTGTGACTTTGGAAGGAAGGTATTTGTTTAATCTACCTTTATCGAGCACGGTTTGTATAGGGTGACAGGCTGCATTCTTCTGCAGGCTTTTTGCCTGTTTTTGGAGTGTTATTTGAGAATCGGAGCACCTGTTTATAGACAGTAGTCCTCCTTCTATAAACTCTTTAAACTTTCCTTCTGCTGGGATAATTTACCTTTTTTGCATGGTTGCTGAGCTAGACCCAAAAGGAACATCTAGGAAGAGGGGAGTTCACTGAACAGGTTACTCACCTCTGTGTAGCTCTGCCGCTACATTTTAGTTCAGTTTAGCTGAATTTGATCCCTCTTTAGTTACTCTTTAATAACAAAACCAGGTCTCTTGCATTGATATAAAAGATTTTTTAGTGGGCAGTATTAGCTGCACTTAGTGTGTGATGTCTTGTATTTTCTGTTATCCAGCAGCACTGTTTCAGGAGGTTAGGACTGAAGAAGAATGTTCATTTTTCTGATGCTACCAATAACTCTTAGCACTATGAGAAGAACTTTAGTGAACAAAAACTTCTAGTTTTGACAACTGCTTGTTAAAATAAGCAGCGCAGATCAGAAATGTAGCCTCTTTTTTACTTAAATCAATGTTCACTGCATTGAACCATCCTGTGGGAAAGTCCAAGAACTACAGATAGAAAATGTTAATGACCACTGGTAGAAGAAAAAAAAAAGTAGTGAAAATTTCTGTTAGAAGAAACATACTCTGTAAAGGTTTCTTAAGCTTTTAAAGAAGTATGTGCAAATGGTATGGGAAGTTATTAGCAATGAAAACAATTTAAAGAAATTATCGTAATACAAGCAGTTACAAAACTGAGCACTCCTCTGGAATGGTAGAAATGTCTCAGTTCATGTGTGAATAATTAAAAGCTTTGTATGCATGTTTTATGTTAATCCTCCCATGAATTACAGTGATGCAGGTAGTGACGCTTGTCATTTGCATTACAGGGTCCTCTTTTCATGCCTATAGTGTTGCTAATTTAAACTTTTCAAAGTGAGTGAGATGAGATTTAAAAAACTCCAAACTATACTTTTATGCTTAGAACAGGTTGGGGGGTGGGGTGGAAATTGTATGACTCCATCTGTTTAGTGAAAAATCTTGTTCCTTAGCATTAAAGCAGTGACTTGAAACTTGGCATCTGTTGGCTTTTTGACAGTGCCTTTTGATGTTCTTTTGATAACTCAACCAATTTATAAGCCCCAGAAACATCTCAGATATGCATGTGAAGTTATGTGAGCATTTATTCAGTCACATTCTTGCTGATATGCCAAACTTCCATCTGTTTGATGTTTTAGCAGTGACTGAGCCTGACCACTTGTTTAGTCAGGTACTGTAGCTGAGCTGGACACCATTATTTAGCAATTGGATAATCCAAAGGAGGGACAGCTGGACCTGAGACTTACCTGATACTGCCAGAGTACTAAGTTGCTTTTGCACAAGGTTGAGTAAGAATGAAAGTTTGCTGTAACTCTAAAGCAAATTACATATGATCTTGTAGTGAAGTACTAGATGGATGCCTCTTGGAAAATAGCTGAGCTTATTAATGGTAAATATACTGAAAAGAAGTCTTAAAAATTTATTCTTCAACATACTTTTTGGTGATCTGCTCTTCAATTTCTTATGTGAAAACCAGAAATAGATATTGCCTCTTAGCATGGTAGAGAATCAAGTCTTTGTAAAGAGAAGCAGTGTGCAGCTGAGGGCTTTGTAGTAAAATCCATAAGGCAAGCAACACAATTGTAGTTGTGATCTAAGCACAACGCTGTGTCATGGAGATAAATTTACTCTGTGTAGTCAGTTATTTAGGTATCCAGAGACAGGGTGATTTGATCACGTAATTAAAGACTTGGCACAGTACAGAAGGAGGCAAATTAAGATTTCTTGGTCAACTAACTCAGTTATGAGAGCTTGAGTTTCATATCATTGTTCTTCTAATATAACATTAAGATCACCGTTTTAAACACAGGAAATGCAAGTGTAATTGTTCTTAAACTAAATCAGTCTTGGCCACATAGCCAAAGAGGATGCAACTTTGACCCTGTATATCTGTTTTGTTTTAGCTAGTGTCAACTGAATCTGAGTGAGTTGATGAGTGCTTTATGTAATAAATGGTGCACACAGGGATTTTAAGTGCCTTGGGAATTCATTACTGTGACAGCACTGTAAAAAGCAGATAACATCCTGCTAGAAGCTTTGTCTTCGCATGGATATTACACACTTAAGTACGCATATTTGCAAATAAATCACTTAGTTTTAGGGAACCTTCTTAAACCTGCCATTACATTGTTTTTTCTGCAGGAAAAGAATTGAATCATTTGGAATAGAATGGGAGAAAAGGCACAGTTATTAACAAATGTATACTTATTCAACTTTAAGTTGTAATTTAAAAATCCTTGAACATGAAAAAATTTATGGAAACCTTGTAATCCTGTGGCCAGATTTACATATGAACATTCTTTTTCCTATTTTTTATGTGAAGTTGGAAGAAATGTCCTACCCTTTGCAATAGTGAGGATGTTTAATGCTTTCCCTGTGTTCTAGAGAATGGAAATAATTCCTACATGTAATGCACAATAATGAGTTCTTTTCACTAGGGCAAATCTGAATATTTTCAGTAGATAACTTACTAGTTATTAAATATAAACAAGACTTGTAGTAGTGCTGGGTTTGTCATGTCATCTGTATGCCTTTTGGAATGTAACGATACTTTCCTGGGAATCCAAATTATGTCTGCCTGCATATTGGGCATATGTCTGATTTGCTGATTTTGATAGTTGAAATGATCCTATAGCCGTAAACACGGTGATGTTTCAGGTGTGCTTGCTTATCTGCAGGTATTCTAAATTATAGAATTTGCTTACGCAGCATGTAGAAAAGTCCTGTGAAGACGAGTTTTCCAGTGATGAGGAGGTACTTGGAATAGACACTGTGCTTAGTCATGCATAAAACTTTGATAGGAATATGCTGTGGAATAGCTTCAGTATAGATTTATTTGATAAATTCATCAATAATTGTTTCTAAAATGCTTCTGCTAGTACTTGACAATGGAGGTAATTTGAAGAAGTACTACACCATATTGATTTCATATAATGTTTCATGCTCATTTTTTCTTTTTAGAAGCCTTTCAATACTAGCAGTGCTCGTATCTGACTTAATTTTTGAAATGTATCTCTGTTTTGATTGAAATGGATATGACTGTCCTACAGAGGGAGATGTGTCAACAAGATGAGTACTTTTAACATCACATGGGTATCTGCAGTTGTGACAAAAATAGCCAGAGAACTGTTATTCCATAGTCTTTGTTCTTTTATAATACAGTGTAACTCTTGGCAAGGACCTAGCTCTTGACTTACTGAATGCTTCACTTTAATATCAGGTTTAACTCAATAACTTTTTCCTTCTCTTAGAGGTCTAGATGAATCTACATTCTGTTCTTCAATTCACAATGAACACAGCACAGGACTGACAAAGGAAATGCATGATTACAGGTAATATAGGATTTGCGAGAAGAATGGTTTTCATTCCATTACCTGCACTCAGAGTGTTAACAAAGCTTGATGACAATGGAGTGATTAGTATTACAGTCTTCAACAAAGGCCGTTTGGTATCTCTCCTTTTTCTTATCTATATATTGAGTAGGAACTAGTCTGTGATACTGTGTGGAATTAGGCAAATAGGTTGATTCCTGGAGAAGTCCATTAAGGGCTCCTTAGCTGAAAAAGACACACATTTTTTCTCAAGCTGCAGGTTGTTGAAGGCTTGAAGGGAATGCCATGGGAGATCACTGCGTCTTGTTTTCTTTCCCATCCTTGGCTAATGGTCATATTGAGAGAGGGAGTAATGTACTAAGTGGCTAATAAAGAATATTTAATGCCAGGATGCGGAAAATCTGGCCTAAACTGTAATTAATTTCTTATTTTTAGGAAGATTGGGCTGAAACTTCCCAGGACTTTGTTTTTCATTTGAAAAGCTTAGTAACCCAAGTGTGTCTTGTAGCTTGCATGGATGTGTCTCTGGTTGATTTGGGCTAAATGCATTCCACGCTTTTTCTTTTAATTTGGTTGGCAGCAAATAACGGGGGGGGGGGAAATTTTTTTTTTTAACCTGCTGTTTTAGTCTGTGAGCATGCCTGTCAAGCATAATTAAGGACATAGTCAGAAAAGAACTTAGTCTACGAAAAACCTTTAAGTATACCTTTAGTGGTGTATAGTTGAGATATTTCTTGGTTTTCAAGTGTGAATAGCAAGCTGGAATGTATGTTCTGAAAATACAGATCCTTATTTAGGTCTTCTAACTTATTGATACCATTACGTAAACTGTTCTAGTTTGGGTTCTGTTTCATTCCTGGGCTGTTTTTTTGCAAATGAGACCATCTTAGTGTTTCAGATATCGAAGTATCTGCTTGCTCCCCAACTTACATTCTGTCAATTTGTGGCATTTTCTACAAGGAAAGTCTTTTCCTTAACATTCTTTCAGGGCTGCTTCATGTCAAGGTCATTTAAGTATGTCAGACCTCAGCAGAGGTTAATTTCTTGCTCTGCATTTCATGTTTTGCCTTTCTTTATGCTGAGAATTAAACTAAGATGCAGAACCATGAAAACAGTGTCTTACTGCAAGGTAAAACCTAACACTTATTTGAGCTTACGTAAATGAGAACTCCATACTGGCTTTTGGAGTGACATATTTAATAACATTGGACCTAAACACAGTTTGCAGAGGTCATATTATGAAAGAATCTAAAAAATAAGTTACAGCTTAGATCGGTGCCTTTTGAAACAATACGATAAATAAAAGGGGCCATGGTAGTATTTTATATTTTATCATATTAATGGAATTGCATTAAAGCAAATAAGTTTTCCAGTACATTTTAACTGTGTTTTGATATTTTTATTTTTTAATGCAGGAGAGCATTCTATGGAGTAAATGAAATTGCTGTGAAAGTGCCTTCCATTTTTAAGCTTCTGATTAAGGAGGTAAGATCTTTTATTTAGTAAATAAATTAAAATTATATAGTTAAAAATACATTTAATAACAATGACTATTGAACTGGTCTGCAAATAATAATGTAGACCAGAAATCTTCCCCGACAACCCAAGACTTTAAAGCAAAATACGGACCTTTATTTTTGAGCTCTCCAAACTTAAGCCTTAGCTGTGCAATCTTCAGAGTTCAACACCTAGTGCCTTAGGAATGTTAGAAAATGTGTCAGAATTCTTTGACAGAATATCCATTTTATTTTAATTTTTTTATTGTTAATTTCAAACATAAAAAAAAATTGTGTTCTCTGTTATTATCTCTTGAGTTACACAACATAGGCATCAAATTAAATGTGTTCTTGCATATACTTTTGTTGGATTTGTTCCACTTTGCTTGTATCATGTGGATTTGAACAATTAACTTGTTATCCATGTGCTGTAATACTTGACAAACTTTTGAACAAAGAATCTCCAACCTGATATGGGAAAGACTTGAGGTGTCGGTGCATTTCTTAATAATGCATTTGATAATGTATGATGGTATTGGTTTTATCAATGTCTTTTTCTGTATCTTTAAAAAAAAAATTATAATGCCATTAATATAAAATAGGTTATGGTCCTCATTGTCACCACCTGGATCTTGGTTGTGAGGATCTTTATGAGAATTGTAACAAGTTGCATCGGAGGTTACTATCACTTTACTTTGAGCTGTAGGGAGAAATGCATGCATTCTTAGAAGTTTGCATTTGTTTATTACTTTAGTGAGAACTGTCCTTTTTTGAGGCATTGAGGAAGTAGTGAGGAAGAGGGAGCAGTTTGGCAAAACAGGAAAAAGGTGTATATAAAGAATTGAAAGTTGTGTCTGCTCCATGGGGGAGAGGAGGATGATTCTGACATTCTTCTGATGGAGAATGCATGTGTGACCCTTTGGTGTAACTTCAATATTCTTCACTCTTCCAGGTTCTCAACCCTTTTTACATTTTTCAGTTGTTCAGTGTGATATTGTGGATCACTGATGAATATCACTACTATGCATTAGCAATTGTGATCATGTCTGTCATATCCATTGTTAGCTCTCTCTACACCATTAGAAAGGTAAGTTCAAAGAAAACATGTGTCTTTTCAACCTTTTACTGATTGGGTTTGGTTTTTTTTGCTGTGAAATGGCCTACAAGTCTTTAAGACTTTTTCAGAGACATATAGGTGGAGTATTTTTGTGTTTTCCCTCTCTAAGCTGGAAGAATTTGAATTTATGGTTCTTTTTGAGACTCCTTCCTAGCTTTCCCTGCTGTTGAGTCAGTAGTTTGACCTCAGATAACAGAAACACTCGCTCACTTGAGTAAAACCCAGACACAAGCTTATATACCGAGTTATATTGACAGTAGTGATTCCATCTTGCTTTGTTTCCTTCTGTTTGAAAAAATCTAACGGAATTGAGCACCAGGCAAACGTGTGGAATGTTGAATTGCTGATATATTTCCTCTCTGTAGACTTAGTTGTAACTGATGGAAATTGAAGTAGTAATTATCCTTAAATCGCAGTCTGTGAATTCAGACCAGAGACAAATCTCTTACCTTAATCCAAATTCATAAAACTACTGCAGTTTTTGCTTATGCAAAATCAAACGTTTTGATAACATTTTGTGTGGCAGTGTGTATTTGCCTCCAGAATGCCCTTAAAAGTAGGAACCTTTACAGGTTGGTACACTCAAACTTTATTTCCCCATAAGTTTCCTAAACAATTTTTGAGAAAGTTACGAGTAACACTTCATTGTAAAAGAATGTTAGTAAAGAATCTCATCATTTCTACTTGTAGAGATAGAGTGTTGATTTAGATGATGTCAAGCTGTGCTTTTAAATAATAATCTACTTTCTCTGTTTTGCAGCAATATGTTATGTTACATGACATGGTAGCAGCTCACAGCATTGTCAGGGTTTCTGTCTGCAGAGGAAACCAAGGTAAATTTCACAGGCGGTTTGGAAAGTTGAGTTTGGATTGTTCATTTTGTGTGAACGTAAAGTTGGTGTGTGTCTGTCCTTTCTTT
Source organism: Piaya cayana (assembly GCA_013389865.1). Classification (NCBI taxonomy): domain Eukaryota; kingdom Metazoa; phylum Chordata; class Aves; order Cuculiformes; family Coccyzidae; genus Piaya; species Piaya cayana. The sequence goes on from WAAB01018959.1 coordinate 100,980, forward strand.
GACACCTTGAAATGCTTGCATTTCTTAGTGAAACTGCATAGGAAAAGGAGAAGATTCAAAGGGGAATTTAGGTAGAATAATCACCTGTTCAGTGTTATCCTCCTAGATGGTATTTTTAGTGAGTGTCAGGTTTCTTCTAAATTAGGTGCTTGTCCTATTCCTGTGTGCCATTATCTGCCACTCTCCACAAATGAAACTGTCTCTGTAGGGTTGTTTTTTTATTCAAAGATGTGTGTGTTGAGTTTCCATTGTGTTTTATTGCCCAGCAGATGCTGCAAACTGATTTCTGGGCTCTCGTGCATTTGGATACTACAGTAGTTGAAGATGGTTGGGTTGTGGTGTGTGATGTTGTTTTATAAGACAAGCGTTTGTGTTGGACTTGTGTCTTTATACTGGAGTTCTAGTGTAGTTAATTGTTACTATCTTTTGTACTAGCTTAATTCTTTTCATTTGTTGTTTTGAACTATATCCATATGCTCTGGAGTTTAATGTATGGTGGAATTTGTTTTATCAGTGGCTTTTTCTGTATCTTTTAAAAAACCTTCCATAATGCTGTTAATAAAATAGATTATAATCCTAATTATCGTTACCTGGATCTTAGTCGTGAGGATCTTTATCAGGTTTTATAGATGGTGGCTGTTTTCAGGTAAACTTGTTTATGTTTTAACACTCAGAAATAGAAGAAATCCTTTCCACCGACCTTGTGCCTGGAGATATCATGTTGATTCCATCTAATGGGACGATTATGCCCTGTGATGCAGTACTTCTCAGTGGTACTTGCATTGTAAATGAAAGTATGTTAACAGGTAAAGTAAATTTTATACACTTCTGTGTGACTAAATGTATTGGCTTATACCTGTGTGCATACTTCACTTGCAGTATGTTCCAGCAGAAGTTGATATGCTCAAAATGTGTATGTTCTTGCAATTACCTGTGCTTTCGAGTACTTAGGTGCCTGTGTTCAGCTAATCCGCAACAGCTACCTGTTGTTGCTTGGAGACTCTGAAAATGGGTGGTGTTTTCTTGTTGAAAAGTGTTGTTCTTAATGATTTGTCTTCCTGCCTCTTCATCTGGTGTTCTCAGTGCAGATTCTGCTCTTCAGAAATTTCTTGCTTAAACTTTTTAGCCTCTTCCAAGAATGCAGATAGAGTAGAATGTTCTGCTGTGTTTAAAAACAGAAGTTATCTCAAGCTGTTACTCTGAAACCAGGGAGCTGATGTATTAGAAGGAGAGCTTCAGTGAGTAGAGCAGGCTTTTTCCTATTCCTGTATTCCTATTCTTTGTTATCTGCCCAAACTAGCAGCATTTAGAAAGTTGTAGTTTGGAGACTGTTTTATCTTGTTCAGTTCTTTGAATACACTTGAGCCTCCTACCACTGCTAAAAAAATGATAAAAACTGATTGCAGCCCTAGCCTGAGTGTACTCATTCACCAAAGGAGCTGACCATAAATTTCTTTGGCTTCTAGTTTTTCTGAATAAAGATGGGGTGATGTCTTGCAGCAGGAGAAGGAAGCTTGTCTTCTTTTCTTTCACTGAACTGTGTTTTACACCTATCTGATCTGAAGTAAGAGGCATGGTAGCTGTATTGTTAATAACAGAATTAAATAGGATTTGGGTAAGAAATCTGATGAGCTGAGGTTAGTAGTTGAGAGACTACCTAATAACGTGCTGAAAGGAAGATGACGTCTTCATAGGTTTGCTTCTGTGCTGATGAACTGAGATTAAGTTGTTCTTGAAGTTGTGAAGGAAAAAAATGTCTATTCTTACTGGAACTTGCTTATAGACTCTTTTTCCATTTAAGGTGAAAGCGTTCCTGTCACGAAGATTAATCTGCCAAATCCTTCAGAATATCCAAAAGCAATGGGAGATGAAATATACAGTCCAGAAGTGCATAAACGGCATACTTTGTTCTGTGGAACCAATGTCATTCAAACACGTTTTTATACTGGAGAACTGGTCAAAGCTCTAGTAGTGAGAACAGGTATTAATTAAGTTCAATCACCTGTTAATGTGCTACTTGCTTTTGTAGGTGTATGTTAACTGATACTTTGGAGCATTGTGTTGGATGTTGGTAAGCTTGGATAAATGACTGTACCCCAAATAAATGTCTTACAACAGGAATAGAACTGATAACCTGGAGAGTATTGATTGGCAAGCAAGAAAGTAAAAAAATCTTTAGCATCAATTTAAAAGTTACCTGGATGCATTTTCAAGTCCTTTAGGTGTCTTTTACTGTGCATTGGTTGAATATGTGGATATACCTCTCTGAAAAGGTTTGCCATAGCATCAGGGTGGGTGGTAGTGGGCAACAGCTGGTTTAAGTGGAATCATTGCCAACGTAGAATGTGGTTCTTTGCCCGTAGTTTCGTAACTGCAAAGAATACAAACCTGGTAACTTTTGAGAACAGAAACATTCTCTGAAGCTAGCTGTATGTTCTCTGTGTTCTCAAAACACTAAATGAAGTTTTCATTTATTCTTTTACCCTGGTGTGTTCTAGCTTCTGTGGCTACAGAACCTGCTGCAAAGCTATTAAAAAAAATCAAGAATATTTCTGAATTTATTTTTTTTTTACTGCTGTGTTGAATTACAAAGCATTCATGACTAAATGCTCAAGTATTTAGCATGACATGCTGAACTTCTCTGAACAGGCCCATGATTTGTATTCTGCAGCAGCAAATTCAGTCTGGAGGCTTCATGCCTTATTCCTCTTGTGGTGAACTCATCCTCTTTAAGACTGATGCAATAGCTGCTTCATGTTGGTAGAATCTTGTATGGCAGGTACCACTGTGGAGGACTTATCCTTTGGTCTAATGGATGACAGACTGAGGAGGTGACAAGGAGCTGTCAGTAATGCCAGCAGACCTGACGTTGATATTGAGGTTGTAGTAACAGACTTTGAAGCCTAAACAGAGATAAGATGTTTTGGGTGTTCAAAATTGAGCACTGGTGTAGGTCTTTTCACATGTTGAGGCAAAGGTTCAAGGATGATCTCAGGGTATCTATTTGGTTGTCCAACTCTGAGACCTTTAGAAGTCTAGTCTCCTAGTTTAGATGTCAAAATGGGATCAAGAGGTGAGTTTCTCCGAAAGATGACTCTACACTGGGGTTTTTTTCTGAATCTTTCTTTATGGCCGTCAAGGGAACTTTCAGAAACCTACCATTTAAATACCTATGGTTGGACTCTATAAATAACTTAATTTTTAATTAAACAACTAATAAATATACCCACTAGCTCTTGCGGTGTGAGGGACAAAAAGCAGCACACACTCTTCTAGGACAAACCATTTGAGGATTTACTGCTGCTATAGAAGAGGTGTTCATTTGCATCAGCCAAATGTCCTTGCCGAAGGAGAGAAGCACTTAGTATGATGTACACATACATTTTTTGAAGCACCTTAATTAAGTATTGCAAAACATCTGTTACTGTATATTGAGAAACAGTCTTAATGAAATGAGTAGCTTAAGGGCTTCATTGAGGTTTTTAATATATTTGAATAGCTTTGCTTTTGTCTTTACTTTTAATAACTTACTCACTCCGTTTTGTTTCTAGGTTTTAGTACTGCTAAAGGACAGCTTGTTCGTTCCATACTATATCCAAAGCCAACTGATTTTAAACTGTACAGAGATGCCTATTTGTTTCTCCTGTCTCTGGTGGTGGTGGCAGGCATTGGGTTTCTTTACACGGTCGTCAATAGCATCTTAAATGAGGTATATTTTCATTTCTGGTCCAGAACTACCTTATTTTAGGGAAGGTTTGATCATGATTTCCAGTACGCTTCAGTTGATGGAAACAATTTGACTTTAAACAAAAAATTATTTCCCTTTTTATCAACAGAATGAGAAAGACAAGTTTGAGAACAAATTTTGACAGAGAAGCAGAATTTGAATATTTTACAGTGAAATTTGGGTTTACTTGAATTTCTACCAAGCTAGTTACTAGACTTTTATCTTTATTACATGCAAGATTACCATCTGACTGATATCCAGTTGACAGAAATAGGATATAGCACATCAAAAGTGTGCTGCAGGCAAAAAAATGATAACCTGATAACTGTAATATTTTTCTCTTCAAAAATTTTGCATTGTTCAGCTACTGGTTTTAAGTAATATATTTACAAGGGAAAGAGTGAAAACTTCAAGTTATGCATTGTGGATAATTTAGTACTGGATTCTCGTGGTTGCTGATGGTGGGTGTAGGTTGTACTAGGTTTCTGGGCAGTCCAGAACATACTGTACTGGATTTTACTTTTGGTAACAGTGGTCTAATGCTTCAGTGGGATAGTGAATCTCCAAGTAGTGAAGTCTTGTTTATTAACTGTGACCTTTATTGCAGGTTCCAGCTCATACCATCATCATCGAGTCTCTTGACATTATCACTATCACGGTTCCTCCAGCACTCCCTGCTGCCATGACTGCTGGCATTGTTTATGCACAAAGAAGGTTGAAAAAAATCGGCATCTTCTGCATTAGCCCACAAAGGATAAATATTTGTGGCCAGCTGAATCTTGTGTGTTTTGATAAGGTGGGGTGGATTTTGAAACTTTATATTTCCCTCTGCAGAGACATTGTATTATAAATGTGAATTTGGATAGACTAGCAGCTACAGGAAAATTCATTACTTTTCTATAAATTAGATTGGTTTTGTCCTGTTAGCTTCCAGGTATTCAGCATTTACCACCTGCTAACTCAATTTAGTCTGCTCTAAGAAGTTCTTACAATACAGAGCTGCTTTCTTATCTCAAGGCTCCCAAGTCCTAACTTATTACTGGCACCCCAGAATGAGAGAGTTGGGGACTATTAAGAGTTTTATTTAGTACATAGGGAAATTGAACTATGTGGTCAGACTTGTTTATAATTTTCATTAATTTCAGTGAAAAGCCAAGCCAGGGTATTCTGTTGTTATTCTGTAACAGAAACATGAGTGAAAAACAGTAAAGTCACTAGTCAGAATCCCTTGCTTTTACCTAAATCTTAAATAAAATTTATTTTCCTGCTTAGATTTTTATCTAAAACTCTTACGTATTTACAGTAGATTTATTATTTCCCTTGTAAGTACATTCCAGTTAATGTTTTAGTATTCCTTTCTTACATAGCTAAGGGTTTAGTACCTGTTTTCTGTTGCCCCCAGCCCTTGAATATGGAGCTGCTGAGCTATTGTCTTTGTATTTTAAAGCTCTGTATCACTTGTCCTGTCTGCAAGGAGCGGTATAATTGCTTTGAATGTTTTTTAAATTTATTTAAGAGTTGTAATGAGGTTACTAGCAAAAAAACAAGGCGAGATACTGTATTTCCTGTCATGAAATTTTGATTTTTAAATGAAAACAAAGTACAATATATTGTTCAGATGTAATTTGGTTAATTATCTTTTAATTTTTTGATTTACTGGATGATAACTTCTTTCTGAAGGCTTTTTCTTCTTACCTTGCTCCTTGGTTTATTTTGCAGACTGGCACACTTACTGAGGATGGCTTGGATCTTTGGGGAATTCAGCGGGTGGAAAATGCTCGGTAAGGATAAGCTCCGAACTGACAGCAAATACAATAGTTGTGCTTCAACAGCTTTATCAGAATAGAATAGAAAATGCAATGTGAGCTCATGTATGTCTGCATTTCTGTAATGAGCTGTATGAATGCAACTGAAAATATGGTTTAGGTGTAATTGAAGTTTTAACTCTCTTATGAGGCTGAGGTGGAAGTTAATTTGTTTGACCTCATTAGGTTCATACTGCAGAAATGATGCAGTTAAACTGTAACGTGTTCCTTTAATCCTGTCTCTGTAAGTGATGGCTTTTTGGGCTGCTAAAATGAATTAGCTTAGCTAATTGAGTTAAGTTCAAAGTGATAAGAGGCCTCTGTAAGAGGAATCAAACTAGGCATTGAATTAAGAGAAGATTTTGAAGGAGGCAGAAGTTGTCACTTTTTCTGAAGATTCCTGCCTAGGGACTTAATCTGTTTTCTGTCATCTGTGAAAATACAAGTGAAGAGACTCGTGCAGTCAATTTTCTTCTGGTAATCTAAACAAACCTTTTGAATTGGCTCATAATAAATAATTATAGTGCTAAGTATGTTATTACTTCATTGTTTTAGTTTCCTTTTGCCGGAAGAGAGGGCTTGCAGTGAGAGCTTGCTGAAGTCTGAGTTTGTTGCTTGCATGGCGACTTGTCATTCCCTTACAAAAATTGAAGGGGTGCTTTCTGGGGATCCACTTGATTTGAAGATGTTTGAAGCAATAGGATGGGTAAGTGTTTATTTCAAGAGAAGCAATGCTTTTTAAGATCAGTAATCTGAAATTTCCTCTGCAGTTACATACAAGATAAGATGTACTATTGCAAGCTGCCGATGGGCTTTTGACAATGCCTTTGTGTCAAAGGAAGTCGTAATATGAAAATGTTCCTAAAATATATTCCGTGCAACAATTGATAGACGTGAAGGAATCTGAAGAGCTAATTTACTGCTTTCTGTTGTGCATGGCAAGGTTTCAATGCATATAGTAAACATGTAAAATAGCTAAGTGGCTCTTAAGATAGCTGCTAAATTAAGACACTTGATTCTCACAGGAAATCTTGTTTAGAAGGACCATTGCAACTTGGGCTGACTCTCAAGCCTTTATTTTGCCCTGAAAATTACATTATGAGAAAGTCAAAGTTAGTGAATATATAAATTAGTTGATTGTTTTTAACACAGATTTTAGAAGAAGCAACTGAAGAGGAAACAGCCCTTCATAATCGAATCATGCCAACAGTGGTTCGACCTTCAAAACAACTTTTCCCAGAATCCAAGCAAGCAACAGATCAAGAAATGGTATAAACATTCAGAGTAATTCTTTGAGTTAAAGCAGTCCTTCTGTTAAACAAATACACTTTATTGTGTGCTGTGGTTCTGGCTGAAATAATTCAGTTGGGAAGTTAGACTGTGTGGGTTTTGATGGCAAAGGTGGAGAAGATACGTTTAATCTGTTGTTGAGGGTAGTGGTTCAGTATATGCCATTTTTAAAGTGAGCAAACTGATTGCCAGCACTATTACCGTTACCAGACTGGTTATAAAGTGCTGTACTGCTTTTCAAGCCCATGCATTTTAATATTAGTATTATTATTGAGTTCTTATTGTGGTGATTAATAGCTTAGCTGTGATCACCTTGCAGTTTCAGTTAAAACAATTGTTTGTTAATATCATTGCATGGTATGGAATTCTTGCCGCTATTGTCCCCGAGAGATGTAAGTTTTAACTATGTGCAGAGTTAAAAATAAAATGTACTTGGCAGGTTTAAATTTTCTTCTCTCTGCATTTTGAAGTGGTTTTCTTTAACAGGAGGGGAAATATAAACCTGTGACTGCATACCCTGATTATCACCCAGCAAAGTAGTGGAAGGGTACAGCCAGTTGGTTCCTCTATGCTAGTATTATTATACAGAGAATAGCAGTACCTTTTTTGTTATTCAGAATGCAGGGTACATGCACAGCAGTAAGTGCTGTGCAGTACTTGACAGAGGAGCCTTCTTAAAACTTATAACATGATTTTTTAAAATATAATTAATAATCGTGGCCACATTGTGAAATTCCATAGTATTTTAGTGGTTTACATAGGCTAAACAGACACGGGTTGGTCCGTGAAGGGTCTTGTAAATTCCTCTCAAGAAATCAAGGTCTAATATTCTACTGTTCTCACATAGAGGGTAGGATGCTAGACTGATGCAGTATATTTGTGTTTAGCTTTTATGAAATCCATTACGAATATAATATGACTTTATGTTGAGGTTTGGTCTTGCTTCATTTACTGGTTTATGCTGAAATTGTAGATAAAAAGTACTTTAAAAATAATATTTGCAGTAAATGTGGGTGTTTTTTTTTTTTTTTAGGAGCTGTTTGAGCTTTCGGTGAGTATGCTTTTCAATCAACCATGTAGCTTTTTCCAGAATGTATGTAGATGTAATGCATTTCTTCCTTTCCTTTCTTTTGGTGCGACACAGACTGGTTATGAGATTGGAATTGTGCGCCAGTTCCCATTTTCTTCAGTTTTGCAACGTATGTGTGTAATAGCGAGGGTTCTAGGAGAGAAAAGAATGGATGCTTATATGAAAGGTGCCCCTGAAGTAATTGCCAGCTTATGTAAGCAGGAAACAGGTAAAGGAACAAACTATTCTTTATTTCTTGTGTAGCTCAGCTGTAATATGAGTAATTTTAATAACTGTAAACTTGACCTTTTTAAAGTTCCTGTTGACTTTGAGTGTGTCCTGGAAGAATACACTAAGCAAGGATTCCGAGTTATTGCCCTTGCTCACAGAAAATTGGAGTCCAAGCTTACATGGCACAAAGTCCAGACTATTAATAGGTAAGAGTGACATCACTTTGTTAGTAAGTAACAGGCTTTAAAAGCTTTATTGTTTTTGTTTTAATCAATGAGTACTCTTCTTTAACTTTCTTCTGTTTTGAGATACGTAGTTCTGTGTGTTCTTCATTTATATCCTGGATAATATATAGNTAAAGATAATGGCCCGTAGTGGCAAACTGTGCATGTTGGGTTTAGTTTCCTTGTTTGCTATAGACAGCAAGTCCATTTTCTCATTGCAAAGCTGTGGACTGTTAATTACTTTTCGACTGGTCCTAGTTTTGGAATTGGAATTCCAAATTGGAAAATGCAATCTTTTCCATAGTATTTGAAAGCATAGCATTGCTATGAAAATGCCAGCTTTAACCCTCTTCTGTTTTATCAGCTCTGTGTACAAGATACTCTTTTTGCAAAACAGTACAAAACAGAGAAATGGTTTTGAAATTTCAGGTGTTAAAATTTACCAGAGCAGTAAAATACCCAAGCCCTGTAAATACACTGACTTTCATGTTAGTTTTTGTACTTAATTAGCTACTATCTATTAATTTTATTAGCTTTGGTAACATGATTTGGTAGCTTGAATGATAGGGTTCAGGTTATTTGGAAGTTAGAGATGTGAATTATAACCAAATCTTAAAATGTGACTTTGAAAGCAGTTTAGTTCAGAGCATAACCTTTCCTTTGAGAATGTAATTTCTTCTAGAAAATTCTCGTGGAAGAAACTAAAACTTCTGATTTAGAGGAAATGTTTTCTCATACTGGTTTTCAGCTAAAACAAGGGAAATTAGCATAAATGGTTATGAGTAATGATACTAGGTCACTTTTTAATAAAGTAAATTCTTCATTTTTCATGGTTGAAAATAAACAATTCTCGTCTATAAATGGAAAATCAGGTTCTCTAAGCTATATCTAATGATTGTAATTCTTAAAATGTTCTCTTCCTTGCCTCTTTATCTGCAGAGATGCTATTGAAAGCAACATGGATTTTATGGGGTTGATTATAATGCAAAACAAACTGAAGCAAGAAACCCCTGCTGTACTTGAAGATTTGCATAAAGCCAACATTCGCACTGTCATGGTTACAGGTTAGCATGTAAACTTTCCTACTAAAAGATAAAATCCATCTTTCTTTGGTCTTACTTTAATTATAGTGTATTAAATAAAAATTTAGTGTCAGTAGTCTGGTATCACACTATTTGCAGCAAAAGGGAAGTTTAGAAACTACTAGGAAAATCTTCAGGCACCGATATCTTTTTCTGGGTGAAAGTTGCTTTGGTAAGTCACAGATCAGAAACTGGTACAGGGATTAATTTTGCTTTGTGGCTTCCTCTCCTCAGTTCCACACACAAGTTACTTTATATTGAATTGAAGCAGGAAAAACCTTACAGGTTTTCCAAATCAGACTAAGTAGAAGTTGTGGTCTAATCTTATGACCTACTCTCGTTTGAGCAGGAGGCTGGGCTAGATGGCCTCCCGAGGGTCCCTAGCATTTTGAATTATATTATGGTAAATCACTGTATTGGATATGTTTTTAGGTTTAAAACTACCTTTGTTAGCTTTTCTCTTATTTGGAATATTGGTGTATTCTATTTATCCTTTTCTAACAGAAACCTTTTAAAATGCAATTGTTTAACAGGGGATAACATGTTAACTGCGATCTCTGTGGCCAGAGACTGTGGAATGATTCTACCTCAGGATAAGGTTATTATTGCTGAAGCACTACCTCCAAAGGATGGGCAGGCTGCCAGGATCAACTGGCATTATGCAGACACCCTCGCAAAATGCACTAGTTCATCACCAGCCATAAACTCAGAGGTAATATATGAGCATTATTGTGCTCTTAGAGCATAAGCAATTAGTTTTACTGTTGAGTTTCTTTCTTTTTATCTTATTCTGTTAAGTAGCAAGTCTTCTACTATATGTCAAATTAAAATTGATATACCAGTTACCTTTCAGATCTTTAAATACCAGAGAGTGGTAAAACAGCCCAGGGAGTTAGTTTTAAAACTGTCATGCAACAATTGACATTTCAGTTGTGCAACAGGCAGTTTTTCGTCTGTGTTTCAATCTGTTACTAGTGCTCTAGCCTCTTGAAGTTGAAACATTAAGCCATATATCCTTATTACTCATCATATGAGGCTTTCTTTTAAGTAACATTCTTAGAAACCTCTTTTAGTGTAGTATCTCCAGGAATACCCCTTGGAATATTAGCCTGAAATGACAAGGTGTCTGTGTAAGTATGCTAGAGCTAAACTGTTCAACTGCTTTTGGTAGGATATTCCAGTTAAATTGGTCCATGAAAGCCTTGAGGATCTCCAGATGACCAAATACCATTTTGCAATGAATGGAAAGTCATTTGCAGTGATTTTGGAGCATTTTCAGGACCTGGTACCCAAGGTGAGCATTTTACTTGAATACGTGGACTTTGGATGATGAAGACTTTACCATGTGAGCATTAAGAAATCTTCTCTCTTCCAGCTTGTTTTACATGGCACTGTATTTGCTCGCATGGCACCTGATCAGAAAACTCAGTTGGTGGAAGCTTTACAAAATGTAGAGTAAGTATTTGCTTAAGTATAGAAAGCGGGAGGGTTGACAGTGTGTTTAGTATGATAGGAGAGAAAATTATGTATGCTACTAGCTGTGAAATGAAAAAGGCTGGGCTAATGTAACTTCCTTGAGCTGGTAGATGAGCCTGTTAACAGCAGGAATGAGAGCAGTACCATCTGCTGGCTAGTTGTGAAAGTTTCAGGCTTTTCATCAAGTTACTAATTATGAATAGCTGAACTGGATAACATATTTTATAAGTCTGACTGCTTCCCTTAATAAACAAATCCATCAAATGAGTTCTGTGTATCTAAGAAGTATTAAGGGAATGGCTTCTGTTCACACATGGTTGGTATACCACTCTTTGCTGGTGCTGGAATTTGCAGCTTTACAAGATACTACAAAAGTTTTTCCCTAGAGCAAAGGTGCCTTAAACCACCTTGGTATGGTAGAGGCTTGATAGCCATTACTGGTTTCATTGACCTGGGTAGGTCATATTACTTTTCTGTCTACCTCCCTATATGTACAATGGCAACAGTAATTTTTTTCAGCTTAAACTACTCATTATTATGCAGACTCTGAATAAGTCAAATAATATAGACATATTTAATGAAATAAGCTGAATGGACTATGATTAGGGAATGATTCAGAATGCTGACATCTGTTTGGTTTTTGTAGTTACTATGTGGGCATGTGTGGAGATGGAGCAAATGACTGTGGCGTAAGTATACTTTTATTTTCCATATAGAACAGTTTTGTTAAATTTTGCAGCTGACAGCAGGTTTTCAAATGTTCTCTGCTTCAATGTTAACTGACAGGCGTTAAAGAGGGCACATGGTGGTATATCTTTATCTGAACTTGAGGCTTCTGTGGCATCACCATTCACTTCCAGGACACCTAGTATTTCCTGCGTGCCAAAGCTGATCAGGTAATGCCACTTACTGCAAACTTACATGTGTCTGTTTAACTCGTTTTGCATACCATATATTAGCATATGCGTGATGCTGTAAGAAGCCAATTTGGTTTAAGAACAAGCCATACATATTTAGTAGTTCTGTTTTCTTTACTGAAGGTACTCTGCACAGTGGCTTGCCATAGCATGATTTAGTATTTTGTTATAAACACTTTCGTCCACCTAAAGTTAGTTTTTAGAGTCTGGTTAAGCTTCTACATGTTAGTATTTAGTTAGATGTCTTAGTGACTGTGCTAGTTTCCATAAAGGCTGGGTGTAATTGCAAGCAGCACCATACTGAAACTGCTCAGCACCATGCAAATTTTCTATATAGGGCTTGACCAATTTTTTATTCCTGAATTGGAAACTAGCTAATAAAAGTCAGACAGAGAAGAATTTATTTAAGTCTTTGTGGAACTGGTAGTGATGCATAATCAGAGATATCTCTGAAGATGGCAACTCCGTGGCTGGCTGCATGTTCATTTAGTCCATGTAGTAAACTAGTGCTTCATAGGTGCTTTTGCAAGCAGGCCATTTTAAAACCTCTGATTGAAAAACTGCATAAAGTCCAAAGAACACCAAATTAAGGTAGTGGCTCAGTTCAGAAGGCATGATCACAACTTCGATGTATTTGAAAGCATACCATTCTGACTCCTTTTTCTCTGCATGTCTCTAGCCTTATGTTCCTCAAAGGGTTTGCTGATGTGTTTAATTGCAGCTAACCTTTCGCTAAGCAGAATTTAACTGCTTGCCCAGAAAGCTTTCTAGTTACATTATTTGCCCTTGTTTTGACAGGGAAGGCCGTGCTGCTTTAATAACTTCCTTCTGTGTGTTTAAGTTCATGGCATTATACAGCATTATCCAGTACATCAGTGTTACTCTGCTGTATTCTGTAAGTATTCTGTAAGTGCTTAAGTAGTGTAAATGTAAGCCAGAGATTTGAAAATTGGTAGATATTTAGTATAAATGTTGCAAGTCTTTGAGTACAGCACCTGCATTCTAAAATCTCTTTAGTGTATATTGTTAGTATATTTTGCCTTTTTTATATTAACTGCATGAAAAACATGGTAGTATATATTTTTAAAAAGACAGTAACTAATGCCTGTGAATTAGGCTCTGTAGTGGAAAGTCCAAATAAGCATATAAATAAAACAGAAATAAAGTCTTCAATTATTTAAATACTTTCAGCGTTTTAAAATAACCTAACTTTAGATAAAGGGCAATGCATTACTTTATGTAAGGATTGAAAGAGAGCAGCTTGCAAGAATTGAGATCCAAGTGGAAGTGGAGTATTACCTTTTAATGTGATTACATTCACAATATGGCATGTGGTAGAAATCCTGTATTTTAATTTGTATTCTGAGCAAGTAAATATTCTCAGTGTGAAGCATTAAAGGACCTTTGAGGGGGAAATTTGGCAACTGTGTAAGTGCATAGTGAGATTACAGTGTTTAGAGAACCGTGGGCCTAAGCTGTTATTTCCTTGATTTGTCAGATTCACTAAGTTTGTTTACAAACAAATTTCAGTTACAAATAGCTTATGCACTTGAAACTGAAATTGTTTCACACCTTGATAGTTGAGAAATTAGTCTTTGAATTGTAGTGTACTCAAGACTCCTGCAGATGAGAACTGTCTTGTTTATAGAGTAAAATTTGTAGAATTAGTGCCGTGGGAGCATCACTGAAATGCTTCTTGATGTGAAGAAATTAGCAGTATTTCAACTGTGATTTCTGCCTAGATCCTGAGCAATTTGGGAGATTTCCAGTTTCTCTTCATTGATTTGGCAATCATTTTGGTGGTTGTCTTCACAAGTAAGTATTGTGCTGAATTACCACTGCCGGCTTCTAGGAAACACTTTTTGCTTGTTCAGATTTTCTTTAATATCTAATTAGAGATAGTTTGGAGTAAGCACAGGACATGCAGTTAAAGTATTACAGCTACTATAGTATATTCATTCAAAAAAAACCAAACCACTGAGTTAAGTCATCTGAAGGTTGTACAAAAAGTGGGTTGTGGGCATAATCTTAAAATGGTTCTTCACACTACAGAAAGTCATAAGTATCTACTGATATGAAGAAACTGCTTTTGGAATCAAAACAGGAATTGCTCCAATATAATCCCTCAGATATTTTGATTTCTTGCGTTTTAGTTGAACTTTTGTCCACAAAATGCGATACTCAAAAACTGTTACCTAGTGAAGTATTTGATTCTGCATTTGAACATAGCCCTTAGTTTACTGGCTAATAGTAGTATTCTATTTTCATGTTTAATAGAAATTGCTTGTTTGAAGAAATGGCAAACCAGAACTGAGGAGACGAGCTGCAGGTCTTTTTGCCAGACAAAGGGAATTTGGCCAGACACTACTAATTCCTTAAGTTTCATGACTTCTATTATTGTCCCCTGTTGTCCTGTGCTCCTGGGGGTAACTGGCCTGTAGAAGGCACTGTGGCATTATTGTAGTTTGTTATTAACTTTCCAGAGTAGATTCACATTTGCAGTTCTGGACTGATTTTTAAACTGATGTCATGAACAAGCAATTCTAATTCCACAGAATGTGAATAGGGTAGCGCTTGAAAACCATAATGATGTAATGTGTAATTTGTTTTTCTTTCTCCTTGCAGTGAGTCTGAACCCTGCTTGGAAGGAGCTTGTTGCGCGAAGGCCTCCATCAGGTCTTATCTCAGGTCCACTACTGTGTTCCGTTCTCTCTCAGATCATCATCTGCCTTGCTTTCCAAACCTTTGGGTTTTTTTGGGTAAAACAGCAGTCCTGGTATGAGCCTTGGACAGTGGAATCTAAGTAAGTATATTCAGGGAAGATACAGTAACGCAGTAATGATGGGAAAGTTGTAGGCAATAATTGCTCTCTTGTTTATTGATCCTCTTTGGGGACTTTGTAAATAAAGCTTCTGTGTGGCAGGTTGTTACTCTGCTGAATTTTTTTGTGAAAAAGCATACTAATACATAGGGGTCACCCAATGGCTGAAATGCAGAAGTAGATCAGAGCCAGGCTGTGGGTCTGAAGAATCCTCAATTTTGGGGCATATAAGATCAAAATTTAAAGAGAATGGCTCAAACCTGTTTTAACCCTTCTATACTATAAAGTGTTGTTTTCCTGTTCCAGTAAATCAAATTAATATTTCCAATAATTAAGAGGTGTTTTAATCTTTTTTCTTAGACTACTGTGTTTCCTTATGTGTCACCAAAGTGTACCTAGAGTGACAGTATCTAAACAGTTCATATGGTGAACTTGGAAGCTTGAAGCATAAAAGAATTTGAAGCTCAAAATTAACAAACATTGCTAGCTCTCAACTGCAGCTTTGAGTTATTTCTTACTGCCTGTAATAGGTTTTCAATGATAGGCTCTTTTTACTACTGTAGCAATTTCTTCTGTCATTAGTTCTGTTAATAAGCAGGCCTTGTTTGCATCTTCTCCTTAACTCACTGATAAATGTTTTCTTATGTTGTAGTGCGTGTAATGTATTGGATGCTACAAACGCCAGCTCTGCGCACCATGGGAACGAGACTCTTCACGATGAACATTACATTAAAAATTATGAAAACACAACTCTCTTTTTTATATCCAGTTTTCAGTACCTCATAGTGGCAATTGTCTTTTCTAAAGGAAAGCCCTTTAGACAACCATGCTACAAAAATTGTAAGTCCTTTCTTACTATATACAGTTCCATGTGACTGTGCACTTGTTTATCCATGGCTTGCTTACAATTCTATTGTGCCATTTCAGCAGTAATAGTGTTGCTAGAACATAGAAAAATTATCTTCTGATAATGACACAGAAATAGGGAAGTAATAAACTGTATGGAGAAATTTGTGTTAATAGTTGCTTTGTTTGTAGAAATTTGTGTGTGTATGTTTCACCTAAACAAGTGAGCCAGTGAGAAATTGAGTCTGGCCTTCTGTCTCTCTATGGCTGTCAGCACAAAGTGTGTTGCCAAAATCTGTCTGGAAGGGTTTTAGGGCGAGAAGTAATTTCCAGGGAGTAACGAACCAATAATACGTGGAAAAGCTGTCTAAAACTTTGATTGTGATATGGTCTGATCAAAATATTTTTTTCTTCTTTTACAGTTCTGTTTGTTATATCTGTGACAGTTCTTTACATCTTCATTTTTTTCATCATGTTGCATCCTGTTGAATCTATTGACGCATTTCTTGAGGTAAGATTCAGCAAGATATGTAGGTGTCAGGTCTTGCTAAGATAACTGCTTGGCTGCCTGTTGGGCAAGCTTGACCCCTTTAGAGCTGTAACTTTACGTCTCTGTGTGGGGAAGGGAGAATTTATAAGTCTGAGCCTGTTCTGAATGTGTTTGCTTCGTGTGTGTTGCTAACCTCTGGAAACTTTTTCTCACACAGCTCGTGTGTGTGCCATATGAGTGGCGCCTAAGAATTCTCATCATTGTTATTCTCAATGCAGTTGTGTCCGTGCTGACGGAGGTAAGAAATTCAAATGGAAAAAATGCTTGTCTGTTAAATGTGGTGGTTTTTTCCAGGGTGCATGTTTGTCTTCTGTCTGTAAGGTCTCTCTTCACAGCATGCCAGTGTAAGAGCCACTGTTTCCTTGTTAAGTTTGTGTTCCTAAAAATTTCTTTGTAGGTTAGATTTAAGATGCTGAGTTTTTCTGTGTTAAAAGCATAATTTTAAATCATTTTTATTTACTAAAAAAAAGGGGAGGAAGTTGAGACTTACAAATTATTTCAACTATTCCATAGGACATTAGTCTCCATATTTATTTGCTGTGTTAATTCAGTTCAGAATAACGTAACATAGTAAAGAATAATACAGAATCCTTATAGGACCCCATCTTCATTCAGTTGAATTATACACATAGCTTACTGTTCTGAATTATGCAGGTCTGTGTAACTTTCATGGAATCTGACTCAAGTCGAGAAGTAGAGATGTTTGTGCAGATCTCCTTTTTCCAGCCTAGAGCTTATCCAAAACTAGTTACTCTGGATATTGACTTCTTCTGCTGTAATTCCAGAGTTAATGTGGGCAGAAACATGCCCTACCTTTCATCCAGGGATGCTTGTGTTGTTTCCAAAGATCAAAGTTTGACAGATGCATCTTCCAGAAAGAGTCTGGGTTCAAAGCTGGTCATTTATTTCTTTGGTTCGTTCTTCTCCCTGTTAAATTGATGCCTTATTTCCAACCCGAATACATTTGACTTCTGGTTGCAGCCATTAGTCACTTTTTTCCTGCAAGATTAAAAAGCCTTTTCAACATTATCTAGTGCTTGCACGCTGCAATTATCTGTTTTTACGGTATAACATTTTCTGCAGCTTCTAGTCAGTATTTCCATTACTACGCGAGGTATTGCTATCAAGGTAACCAGCATAATGTTTGCTTGGATTGCACCCTTTTTGGCCTTTGAAGATTACCACAGCATTAGTATTCTTTCCAGTTGACTAGTTTTCTCTCTTTTATTTGTGGCTTAGAAAAAGTAAAATCAAGCAAACTGGTTTTGGATACTTTAATCAAAATCATCAAGGCTTTGTGTTCAAAATGTTGTTCCAAATAAAAGTTGCAATAAATGCTGTTATGTTGCTGCCTATTGGAACATGTTTTTTAGTGGGTTTGTGTGACAGGTGATAACTTTCTTTTCCAAAACATGGCAGCAAGTACTAATATTTTTGACCTTTGCCTTGTTGTTAACAAGTTGATCCTCTCCTAAAGATCCTTTGCCTTTCTTACATTGTCCTGTGTTTACTCTTAATTCTGCTTGTGATGTTTTCCTTGATACCTTTTAATTTGTACTACTAAACTCTTAATAGGTTCTTTTGCCTCCTTTTTAATTTGTTAGAAGTTAAATTTTATGTAAATAACTCTTTGCTACTGAAACGAAATAGCTCTTCTGAAGCTGCAGACTCGCAGCTTTTTTGTCTTCCAATAAATTTAAAACAGACCTTGTAGACAGAAATATTTTTTCCCGTTTACTTTTTCTAGTCAGTTTTGATGTTTTTTATTACCATCTGTAGGAAATCAGCTTTTTTGAAACACTAACGTTATTCCTTAGAATTGAACTTTGTGTTGATACATGGAGTGTAAATAGGTGGTGATCACAGTTCGTAGTCCAGTGATAAATATTACTGAGGGAATTAAACTTCTGCTGAAAAATGACTTTATTCTGCAGGCAATCTTTATGACTTATCCAGTCTGGTGATGTTTCTGTTCTGAAAGTGTAAAGGCTCCAGCAGAAAGTCTGTACAATGTGTCAGTCCATCTACCAGCATGTGCCTCTTGAGGACAAAGGGTTCTCTGCTGGCTTAAATGTTCTTAAGTTTCCACTCCTAGGCCTTGTTGGTTTATACTAAGTGTGATATATCAGTTATAATTACTGTAGAGCATTGGTTTTCACCCAGTATTTCAAACCCCACTCCATTCTTTCCTATGCAAGCATCTTTCAACATTTTGATCATTTAATTGTCCTTGTCAAAATTGGTAGGATATGTCACATTCCTTTTAAACAGACTTTCCTATTCATCTTGTTGCCTATACTTTAACACTGGAATAAAAATATCTATAGGATTTAGTTTTCTTGACATTGATTGTTTGGGACGTTCAACTTTGACTTAAAACCTGCTTCTTCCTCTGTCACTGTTAGTTGGATGCTCTGCTTAGAGAGAAGTTGGTCTTGCTGCATAGCAGGTATCCAACAGAGGCCTTGTCTAGTGATCCTCAAATCCCAAACATTGTTTTATGATATATGCTTCAACTTTCATAACTTTACCTCGCTTTTCTCCTGCCTTTAGAACTCCACCGGTGTTACTCTAGGCTCCTTGAAGTCTTTTCATGTGATGCCAATTCCTTGAGTCCAATGCATTGTACAGAAATTGCTGCTTCATTCCTTCATTTCTAGTATAGCTCATTGCCTTTCTTGTGTGCCTGGCTGGATTTTCTGCTCACTACATTTTTCATTACTGGTTTCCACATTCCATATTCTGAGTATCTGGGAAAAGCTGCTGGTAGCATCTCCTTTATTTCCAGGTACTCTGTGTGTATATCACCTATAACTTGTTCTACTGAGGCTAATTCCTCAGTAATTGCCTCTTTAAGTGTCTTATCATTATGAGACACATGAAGGATTGGATTTGTCTTTCGTCACAGTTGTCAGCTTGACACTTTTGTCACACCATGCTCATGTCATTACCTCATTGTTTCTACAACAGGAATGGTTTGTCTGTGGTTGTCCCAAATGTTTTCTGAAACACCATGTAAAGCTTTTGCTGCTTCCATGTGGGTGCCAGACTAGGTTCACAAAGCACGCATAGTTGTCCTACCAGATGATAGAAAATATTGCACAACTAAATCAGATCCTAGCAGATGTTCCTCCTTACCCCTGATGCCTTGTATAGACTTACTTAAACCAGACTGGATTAGAAATGAACATCTAACAAGCTGAAGATTTGTTGGCAAATGCCTTATAAATGCACTAGAAAATTCTGGTGTATTATAGGATCATAAGCATTATGAAATCTGCTATAAAAGTCTGGCTAATCAGCTCTCCTTTTTGTGTGATGGCAGAGGTTAGTCAGATGTTAGAAATGGACTCTGTCCAAAGACCAGAGTTGTGTGTGTAAGGTCGTGGAAGATACAGGTTCACACCCGTGTTGCCAGGTTTGTTTGAGGCTGTTGGGTCTGTACCCACAGTGGTGTGAGAGTAACCAGATGTACTGAACATACTGTTGCAACATCTGCCCTCTTTTCCAAAATATTAAATGGCTCCTACAGAATTCCTTCAGACTTCCTGCTGGGGGGTCTGCTTTGCCACCTCTCTGAAGCTTTTCTGGAAATGTCACTGGTTTAAAACAAGCTAAAACCAAAGCAGAGCTCCAGTGTGAAGTACAGTATAGAATAACAGATGGTTTGAGAGGAAACTGCTCTAAGTGTTCATGTCTGCTTCACAGGTTTTTATAAGGGTGTTGAAGAATGTGTTTGTTTTTTAACTGTATTGATGAAGGCAGTTTTGGTCATTGTGGCTATTGATTTCAAGTACATATTCATATTCTTAAATCTCAGGTGAGCACTTTAAGAATGAGAATGTTTATCACTTAAGTACTGTCAAGTCACATAAACTCTACATTTTGCCTGACACTGAATTAGTTATACCTAACACACTGTTTCAGGTTTTGTGTAATGTGCAAACTAACAACAAATGATCATTAGTTTCTTTAATTCTTCCTACTCGCTGCAATGTCTCACAGAATGTCCTCCTTGATATGATCCTTTGGAAGGTTGTGTTCAATCGAGACAAACAAGGAGAATATCGCCTCACCATACCCCAGCCGCCTCAGGTTGGAGACTGGTTTTTTGCTGTCATCCTTTGAGTGCATGCTGATTAATTTTGTTGTCTTTATGATCTATAAGTGTCTGTTGCCTTATCTTAAGCTTAAGACTACTTAAATTTGATTTCTGTAACTAGAATATGACAAGGAGAGGTTTCTGTTTCTTTATTTTTCTCTTTCTTGCTGTATAAAGAGCTTAGGTCTGTATACAAAAGCTGTGAAGCAAACCCAGGGGGTTGCTTTTAAGACTTTTCTCACCATTATCTTCAGTCTGCGCATTAGCAAATTCTATTTGTGTTGTCCCAAGTTAGCATGCCAGGACTGCAAATGTCTTAATTTGCTTGGAAGCAGAATTGCTGATGCTGGGTCTAATTCAGTTCTTTAATTAATTTGTTTTAGAGTTTTAGATTATTGTTTGAGAACAATAATTTATAGCATGTACAAATGAAATTAAACAGAATGGCAAATGCAAGTATGTTATTGCTACTTCAGATAGCTTAGGAGACTGAAGGATTTAACTTCTTTTCAAATGACCATGAGTCTTTACCTGGTCTGCCCCTCTGTCATTAATACATGAAAGAAATCTATGTGAATCCCATAAAAACTAGTGGCTTGGGTTTTTTTTTAAGCCTGCTGGCTTATTATTTCTAGTTGGTTGTGTATTTGTCCTTGTTAGAATTACAATAGTTTATTTCTCGGCACTAAATTTAGTAAGTGTGTTCACTGGAGATTTACATTTGTCCTTTTGAGGCTGTTGAACTTTTTTTTTGTGTGTGTGTGTGTGTGTGTTCAGTGAAGAATGGAAGTTGTGCTTGAGGCTCCTGTTTTGTTCAGTTCACCAACTGATAGAAATTTGGAGAATGAAGAGAACTGTGTCTCCATTAAAATGTCAGCACTGCAGAGTGTAGGTGCACCCTGAGGCATGATAGGTCCAGTCTTGAGAATAGGAATGGTGTTTCTCTCCTGCCGCTAGTTAAGTTACATGCATTTAGGATTGGGAAAGAACAAATAAGTAGGAAGGCTTAAGTTACAGAATTTGCCTGTTTGAATAACTCTTAGTACCTGCAGGACTTAGGTTTCATAGGATCAACAAATTAAATATTGCTGCTTTTGGCTGGTTTGGCTGCCTTCATTTAAACAATTAATTGCTTAAAAATACTTCGAGAGACTAGGAATTTGACTACGTTTTCTAAACCCGACTTTTATTTTTCAACCGCACCATAATTTTATGGTTATACCTATGATTGTTGAAACTATTATAAAATATACATGAAAGCTGCTGGTGACCTTAAGTGTCACAGTAATGCAGAATTCTCTGTTTTTCTTTTTTTTTTTTTAAAATCTGTTCTACCATAATATAGTAGAGTGGCACAACAGAAGTTTCCTATTACACTTTTGAAGTCCAATATGGCAATGACATAGTAAATTAGAAACTAAAATAGTTTTTCCTCTAGTGATTTACTGTATTATTGGTTACATCAACTTTTTTTATGGTAATTCTGTTTTCAAATAGTTTTTCCTCTAGTGATTTACTGTATTATTGGTTACATCAACTTTTTTTATGGTAATTCTGTTTTCAAATAGTTTTTCCTCTAGTGATTTACTGTATTATTGGTTACATCAACTTTTTTTATGGTAATTCTGTTTTCAAATCTGTTTACTTCTGCAGGAGGCTGTGGATCGCTGTGGAGTCTGCTTCCTTTCTTCCCTGTTTGGTTGTAGAGAGAAGACACCAAAAGCCAAGTATATGCACCTAGCTCAGGAACTGCTGGTTGATCCAGAATGGCCACCAAAACCCAGAACAACAACAGAAGCAAAAGTACCCTCTCAAGAAAATGGTTCATATCAAATCATCACTGTAACGTAACAGTGGATCTTGGTGGCATGTGTCTTTAGTAGTGTTCAGAAGAATGTAATTTAAACGCTTTATTTGGGATTGCAGTATACTAAATGTCAAATTCTAATGCAGATATCTCCAACTGTTTTGTCTCTCTGAATACAAATTTCAGAGCCAGACGTCTTATGGCTATACATTTTAAAAATGTAGGTTACCTTAGGCAGAACAAAAATGATTGTGTTTCCTTCTACCTTCTTTCAAATTTCATTATTCCTGAATGAGATTTATTTGAAGGTTTAAACTGCAGGGCAGTTGAAACAGGTTCACTTTATTGGCCTGAAGTATCTTAATCATTGTCCTAACCTGCTTACCCGGGCATGTGTTCGTGTTAGCCCTATGATGTAATGGTCTCATGGTAGTACTAGAGGCACAAAATAACCTTGTTACGCCTTTTTTTTTTTTTTTCCATGTGTTCACTATTGGAAAGCCTCGTGCCTCAGAACGGTTCTAAAGTTTTGGTGTGTGTACATCTAAGTTTGTCGCTACTAGTAAGGAGTGTTTCCAGGTGTAGAGTTTGGATTTTAAGTTTTAATTGTTTAGTCTGCCACAGCAGGAATTGGGAATGTTATAGAAGCAGTATGCTCTGTCCTTAAGAAGAAAGCACATTGTTTTCAAGTGGGTTCTTAGCCTCTTTTCTAGCTAACCCCAAGGAAGGGCTTAGGTGGCCTCCAGTGGAGAGGAGGCATTTGGCTACACTATGAAGTTTTTGGAGATGAAAGACTGGAGAATCTTAACACTTTCTTCTCTCTTATGTTTTGTTATATTTACCTATGCATTTCTCCGGAGACCTGGCTTTTTCCAGCAAGAGGGTTGGATTATCCCTTTGTGGACCATGATTTATTTGTAGATTTTAAGATAATTTTCCTGTATGCCTTGAAGTAGTAAAGTCAGAGTTACTGCTGCAAGGGAAATGGGGGTAGGAGGGAAGATCACATGCCCACGCTTGGGATTTGTGCATGTTAAGAACATACGCATTTCAAGAGGCTGCCAATGTCTTAAGTGCTGTATGTAGCTGTATGAAACAAAATTAAGAGAAAATAGATGAGCTAAAATCTGTCTTGCTGCAGAACTATCAGGCTTATGTGGATTTTATTTATTAAATAAAAAGAGAAAGAAAAGCTTGCATTGCCAATAATGCTGCTTAAACATTTGGGGTAGTGATACATCATTTTGACATTAGGCGGTGTCAAAACACAACACCACTAGAAAAATAGATCTGCAAAGATGTAGAGGCACACGTCATCTTCATGTGCAATGCTTAAAAGCTTTTACAGATTACTTCTCTCCATCTTCAACTCGCTCAACTGTCAGAAAAGTCCTCTTTAGTGTCTTTGGAAGATGATAAAAATAGCAACTTTTGCTCAGTCTGTTTTGATCAGATGCAACTGACTGGTTCGGCTACCTCCAAGCTTTGGGAAGGCATTTGGGATCTGGAGAAGTCACAGTTCTCTAGTAGTCATTGAAAGGAGTTGTGGAAGGAGGGCACCAAACTCCCCAGCCAGCTGGAATTAGCATGAATTGTGTGTATTGTGATGGAATTCAAAGGGTTTTTAAAAAATTCCTGTGGAGACTATTCCATTCAAGCATTGTTTAAGTAAGGGGAATTTTTCACGTCAGGCCTAGTTCCTGTTCTGTAAGGCAGTATGAGCAGTGTCTCCCACAGCTCATGTTAGGGTTTTTGCAGTGTTGAACGTGCTGTGCCAGTGGGGAGCTTAAAAGTGAGGCTAAATGGTTTGGAAGACTTTTTCCTAGAATTTGGGGTTTTAAGTTATTGGCACTTGCTCCTCATAAATTGTATGCACGTGGTGTACTATCCTCCAGTCCAGCTGTAAACTCTTTTCCTGGGTTTTTTTTTTTTGTTTGGTTTTTTTTGAGGGGTGGAGCAGGATGAAGGAGGAAGTGGTTTTCTTAGTGTTCATTCAACAGAGCAATGTAAAGGTCTTGTTATCTTGGCTTCTTAAGGTCATAAACGTTGAAAAACATCGGTAGCTTTTAAGGCGTCTGCAGTTGTGGACTTTGATAAATTTATTAATCATGAACTTGAGTGAGTTGGCTAATTTATGTCAATGTTAATTTTACAAAATCTTTGTAGCATGGAACAATTGATGAAGAATAATTCTTAGCTGCGTAAGTAGTATTCAAATCTAAAGAAAAAAAATATTTTAGTTAAAATGTTGTGAAGCTATGCATCTTGGACCTGGGAGCTGTGACTTATCCTTAAATGCATAAGCTTTTGCTTTCCATTTCATTTTAGATTGGTTGTTCCATGAGAAGTGAAAGAAAATATTTGTGTCTTTGCCTCTTACACCCCTTTGCTTAATACTTTCTCTAAACTGACAACTTCTCTTGGCTTTTTTGGTTTCTGAAGCTGGTTTTTCAATCTTATTCTATTGTTTTAGACTTATCTAGAAAGCGAGGAGGAAATGGGTTTTAAAAGTGAGAGTAATGCTCTCTCTTTGGAGAGCATTTTAGGGAACTCTTACTAAAACGATATTGTCAAGTGTCTCCACTCGACTGAGTGACTAATGGGTCATGAGCCTATTAAACTCGAGTATTTTGCAAACAGGAGCTAGTGTCCTCAAGGAATGCGTTTAAAGTTAGTAAATGTTTTTGAGGTTGCATGCTTGAGCTCTGACCTATTTGCTTCTGACGCTTAGTCAAGAATAATAAATCGGCTTTACTGAGAATTCCTTCTTGTTGTTGCAAGATCAGCCACAAAATAAGCTTTTGCATCTTCTGCAGTTATTGGGATTTATGCCTTCCTGCCCAAGAGCTGAGTTTGGCCACTTATAAGTTTTCTCATTTTGAGCAGTTTGGTTTTTCTGGCTTTCAGAAATGCAGCGAACTAGATCTGCCAATTCAATTCTGAAATTCAGTTTGTTATTAAAAGAATCTCTTCTAATGTTCATCTGGAAGTCTAAATTCAGGTGAACAGACCATTTTAGTGATCTCCACCAGATACTCGGTAGACATTTTCTTCCTGCTGTATATTTTGGCCTTACGTTGAGAAGTTTGATTTATTATTAAATTATTTGTGTATGCAGACTGTAATCTGTATGTATTTTACTTTGATGTGTTAGGGTTTGTAAATATTACTGATTTTTAAATATTATTTATGCACATACTTAAAGGACTGGTCTACCCAGAAAAGCAATTGCTAGATAATAAATGTTACTTTTTAGAAATAAATTGCAAGATCGTTAAATTGTATATCCCTCAGGGTTATTTTTTTTAAAGTTGTTTTTTTTTCCTCTTCCCTTCAGATTTAATTAGCAGTAACTCTAGTTTCATGTATTATAGAACTAAATCTACTGTAAAGAAAATGCTGCAAATAATGCTTGAGCAGAGGCAGCTAAAACACCCACAGAACTGACTGTCCATATTCACCATAACTTTAAATTGGAAACTCTTACTGTTGCACTTTTAAAAAGTTGTTGGATTTTTAATTCTATTTATTTTTTTTTCTTTCTTCATGAAGGTTGTGCTGAACAGTCATCCCAAATTGGGTAAATAATGCTGTGCTGTATATGTTTATACAGTATAATGCTAAGCAGATGTGGAGTCCTTTTTATGCTGCAAATTTTTAATACTTATGTTAGTCATCACAAAATGAGAGAGCTCGAGTTCTTTAGGATTTCTGCCATGAAATTCTGAAATGTAAACTTAGGGGTTTGTATGTCTAAGGGAAAGCTGTGGGGTTTCGACAATTTTTAGAGTCTTGAATATGTTGATTTTATACAGTAAAACTTCAGGTTTTTAAAGCTATTTTCAACAAACTGCAGCTTGTTTGATAATTATGTGAACCAAAAACTACTCAGTTGAATTCCTCAAGCCTAACACAGATTAAAAGGTTCATCATTACAATGCTCTCCAGAATCTCAGCTTCCTTTTAATTTTGAAATCAGAAATGCTACTACATCTTTGTATTTAAAATATGTATTGCTGCTCTAGAATGGTACCCTGTTGTCAAGAGGCATACATAAATAACTGTACAATAGAATTGTAAATAGACTTGTAAATCATTTTTGTGACTGAAGCTCTTTGAAAATAAAATTAAAATGAACAGATATTTTAACTCTTTTGATTAGTTTCATGAAATTGTTTTCAATTAGTCTTCATACAATTAGATTCAAAACTTGTTGAAGAATACAGACTTAAGCCCACTGATGTCACGAGTGTCTTGCTCAGTGCCTCTGTATTTTTGACGATGGGTCTGGAGAAGAACGCGTGCCATGTGTTACTGCTATGTGTGGTGGGATAATACTGACCGTACTTCTACCTGGAGGCTTATGAGAGCTGTTCTAAAACCAGACCTTGTACATGTGATAGCAACTTTTTTCCACTTTCTGTTATCCAGATGTTCCTTCTGTTCTTTGATGCATGGGAGGCATTATCTTGAAAAGATTCTTGGACAAATGTTCCTGGTTGTGGCCTGGCACTGTTGTCGCAGTTGCCTTCAGAAGAATCACACAGAAAGGAAAATATCTTTTCCATTCTGTGACTTGCCTTCTGTTTAAACATTTGTTGACAGAGCCCGTTACTTTTAAGTTGAAGATAAGGTGTTTGAAATGCCCAGTTACTTCATTACAAAAAATCTTTAAATTTGAAGCTAGTATTTTGAAATCTTAAAGCTTTTCTCTCTTCAGACTCTTTCAGGCTCTAGGTTTTGTGGGCCTGTGAGTATAGAAGACTTGGAGGAAAAACAGAAACCAAGTGAGTCAACCGTTGATTGCTTAGCCAGAGGGTTGAGTAGAAAACTCTTCATTGCTTACTCAAATTGCTTTGACTTAATCCTAGAAAATCCCGTAAAAGTCAGAGCAGCCTTGTGAAGTCACATATCAATCACCTGGCTGTGTAAAGTAGATGTGTCCACTCCTTCAAAGCCTGATACACCCACTAGCAGACTATGCGCAGT
The DNA here is from genome assembly GCA_013389865.1 of Piaya cayana. Taxonomy (NCBI): domain Eukaryota; kingdom Metazoa; phylum Chordata; class Aves; order Cuculiformes; family Coccyzidae; genus Piaya; species Piaya cayana. The sequence continues at coordinate 127,916 of WAAB01018959.1, forward strand.
GAAGTCAAGTGTCTTAACAAATTTGAAATTTCTTTCTGATCATAATTTGTGTTGAAATACATGACTGACTCTCTCCAGATTCGATTGGTTGAAGTACTTACTCTAATCTCACTGTCAAAAAAGCTACAAGTGTTTTTTGTGCTGTTGTGTGTGATACTTGAAACTTTCTCGTGTTTTGTGAGTGATCTTAAGTTCTGCTTTTGGAGTTGTGTACAACCTATGGAAGGTGGCTGCTTACACAACTAAATGTAGGCAAAATCTGCTCTGAAGCTTAATATATTCTTTTGTCTTTCACAGTAGTTACACAAATACGGGTGAAAGTGTTATCTAGAGGATATGTTTTGCTGTTCTACTTCCCATTTAAAGTGCAGAATCATGGTGAAGCCTGATTAGCTGCTATGCTCCTCATAAGTTCCCCTAACAAGCAGATAAGTTTCCAAAGTACAGATCAAAATTCCTTTTCATGCTCATATGAGTTTAGAAACTTGCAAGAAAGTAAAATAATTAAGAATCTATGAAACTAAGTTCAAAACCAATTTGTGACTTTTAACACACTAGAAGTATTAATGTGTTGCTTCTGGCATCCTTTAGTAGCCTAAGAAATATTAAGAGGATGGTAGAAAGGGGAAGACTCTGTAGATCAGAACATGGTAAGTGGCCCGCTAAGGCCCTTTCTCTCACTTCATTAAATCCTGTGGTTCTTTTGTTCTCTTGGGTTGAGTTGATGCGGGTTGAGATGCATTTCTGCTCTGCGTGCAGGGTTGTACTTGCGCACCACTTGTAGCAGCTCATGAGCTGCTTGCTCTGCGGGCTCTTGGCTGAGGTCCTTGCCCTGGGTCTGCAGGGATGCGATTTTTGTCAGTGGGCTTGAGGTGAGGAATAGGTAGGATCAAGGCCAAGAAGGCTTTGGAGTGTCTGTTGAGGATTTTTTAATGCTGATACTTTGGGAGATGGTTTGTTTTGGAGGGCAGGGGGATTACAAGGAGGGTGAGATTCTTTTTTTTTTTTTTTTTTAAAGATTCTTGTTTGGTGTGGAAAAGTCCTTTGGAAGGTTGAAGTTCCCCCTTTTTGAAGGGGACTTAATGAGTTGTAGAAAGCCCAGTGAGAGCTTGCTTTGTGGCATCGTGCTGCTGGTAGTTGATACCACTAGAAGCTGTGTCCTTCCTTTCTCAAGGAAGGGATGGACACTGGTACCGGTCTTCAGTACTCTGAACCTAACCAAGAATTTTTAAAAAGTACTACCTTTTAATTTGTTTGATGCAGCAGACTTTTAAATCCATCATGGTATGTGCTTGTCAGCATTTCAGGCACCTGAGAACTCTGCTGTCTCACCTGATTTACTCCTTTGTAAGTGATTGCACCCATGTCTGTTTGTGGAGTTGGTATGGGGAGCTTTATCCTTGTCCCTGGGAAATGATGTGCTGGGATGGAGCCCTCTTCTCCCCCAGTGTTCTTGGTGCTGAAGACTGACATAGCTTCAGCTATTCCAGTTAGTCTGCAGAACTTGTTCAATTATTCCAGCAGTCCCAGCTGCTGCTTCATCTACTGATGAGCCAGGTGCTTGACTTCCAGGTTTCAGATACACTTGCACTTGCTGATTTCACTAAGGAAGTATTTCTAAACTATGGAGGATTTCTGTTTGACTTGCTCTTCTAAATATTATTGTTATAGCTACAATGATTGCTTTCCTGTTCCTTTTTCTTGTTTACAAATCTTTGCATCTTTGTGGTGTGTTTTGTACAGATCCACCTGTATTACTGCAGCTTGCTAGCACTTATTTCCTCTTGTTTCATTGTATTTTTAACACCACTGATACTTTGGTATTGTGTTAAGCTTGTGGAATGGTTGTACGTGGTTATCAGAGGCTTGCTACTGTCCTATGCTGTGTGAGCTCTTGTGTGTTATTTAAGGCTCTGTCAAAAATAGCCTGTTGCTTCTTGTGTGTTCTTGGGCTGTTCCAAGAAGCGATTACTTGCAACTGCTGAGAGATGATTTAGCAGAACTGTGTTGTTCTGCTTTTGGACACTTAAAATACAGGGCACCCTTTTAACCTCCATTATCTATTTTTGCAGGCTAAACTTTATTTTTAAACCTCAGGTAACCCACAATAAAAAAATATTGTAGGTGCAGAACCTTTAGATTTTTTTTTTTTGAAGACTCTGTGCGTGTAACTTAGTAGAATGCTTTTCTGTTCAAATAAATACATGCTTTGTTGCTACTTGAAGTTTCACGATGGCTTTCATACGCTTTTATTATGCTTGGCTAGAACAAAGGCCAACAAGAAATACTTGATTTACAAGAGCTTTATCTGTTCTTCTTAGTGTAAACTGAGCACCTTAGAAGTATTTGCAGTCAAAAGTAATAAAGATTTGGAAGTTTGCTTTAAAGCCAAGTGAAATTTTGCACGCATTTGCAGGCTTCATGATATATTCACCCAGCTTTGTTGGCTGCTAAGTTATTAACTGATTGTGATCAAATCCTGACTCTCTCTTATCTCTTGTAACAGCTAATGTTTTTGGCACTTCAACAAGGATGTTGGTGTTTCATTTGTCAGTGATGATAAAGCTTTTCTTCCAGTTGGATGCATCTATTTGTCCTGAGAAATGTGACTGCTCTTCAAAAAATGCAATTCACTGCTCTGGTCCCCACATAAAAGACCTGGAATCGCTAAATCTGCCTTGTGACATGACACAAATTCACATAACGGGCACCAGTGTAACGTACTTGCAGGATGTTTTTTCTGGGCTGGCAGAACTGCAGCATCTCATCTTATCTTCAAACCACATCTCTCTGATTTCACCAATGGCTTTTAAGGGCTTGAGAAGGCTAAAAGCCCTCAAGCTGCTAGACAATAATCTGATCGAACTCCCTCCGGAAGTATTTGATGACATGGAGCAGCTTCAGCAGCTGATCCTTGAAAATAACAGGTTGAAATCCATTGAGGAAAATCTGTTTGACAGACTAGCTAGTTTGGAGGAACTTTTCTTGAACAAAAACCAACTAACAGCACTTCCTAGTGGCATGCTGAAGAAACTTGCCAAACTTAAAGTACTGAACTTGTCAAGAAATTCTTTGGCAGCGTTGCCTACAAATATATTTCGTGCACTAACTAAGCTTGAGAAGCTGATGCTGTATTTTAACAGGCTGTCTTCAATAGAGCCTGGTGTGTTTGATAGCCTGAAGGAGCTACTGGAACTCTTCCTGCATTCCAATAACATCCAGTCCATTGCCCCTGATGCGTTTCATTGTCTTCGTAAACTCAGAAGCTTAACACTGTCCAGAAATAAGCTTGAGATTTTGCCTCCTGGGCTCTTTCTGCACTTGCACGACCTGTCTAAGTTGACCTTGTATGGGAATCCGCTAAAGTCTCTTCCAGAAGTACTGTTTGGAGAAATGAGGCATCTTAGTAGCCTGTGGCTGTATCACACAAGGCTCTCAACAATACCAGATTTTGTGTTCAGTAATTTGACAAGTTTAGAGCTTCTTGTGCTGAGTTTTAATCCAGAGCTTAGTGTTCTCCCTAAGAATGTGTTCAGTGGTCTGAATGAGCTGCGGGGCCTTTCTCTCCATACAAATAATATTTCCAGTTTGCCGGAGGGCATCTTCCTGAGCCTTCAGAAACTGCAGAACGTTTCCCTTTTTGGTACGCGGCTTGAGGCTCTTCCTAGAAACCTTTTTCATAATCTCAAGCACCTTCAGAAAGTTTATCTCAATAGTACTAAGCTGCAGTCCCTTCCTGGAGACTTCTTTACCTCATTACCTGAGCTGCAAGAAGTCTTCCTTGACGACAACCCTTGGAAATGTGATTGCCAAATTCTTGGCTTCCAAGAGTGGCTTCAAAAGAGCGTGGAGATAGTGAAAAATGCGCCATCTCTAATGTGTGCGAGCCCGCTGGCACTGCAGAATATTTCTCTTGTGGCTCTAACAGATGGTCACCTGAAGTGCCGGCCAACCACAGCCAGTATGTACCAGATGTTCAGCTCAATTTATTTGCAGGCTTCAACTTCTCTTGTGATGGAGCACTTGACATCCTCTTGGGAGACTACTGTAATGACGGTGTTCCGCATGGAAACCAGCACACCTACATCCATTCCGCTTGCAGCTCCAGGTTTTACTTACTCACACACTGAAGACGTTAGACCGCATCAGTTTCATTTCTCAGATGTTTCAACCCAAACTTCTCCCAGCTTCACAGTCGAAACCAACAGTGTCAGAGGAAGAAATTTAACTACTCCTGCCTGGTGGGATAAGTTGCCAGCCCGCAGGAGTGCTAAGCCCTATTTTAATACTAGAGTTGCCTATTGTCAGCTATTCTTGTGCCTTCACAGTTTGATTTTAGCAATCCAAACTGTAACCATTGTGCTTGGTTGGTATGTGATGGGTAAAACCAGACAACTGTTGCACTCCAGAAATACTCCCGCTCGACCTGTAGTTCTGATAGAATTTTTAAGTCATTAAGGAATACCAGCCAAAGAGAGGAGCAGAAGCACTGTTTTGAATGCATTTCAAGCCTTTGGGATGTTCACACTTGATTCAGATATGGATTACAAATCTTCATAGCAAGAATCATAAAGACCATGTCTTTAGAATGTAATAAATATGTGCTTTTCTGTACCCTACAGTGTTTGTCAAAAGTGATTGTAATCACTGTATGTTGCTATGGCACTTGGTGTGTGAATCCAGAGAGAGATGAAAGAAAATCTGTGGTCACTTCTACGAGTTCCTTGCTTTGGACTGCAGCCCTGTCCCTGCCGGACCCCACTGTCTGCTGTTGTGCTCACAGTTCTCAGGTGGAAGTGTTTTTTAATGATGGACCTGCTGCAAGGAATTCTGTTTGGAATAAAAATGGCAACAACGTAAGGAGGTTTACCTGGGAACAGGGCTTCAACAGAGCTTTAAGTTATGCTTTATACCACCTGCGGTGTTTTGTCTCCTTTTAGAGAAAAGAAATGTTATTTTGGGGAGGAGATGCTGGGAAAGACCTCTTAAAAGTGGAGGGGGAGGGGAAAGTGCTGAATGATACGGTGCAAGCATCTTAGTTCTTGCTTTCTATCTTCAGCCCCTTTTCAGGACATGACAGGAGGAAGAAGTACCCTTTAAAACTAACAGTGCTTTCTTCTATCTGAACCAGAGAAAGATAAATAAGATGCTGGACTAGGAAGTATAATCTTGATGTATTGTTTATGTGTTGGTTTGAAGCTTTGTAATATTACTTGAAATTCAGATTTATAGTAAACTCTTTTACCCTGCAGTTTGACTGGTGGTCGTAAAAAAGCAAAGTGTTGCTCACTGTGTGTTGAAGGCAGTCTTGAAACTGGAGTCCGAGGCAGATGCCCAGGACTGAAGTTTTACCCCAGAGGTGTGGTGGGTTTGAGAGCTGGTGTAGGCTGAGCTGGGAGAGAAAATGTGATCTGCCCTAGGCTTGGCTAGCAGAATAGGCATGCAGGCAAGTGGTAGGGACCTACCTGAAGTGCTGTCCCCTTTTCTGAAGCTGGCTGGAGAACATATGCATCTTCATTGAATTTTTGTGTGCAGTAACCATGTTCGGTCATATTTGGCCTCTGTACTTTTTACCTTTTCTTATTTCGTAGTATTAATTCTCTGGTTTCAGCCCTTTTGAGCATTGACAGGCGAAGGCAAAACCTAGGCAATAGTATTGGGTTTTGGCTTTGTACTGAAATGTTTATGAATATTTTGAATGATATGAATGTTTTAGTTTGCAAGTAAACTGGTAGCTGTCAGACTGCACATGCTTGTTTGATAGCTCTTGGATTTAACTATTAGTTTTTATCTTAATTATGTGACTTGTTCTTGGAAGCTCTGCTGATGTGCTTGAAAGCCTCTGGATTGTGGTTCCCTGGCTCCTTGGATGGGAAACCTAGGATACTCTAGGATCCTTTTGTAGCTTTTCTGACTTTCTAACTATTAAGGTCTCTCCTGGATGGCCTTAAAATGGCACTTCACAAGCCTGAGGGGAAGAGAGTTTGCATTTGCTGCGGGTTTGTGGTTTGTTCCCTGTTGTGTGCTACTCTAGGCAGCGGGAATAAGCTGCTGGACTTGAATTCCTATCCTAGGCTGTGAAAAGAGGTGATGTGTTTCTGTAGTGTTAAATAACTGTCATCTAGGTGATAAAGTTTAACAAAATTTAGCAAGCAGGTTAAATGGTAGGTAGAGCAATTTCTAAAGAAGGAGAAATGCAGGTTGCTACAGCTGGTGCAAAGTAAACTGAGTCTGGATTCAGAGAACTAGAATGTGTACTGCAATGCATTTAAGCGAAGCACAGTGCAAACACAGCTTTCTTGGTGTCTCTGGGTGGTTGCATCCTAGTGCTTAGGAGGCAGTTGTTATAAATTTAGGTTCTTGGTTGGAGAACTGTAATGACCACTTAAGTATTGTGTCAACTCTAGCGCTGTCGTGCTGGTGCCACGCAAGCATTGCAGCCGGTGAGAGAGAAGGATCATCTGGACTAACAAGGGAATTTTTACAGACCATGCTAGTTATTTGTTTGCCTTGGCGAGGCACTGAAGGACTGTGCTCATAGCTACAGGCACTTGGATGCACACTGATTTCTAAGGCAATGGTTCGGTTGCCACGTGGGCATATGCCGCTCTGATGTCCTGCCTCTGGAAGAGCAGCAGGTCAGTAGCAGCTGCCACCTTTTCAAGCCCCAGCCCTGCAGCGGGGCCAGCTGGTTCTCTGCTGCTCCTTTGGCTCCTGTTCTGCAGTCGCTGAGCTCGGGCACGTGGGGGCTTTGGCACACGGCTGCATGCACTCAAGTGCTCAGAGGAAGATGATTCGTCTTTACATGTTGTCATCGGGCTTTCCCCACACTTGAGCCAGATGGGGAAGTGAAATCAGCAGACAACAAAAGGCTGGAGCAATAAGGGCCCAGGGTGTTGCACTAACACTTCCTCTGAGTTGTCCTGTTTTGAGCTGCCTCTGATTCATTGTTGCCCAGAACAGCTCAGTCCTTCCTGCAAAATTCCCTGGCATGGGAAATCTAAGGACATGCTTATTCACATCCCTTCCCCATATTTTCTGGAGAAGGGGCAGTCTTCCAGGTCAGTGTTAATGGTGGCTCTGGCAGGCAGCCAGGAGGCTCTTTGAGAAAAGTGCGGCTGCACCTCAGACCCTCTCTCTGGGCAGCGTTTGTCTTGCTGCCCTCCCAGGGCACCAAGGGCTGGTCATCACTAGTATCTTGGCAAAGTTTTTCCCTGCCCTTGCAGCCCACACCTCCATGTCCAATGTTTGCAATGAGGCTGAACGTGAAGGGGCACAGTGTGCTGGGAAAGGTTGGAGAAACCTAATCCCTGGTCCAGGGGGTCCCTGCTGCTGGGGAAAGGGTGGATGCAAAGCATGTCTGCACTCAGTGTCTGAAGGAATCTGCTCCACACCCTTGGCTATTGTACAGCATGCAGCTTCATGGTTAATAGCCCTGCACGTTAACCAGGTTTCCAAGTCCAGGTGCTGCCTCTGGGACCTCATCCTAGTTAGGAGTGCTTGGGTTACAGCACCAGTGTAGGCTAGCCAAGGGTCTTCTGTAGCTCTCTGTTCCCTCCAACACTTGTTTCTATGCTGGTTGCTTGGGTTCCCTCTCTGGTTTAGGAAATCCAGGAGCAGTGGGAGCTCTGGCCCCCAGACCTGGCCATGGGAGTACACGGCGTGTTTCCAGCCTGATGTCACTTCAGTATCTTTCTCCTTCACTGGTTGAGACTTGAATGCACAGAATCCCTGAAGAACGAGGTGGCAAGGAGGGTATTAATCGCTGCTAGTAAGTACAGCTCTGCCTGTTTCCCAGCTGCTGCAGGAACACTGCAAGGCACCAGCCCATGTGCTGTGCTCGTGTCCCCTGCATCTCTGCCCTTGCTGTGTCACCTCAGCCAGTAGTTGCTGGGAGGACCCTTGTTGCTGCTTGCAGAAGGGAGTGAGTTCAGGTGAGTTGCCTACTAAATACAGCTCAGCCCCAGCACGTAACAGCAAGATTGGAGCCTGCACCTCGAATCCCCCCTCTCCTGGTGGTAAAAAGAAGGCTGGTGATGGCAGCTGTGCTCAGAGAAGATTACATGGAGCATACTGGCTACAAAGGCAGGAACTCTGAGATCCTCTGCCTGACATCATGGAGAATTGGCCATGTCTCCTCCAGGCTCCTGACCAGGGTACATCTCCTGGGGAAGCTGATTCAGCAGCTGGGATATCACAACACGGCATTTTGTAGGGATGACGGAATAGTTGGGAGGAGACGCAGCCGAAGGCACATAGCTGTGGGCCAAGGCTGGGGCTGGGAGTGTTTACAGACTCCCAAAGTGATCAGGAGTCTCAAAGCTCCTGCTTTGCCCCTGTTATGTGCAGAGATGGGCAACCTACAAATGTGTTGTGACTCCATTTCCCTAGATGGAGTCTGGGCTCACATCCTCTTCCCTCTTGGGTGTTTGTGGGCAGATGCATCCTGGCAAAGCCTCGTGCCTGGCACACGGTGGATGAGTCCAAGTCCTGCTTTTCGCTGTGGGATGGGCAGCATCTGGTCATCATGCCACTGGGCTCAGTGCCTCTTGTGCAATTGCTGCCATAGACTCGTTTCTCTCTGACATGCTAGGCTTCCAGCTCTGCCTTTGCGTATCTCTAGATTAAAAAAGCCCAGAGCAAGGAGCTGGCAAGAGCTGGCTGCAGCTCCAGAGCCTGTTGTGCACTCCTCTGCTGGGCACCAGGGAGAGAGGGCACTTTTCCCCTTGGGGTGTCAGGAGGAGGTCCCTGGGGCGCTCCCTGCTGCCATGGCTGGCATTATGGAAGTGGAAAACCGGTGAAGATGGTCCAGCAAACACCTCACAGTGCATGAGCAGGGGCGGCTGTGGCCATTGCCTCCCCCTCCAGCTGGTCCTTCCCTCCTCTTGCAGCATCCATCGGACAAGCTCTTTCCGCTTCGGATTATCTCTCCAGGCGGACTTGGCTGTGAGCACCACATTCCTCCCCGCCTAGTACTGCCCTGAGCCTCTGCCAAGCCCTGCGTGCTGCTGCTAATGCTCAGGGTTGGGGCTCAGGCCAGGGCTGAGCCTGGAGGAGACGGTCCTGCTGGCCAGGCAAGTCCCACTGGTTCTCAAGTTCCTAAATACTGTTTTCCTTGAGCTACAAGAGGTTTTGTGGTGGGTCTCATTCTGGTACTTGGGTGGAGTTTATCCTGATGGCCATCTCTGCTGCCTGTGGCTCAGAGAGCTGGGGGTGTTTAGCCTGGAGAAGAGGAGGCTGAGGAGCGACCTCATTGCTCTCTACAACTGCCTGAAAGGAGGTTGTGGAGAGGAGGGAGCTGGCCTCTTCTCCCAAGTGACAGGGGACAGGATGAGAGGGAATGGCCTCAAGCTCCACCAGGGGAGGTTTAGGAAAAAAAATTCATGGAAAGGGACATTGGGCGCTGGCAGAGGCTGCCCAGGGAGGTGGTTGAGTCACCTTCCCTAGAGGTATTTAAGGGATGGGTGGACGATGTGCCGAGGGGCATGGTTTAGTGTTTGATAGGAATGGTTGGACTTGATGATCCAGTGGGTCTTTTCCAACCTGATGATTCTATGATTCTGTCCTGGAGAGACTGGGGCTGCTGCTTCTTCCCAAAGCTCCCACCCTGCACATGTGCTTCTACATGGAAGGCAGGACCTGTCGCCATTCCTTGCTCCAGATGCAGATGTGACATCGTCTAGCCATGAGCAGCAGCCCTAACCCTGCACACCTCAAGCAGGGAGCTGAAAATGCCATGGGCTCTAAATCTCTTGTTTGGGCTCCTCAAAATATGGTGGGGAGTAGTACGGTGGGAAAGGGGCTGCTGGTGCCTCTGTGTGGTGGGTGGGTGCCCCAGCACCAGCCCCTAGGTGACAATGCACCTTCACTCCTCAGCCATGGCTTGGGCCAGCATGTCCTACTGTGTAACTCAGGCCTGGGAGTGTGTTCCCCCTGTGCTGGAGCACAGAGAGACCCCCAACCCTCCACCCTCCTCCTCTGCTTCAGCAGAGCAGGACTTGGCCTGATGCCCTGGGCCAGCTGTGAGCATGAGGGGCCACCATGGGGGTTTCTCGTAGCATCATAAGCTTTGCAGCTGTGCAAAGTAACGGAGGGAGTCCCAGCCCTGTGCTGTGGAGAGCAGCGGGACCTGGGGCCCTCCTCCTCCTCCAAAGGGTGCTAATTTAGCTGGGATACAGAGGTGTGTGGGGAGCAAGGGCTGAGGCAAGAGCTGGGGAGAAGCAGGACTGCGGGGCCGTGCAGCAGTGTGGTGTGGGTGAGCGTGTTCAGCTGTTTGGCAGATGAGCAATGTGCTCTCCCGGCCAAGCCCACAAGCTGCTAATTTTAGCAATTACATGAATTTTTCCAAGCTGTCTTGAGTCCCTTGGTGATTCAGAGCTGCTTGGTTTTGCTGTGCTCGTCAGCCTGGCTGTGGGGATGTGCTGGAGCAGTGCCAGCAAAGGCGGACCTGGGATTGTCCCACTGCCCAGGAATGAGGTTGACCTCCCAAAAAAATGGGGGATGCTGCTGTTCTGGAGCTCCTGAGACCTTCATTTTGGGTGTTGAGCTTGGTACAGGGCTTGTGCGAGAGGTAATGGGATGGACAGGAGTGGTGGTGGGGCTGGGAACCAAGACTGCGTTAAATGCAAGTGGTACGGCATGACCAAGGGTCGCCTGCTTCTGGCTCTGCCAGCCTCCAGGAGCCCCAGCCAGGGCTGGTTGAGACCCCTTGCCACAGGACCTCCAGCCCTCCAGTGAGCTCAGTAGTATGTGCAGGAATGCCCTTAGAAAGTGCCGGAAGGTTTTAGGTGCACAGGCACCTCCAGACTGGGCTGCAACTGCTGTCAGTAACTGGGCTGTGGGGCAGTACCGTGAGCTCTTGCCTTTCCCTGGACAGCAGTGTTCGGCCACTGCCTTTGGTGAGGAATAAGTTAACCATGCATGTTTTGATCAGAGACAGCAAGGAGGGCTGGGCTCTCTGCGGGAAGGATCTACCCCTCCAGCCCAGCTGGGACTGGTTTTGCTGCCAGGGGCACAGGGGCTGGCAGGTGCCCACCCTTGGGCTTCATTGTCTTCTTGGATGTGTAGGGACACAGCAGTGACTCCGTGGCATCCCAAGCCTCATCTAGGGGGTTCAGTCTTCCTCTTGCCCATGTGGACTCCAGGACTTTCCTATAGCACGAGGCTTGCTCTGCTCCACCCAGCACCGTGTGAGCCCCCAGCTACGCAGAGCAGCCTCCCTTTGCAGAATGTTTATTTGGCCCTGAATAATTTCCACACGCTGCCTCTGAGAGCTGCCTCTCCCCTCCAGATGTGCAGCTTGGGTCTGCAGATCCATTTCCCTGCCTTCCACCCCAGCTTCTCATCCTTGTGTTGAGCCTGGGGCAAGCTCCTCTGTGCTCACCTTGGCAGCTAAGAGGGAGCCGCTCCCGGGCACTGCACGGGCTTGTGATGTTACTCAGCCTCACATTATTTTTACAGATGTCTTGAAAATACACTCTTCCTTCCCAGCCAGGGGCTGGACCTGGTTTCCGAGGCCTGGGGAGAAGCAGCTGGGTCTTTGGCAAGGCTGTTACCTGGGCTCCTCTGTGAAAGTTCAAGCACTCTGCATGGTCATATAAATTCATAGGTTGGAAAAGATCCATCAGATCATCGAGTCCAACCATTCCTATCAAATACTAAACCATATCCCTCAGCACCTTGTCCACCCATGCCTTAAACGCCTCCAGAGAAGGTGAATCAGCCACCTCCCTGGGCAGTCTGTCCCACTGCCCAGTGACCCTTTCCATGAAAAATTATTCCTAATGTCTGGCCTGAACCTCCCTTGGCAGAGCTTGAGGCCATTCCCTCTCATCCTGTCCCCTGTCACTTGGGAGAAGAGGCCAGCTCCCTCCTCTCTACAACCTCCTTTCAGGTAGATATAGAGGGCAATGAGGTCTCCCCTCAGCCTCCTCTTCTCCAGGCTAAACACTCCCAGCTCTCTCAGCCACTCCTCGTAAGACTTGTTCTCCAGCCTCCTCACCAGCTTCATTGCTCTTCTCTGGACTCGCTCCAGAGCCTCAACATCCTTCTTGTGGTGAGGGGCCCAGAACTGGACACAGGATTTGAGAAGCGGTGACACCAGTGCCTGATCCCCCCACCCTGGGGGCAGGGAGTTTGAGGGTACCCATCACTGCGTCCTGCTCCCTGCTAGGGCAGTGCTGCATGGAAGGAGCTGAGTCCAACATTCCTCTGTCAGACTGGGTTTGGGGTGGTGGTTTTTCGGAAGTGCTGGGGTTTCATTTCTGTGTTGCCTTACTGAAAAGCTGTGTGCTTCTGGGATGAGTCAGAGCAGGCAGGAGCCCAGCGGTGCTGGCACTGGTGGCAGGCAGACAGAGCCAGTGATAAGGGTGTGATAAGGCCATGAGAATCCTGCTCTTGTGCCAGGGCTGCAGGGAGTGGGCAGCTCCCAAGCCCGCTGCCTGACCTCCAGCTGCATTGATGTCAAGAAAAGAGGGAGGTTATTTTGGGAATCACAATGCTGGGATAGTCTACTATGTCAATAGTGTGCGAGTAAAGTGCTTGGGGGTGGTATTTTCCCTGGACATGTTTAAGGGTTGGGTGGATGAGGTGCTGAGGGACATGGATTTGTGACTGATAGGAATGGTTGGACTTGATGATCCAGTGGGTCCTTTCCAGCCTGGTGATTCTGAAAATGTCTCTTCTCTGTGCCCAAGTCCCTGGGCTTTACCACAGGGGCCAGCAGGCAATGTGGCAGGAGATAGCCCCAGCCCCGGTGCTTGGTCCCCAGCTGGGGAGGGGTCTGTGGCCATCCAGCACATCCCATGGCAGCCCCCCCTCCATGCAATCTGAGGTATCGCTGGTGCCTACATCCCACTTCCAGTTGCGATCCCACTTCCTCCCCTCTTCCCATGGTCCCCATCACCTTCCTTGGAGTCTAACCGGGAAGCCCTCTCTCTGTCCCTGTGGTTTGTTGTTTATCCTGCTCTGAGCTCCACTTTGCAGGGCCCTTGTCCTGCCCTGCACCCTCACAGCACAACACGCTGTGGCACAGGGGTGGAATCAACCTTCCTCCCACTCTCTGGCAGCCACCCTGGGCTGTTCCCATCTACAGCAGTTCCTTAGCCCTGGCTGGGAGCTGAGCAGGCACTGCTGCGGCCAACGGAAACACGAGTGGGCTGAGATGTGATTAGATGGGGTCAGGGAAATTCCAGCTGCCCCTACGGGGCTACTCCAGCTCCAGGAAGACCCACAAGGCCACACATGTTGTGTTTCCTTAGCTGCTTCCTCAGGAATATATGTTCCTGGAGGCTACTGGACCAGAGCTGCCCAGGAGAGGTGGGTGAGGGGGATCTTGAGCTGGGCAGCGGTGACCAAGGGCACCCAATGCACCCATGTGGGCTGGAGGGGTGGCAGCAGATGCCCCCGAACAAGTGAAGGCGACAGGCTTGTGCCCTGCTTCCCAAATGCTGCCGGGTGCTGGGCTCATCACTCACGTGTCAGCAGCAAACAGGCTGCAGCACAGCAGTGGCAGCCTTGGTTGATGCAGCTTGTGCTGCTTTGGGGTTGCAAGGCTGCCTGCAAACAATGCCAAGGGGCTTTCTCAGCATCTGCAGGTAGGACAGTGCTGGTGGGAAATGATACTCTGGCTTTCTGAGGACTCTCTGTAGCAGCCTGGCCTCTAGCTGGCAGCACAAACACCACTTGACCCCTGCTGGGGGTGCCAAGAACCCCGGAGTGGGTGCTTTTTGATTCCTTGCCCTTTTCCATCAGTGGGTGGGAGGACTGAGAAAGCTGTGATCCCAGATGGGCACAGCGGTGCCAGGGGCTGCCTGCGCTGCCAGCTCTGGGCTGGGGCACAGCCAGAGGTCCTGGCACACTCAGGGACTGTAATTGGGGAGCCAAGACAATGCCCTGGAGTGTGAATGTGTGCCAGCAAAGTGCAGGATCGTGGCTAGGGGCCTGGCTGAGCCTCACCTGACCCTGCAGGCTGGAGCACCCACTAGTGTCCCACCAGGGGGGCTCCTGGGGCTGAGCTGCTCCCTGCGTGCCGGCTGACAGGAGCAGCATGTTCACTGTGCTGTCTGATTGTCTTCAAACAAGCCCTGGGGTTCGGGAGAGGGAAACCCAGAACTCCATCCTCGAGATGTTTGCTCTGTTTGTCGAGGAAAGAGGAGTTGGAAGCAGCTCTGCTCCAGCGTTTTCCCTAACCCCGACACTGCCCCTGTGCTGATTCATTGATTTGGACGGGTTATATACTGGGAGGGGAAGCATGAACCACACTCAGCTCTCTTGCCAGCACAGAGCTGTATTTGCTCAGCGCTCGTGGCTGCAGGACACTCGGGTAAGTCTTCTCTCCACTACAGCCCCTGCAAGCACAGCCTGGGCGACTCCTGGGGCAGCTCTGAGGGGTGGTGGTGGGATGTGCATGTTCAGCAACTTCTGATTTGATGGAAATATCTGTCTAGCAAGGGTTCTCCAACTAGCTGAGACCACTTGGGAATTGTGGGAGCTGAAATAGTTGCATAAATAAGGTATCGTGAAGAAAAATCCATAAAGAAGGTGGAAGAGGAGAAGGTAACGTTTAGGGGGGCTGAAACTAGGAGCAGTGGGATGTTGAGGGGCTGAGCAGTAGGGAATATTCAGCTCCTTGGTCTGTAAACTTTTTGTGCCTAGAAAAAAAAGAGGAGATAAATTGTTTGCAGCTGCCTTTCCTGAAGGGTGCTCCAGCTTGGATGCTCTCTGAGCTGCCTTACCAGGGAGTGACATGAGCGAGGCTTTTGATGTGTAGAGCTTTTTGGGGAAGTTTATAAATGGCTTGCTATAAACAAAGCTGTTCTTGGATGCAGATTGTTTCCATATGGAAAACAAACTGTGCTGGCTTGTGGAAGGTTCCTCCCTCCTCACCAAAGAGCAAGCGTGTTGCCTGCAAGGAGCCTGAAACAGGGGTAGGAGCTGTGCCCGCAGCACCTCGGGTGCTGTGCCAGCCAAGACACTGTGCCCAGACCCCTGCACTGTGGGATTTCATAGAATCATAGAATAACCAGGTTGGAAGAGACCCACCGGATCATTGAGTCTTGCTGAGCTGTGGGATTTGTCTTTTAACTTGTGCCCCTCAAAGCTGTTAGTAGGGGCCACTCCTTGCCAGCCTGGCACAGGCTGCATCTTTGATCTGTGGAGAGGGGAAAGCTCTTGGACCAGAGGAGTGAGGAGAGGGTGTCTGTGCTGGCTGTGCTTGTGGAGCAGTAGAGTAACTCACTGTAAAACCCTCAGTCCTGCTGGGCTCCAGGGCTTGCCCAGGCACTACCCCTGGGTCTACCCTGCACATAGGTACCTGCACCAGCCACCCTGCTGCTCTCGCAGCTAAAACTGGCAAGGGTTGAGACCTTCTGCTGGGAATGGAGTGCAGACAGAGCCACCTCCTTACAAAGCCTCAGCTGGGGCAGCTGGCAGAGGTCCCAGCTGACCGAGGCTCTTGAAGGACTGGAGTTAATTCATGCCCAGGCAGTGGGTGCCAGTGCTGCTCTTGGCTCCGTGACAGGAGCTCAGAGCTGCCTGCTGCTGGGCACAGCCAGAACAGTGCTCAGCGATGTCAGGAATGGGGGCATCTTTCTTCCTGCCTCCACCCAGCATCCCTAGGACACATTCAGCTGTGGGTGCCATGGGTTGCCTCTGGTGAAGATCTTGGCTGTTTGGTGATGCCAGGAGGCCAGTACCGCTGGTAGCAGCTCATCAAATTCCCTGAACAACAGGAAACCGCCACGCTCCTGGCTGCTGGAGTTGCTGGAGTGAGGGGGATGTCAGGAATGCCACTAATAGCTGTGGTGTGGCAGTCGGGCGCCGCAGCCCCCGGCTCTGTCCTGTTCTGTGCTCCTGCCTGGGCTGTGTCCAGATCTGCCTGTCCCCAGCCTTCCTCGCCTGCCATTCTCTGCCTCGCTGCCGTGCTAGGAGCACAGTGTGACCACAAGCTCAGTGGCCCTTTCAAGGGAGAAAACAGCGCCCATACCTGGCAGGAGAGCTGGGAAATTATAGAGCCTTAGCCCCCGCCTCCTTTATTTTTGCTGCAGGTCCAATGGAGTGGGGAGGCTGGTGGTGGTCCCTGCTGCTGCTGCTGGGAGTCCAGCTGGCTGGTGGCCAGTGTCCAGAGCTGTGCCAATGTGTCCGCACGGCCCAGGTAGAGTGCACAGGTGCCAGCATCACTGTGGTCCCCAGCCCCATCCCTGCAAATGCCATGACCCTACAGATCATCAACACGCGCATCACCGAGCTGGGAGACGCGTCCTTCGGCAACGCCTCTCTGCTGATTGGGCTGCGCATTGAGAAGAACAACCTGACGCGCATCAGCCCCAGGGCCTTCCAGCACCTACCTGACCTGCGCTACCTCAGCCTAGCCAGCAACAAGCTTCAGAATCTCCCCGTGCAGGTCTTCCAGCCCCTGGACAAGCTGGAGTCGCTGCTTCTCTCCAGCAACCAGATCATCCAAGTTGAGCCTGCACACTTTGCCCACCTGAGCAACCTCAAGGAGCTGCAGCTGCACGGGAACAACCTGCAAGAGCTGAAGGAGGGGGTGTTTGACCAGCTCACCAGCCTCACCAAGCTCAACCTGGCCAGGAACAACATTGACCGCCTGCCGCCCCGGGCCTTTGAGCGGCTGGCGCGGCTGCAGGTGCTGCGGCTCTATGAGAACCGGCTCAGGCAGATCCCTGCGGGTGCCTTTGATGGGCTGCCGGAGCTGCAGGAGCTGGGGCTGCACCAGAACCAGCTGGAGATGCTGTCCCCGGAGCTCTTTGTCCACAACAGGAACCTCCAGAAGCTCTACCTGTCCAACAACCTCCTTGCTACCCTGCCAAGTGGTGTCTTCTTGCCTCTGCACGCCCTTGCCAAGATCACCCTGCACGTCAACCGCCTGCGGGACATCTCCCCCAGTGCCTTTGGGCCCATGCCTGACCTGCGGGAGCTGTGGCTCTACGAGAATGAACTCTCCACCCTCCCTGACGCCGTCTTCAGCAACCTCACCCAACTGCACCTCCTAGTCCTCAGCAAGAACCGGCTGCGCTCGGTAGCACCAGGGGCTTTTCGGGGCTTGGGGGAGCTGCTGGAGCTGTCGCTGCACTCCAATGCCCTGCGCCGCTTGGATGCCCAGGTGCTAGAGGGGCTGCCCAAGCTGCAGAACCTCTCCCTGCACCACAATCAGCTGCAGGTGCTGCCACAGGGCCTCTTCAAGGCCACCCCGGGGCTGCGGCACTTGCAGCTGCACGCCAACACCCTGGAGTACCTGCCTGCTGGAATCTTCTCCCCGCTGGCAGCCCTGCGGGAGGTGAAGCTGCACAACAACTCCTGGCGCTGCGATGAGGGCATCGTGTCCCTGCAGAGCTGGTTGGAGGACAACCCCCAGAAGGTGGGCGAGATCCCCCCTCTCTGTGCCCAGCCCCCTGCCCTGCGGGGCACCCCCATCACGGGGCTGCTACAGGATCAGCTCCTTAGCCCCCATTCCTCTACTGCCTCCCCCCATCCCCGCACCCTGCTCCCGCATCATCCCTCAGAGGCAGCATTGCCGGAGGGTGCCTGGACGGAGCCCCCCGTGGGGCTGCCGGTGTCTCCCCAAGACGAGAAGGAGGAGGAGGAAGAGGAGAGGGGGTGGTGGGGGCTGACGCGAGTGCAGAGTGGGGTGGTGGTGGCAGTCATTGTGCTGCTGTGTGTGGCCCTGCTCGTCGCTCTCGTGGCACTGGTGGTCTACGGCTGTAGGAAGAAGAGCCACGTCGAGCTCATGAAGATGAAAGCACCTAATGAAGCCTGAGAGGAGATGTGCTAGTGAGGTATCCCTTCCTTCCCCATGGAGCCAAGGGACACGAAGCCCCTGTCTTTGTGTCAGCTGCCCTTAGTGATTTGGACCGGCTGGCATCGCCCCACGTGCTGCGCACCCCCCCGTCCTGCTGTGCTTTGCACCGTCCTTGCTCTGCAGCAGGACACCCCTCTAGGTGACCTCCGACGGCTGCTCCCTGTCCCCAGCCCCTCTTCTTCCAGAGCAGCCTCTGTGCTCATCCCCTGCCTGATGCAGCAAGCGGGGTGTGGGATGCTGAGGGACCCCTCGAGCAGGGAGCCACAGCCTGGCCGTGATGGTGCTCACCTCGGACAAGACTTCCCCATCCTTCACCTTGCATCATCCCTGCCGCGATGCTACCTGCCCTGGCACTGTCTGCCGACCCCCCCAGCCCTTCTTCCCCTCCTCCAAGCCTTCAGTCTCTGTCCTTGCCCGGGCAGGCGGGTTCTAGCTGCCACGCAGGGCCAGGAGCTAAGCAAGCACCTTTGCCCCAGGCAGAGCTGGGTGTCCCTGCACTGCTTTGTACCTTTCCTGCGTCTGGGCAGGGATCCCCGAGGGCTGGGCTGCCTAAGTCTGGTGCTGCTGCTTGGCTGGAACGCCCTGAGTGACTTGGCTGCGTTCAAACTGCCCTCCCTGCCCGCAGGCAGCGAGGTGCAGAGCACAGCCGGCATCTTGCAACCTCCTGCTCCCCTCATGCTTGTGCACCTTCTGCCAGGAGAGCTGTTTGGGCCATGTGCCGGGGTGTGTGCAGCAGCCGATCCCCTGAGCCCTCACCTCGTGCTGGTGCTAACCCTGCTGTGGCCATGCCCCTGCTCACAGCACCTCGCCACAAGCAGGTGGGTGAGCAGGAATCTTGCACTTGTCGCTGCTGCGAGGGACTTCAAGAGGTAGGGTGATGGGTGTGAAGCATGCACAGAGCTGGACCTGCTGGCTTCTGTGCTGGCTGCCCCTTCCCGAGGGCACATTCATTGCCTTTGCCCTTTCCCCTATGAGGGCTCTTTGCCAGGGACTGGGAGAGGCTTCTGCGCTTGTGCCCAGGAGCTACTGGAGCATACGGGGGGTCCAGCCCCATGGGACTTCTCCTGCTGCACCCCAGCTCTGCTCCTTGCTGCCTCAACACCCTCATGAGCACCCTACAAGCTAGTGAGCAGTCTGGCCCCGCTCTGCCTGGCAAAGCTGCACCCTCTCTTCCCCTCTTCTCTTCCTCCAACCCACTCCAAGTGTCCCACTGTGTGTGCCCAGTCTGGCTGCTGGCTCACAGCCCTCAGGCAGTGGTGATAGTGGTGGTGCATGCTCGGGGGGGGGGGGGGGCATGCTGGAAAGGTGTCAGAAAGCACTGACTGCTCTGAGAATTGCTGACAGGGGCCACCCTGTCCCCTAGCAGCACCTGGCTGCAGTGGTCACTGTGCCTTCTCCAGCTGTGGCATGGCCACTTGTCTCTACACACAGTATGGTGGTATCAGTGCCTGAGGATCACTCCCATGGGACAAGGGTCACGCCTGATGTGCGTCCATCCCATGGTACTTGCTTGCTCATGGCACCCTATGAGCCAGCATGGGCACAAGCAGCTCTGTGTTTGGGCACATGATGGGATGCTTCTCGGGGCTATGACCTGCATGGTGTTGGGAGACACAGGACCGTGCTGTGGGGCTGTTGGGTGCCACTCTGTGACCTCTCCATTAAAGTACAGTTGTCCACCCTCAATCCCAAGAGCTGTTTGTTTGTTTCTCTGCAGTGCACGGCCAGAGAATGATACGGAAGAGTCAGGAGCTGCAGTTGATTTTTCCTCTGCCCAGAGATTTATTTGTGCTGAGGACAAGCCTGTACAGGCTGGTGGTGCTGGGAGAGGGTTGGTGGGCTTGGGAGAGGTTTAGTGGTCTGTGGTCACAGAGCCTGGGCTTCTACTTGGGGTGAAGGATCTGAGAGAGCTTGGCTGTCCAACAGCATCAGGATGGCTTCTGGAGAGTGACCTGAGACAGAAGCAAGCTTCTTGACAGAGTAGCCAACAGCCTACTGCATAGTCCTTCTCCTTGGGGCAGGAACCTGAGGGTTTACCCAGCATTACCCTGGGGTGGAGAGGAGCTCACTTGGCTCCCTTCAGCACTGGCTACTGCTGGCTGGTGTCAACTGAGGTCCTTTGTGCGTCTCTGTCTGCTCCATGGGTCCAGATGAACGCACGTGTTGCTCCTTCTGCCCCTGGGGCTGCCTCCGTGGCTGCTGCCACCCTAGACTGTTCCAAATTAGGGCCCTGCAGGGCAGCCCTTAAAGTGGTGAATGCTGCTTTCAAAGGGAGTCTAGCTGGTCCACGAGTCCCTATGGCCACCCCAGTGCTGACTGGGTGCGTGTTCCAGGCTGCAAAGCACCAGGCACACCTCAGCATGTCCCAAGGTGGTCGCCTCCCCATGGCGTTGCTTTGCCTTGCTAAGCTGCGTCTGGTCCCCTGTCTTGCAAGGGGTGTTTGCTAGCCCCATTGTCCACTGAGATTTAATCAAGTCTGAGGGTGCTGCCAACAAATGTGCTGACCTCGATATGGGACTGGTGCCACCTGTGACAACAGGACCCTGACGCCAACCCTTGGCCAGTGGACATCCGGGACTAGGAAGCTGCTTCCCTGCCAGGATGCTCACTGGTGGCTGCCTCTGGCCTCACCTCCAGTCCCTCTGGGGTCAAGCTGTTTTTCGAAGTGCTCCAAGGACACGAGTTGTTGTTGCCGATAAGCAGTGAGGGGCAGCTCCGCCTCAGCAGGAACAGCTCGTTGGCCGCCCTCCCAACCGCCTCAGAAAACATTGTCCAGTCTCGGTGAGCAGCGTCCCTGAAAACCTGCTGCAAGCCTGGTGGCAGTCCCCACAATGCCATGGCTGGTAAGTGGTGGCCACACTGCTCTGGTGGTCTGGGGTGGGGCCTGGGACAGGTGGGACTCACTGTTGGCTCTGCATGAATACAAGAAGATGGTGGGAAGAAAAAACCAAGCCCAGTGCTGCTACCGAGCACTGATGAAATCTGGGGTACCCCTACTTGTGCAGGGTGTCTGCAGGTGGGCACGGCTGTGGGGTAGACAGCATCCCCCATCACTTTGCAGCACCGGGACGTATCCTGAGTAGGGAGGGACTGGCAGAGGTCTGGAGGCCATCGCTTTGCCAAGGGGATCAAAAAGTGCCTCTAGTGGGCTGGGAAAAGGCATTTGGTCGAGCTACATATTTTTTCAGGCAGGTTTCATGCTGCTCTGGTTGCTTGCAAAGAAAGAAGCACTTGATGGATAGTTAAATATACAACAAGTGAAGCCTGCTCCTGTTGTCATTGAGTGCAGAGCGACCCTGCAGCATCATCCCCATCACCCATTATGTGCAGCACATCCCCATGCTTTGCACATGCCCCTGCCCTGGTGGCTGGCTCCGTGACCATGAAGATACCTCGTGAGGCTGTGGGTTCCCCTGGAACCCAGGCAGGACCACACAGCTCCCAGCTGCTGCTCTGCAGGACGCGGGGACTCTCAGCAAGGGTGGCACCACGCTTGCTGTCACAGGGAAGGGGGGGGTCAGGGCTGGGTTGCAGGTGAAGAGCCACTGCATGAGGCAGGGGGAGAGAGATCTGGGAGGGAAACGCTCCCTGTTCTTGCAAGGGGAGCACTGGGTGGTGCAGGGCTCTAGGGCTGGAGGAATGACCCGTGGCCAGGGCAGCTGCTCATGCTGACAGTGCCCCAGGGCTTATTCCCTAGAGTTTCTACCTGCAAAAGCAACTTCCCTACCAGTACTCACCTGTGGGTGCACATTTCTGCCCAGCTGAGGCAAAGGATGAGTCTTGCCTTCTTTTTCAGTGCAGGCTGGTGGTCTACATGTTGCTGGGGCTGGGGTCCCTGCTAGTGGGGGGGCTGCCCCTGCCCTGCCCCCCTGCCTGCCAGTGCTACGACACCTCCAAAGTCTTCTGCTCGGAGGCGAGGATGCAGGAGATCCCGGCAGGCCTGCCAGGGAATGCCACCCAGCTCTTCTTTGTGGAGACAGCCCTACGCAGCATTCGCAGCGGAGCCCTGGGCTCCAGCACCACCCTCACCAAGCTGGTCTTCATCAACAACAACATCCAGCAGCTGGAGGTCGGTGCCTTTCGGGGGCTGCCCAGACTCACTGAGCTGGAGATGTCGGGCAACCCTTTGCCAGCAGTCAGTCCAGGGATGCTGGTGGGGCTGCTCAGCCTCAGCAAACTCACCCTGGGTTCCAATGCCATCCGCTACCTGCAGCCGGGGCTCTTCACTCCCGTCTGCCGCCTGAAGGACCTGCGCTTGCAAGGAAACAAGATTGAGGCACTGCCCGCTGACATTTTCCACCCACTCCAGCACCTCCAGACCTTGGATCTCTCACAGAACCTCCTGTCTCAGCTGCCAGCAGGGCTACTGACCCCCCTTGCCACCCTCCGCCTCCTCAAGCTCAGCGACAACCTGCTGGTGCAGGTGCCCCCTGGTGCTTTTGGGGCACTGGGCCAGCTGGCCGAGCTCTACCTGGATGGTAACCAGCTGGAGGAGCTGCCGGCTGGTGCCTTCACTGGGCTGGGGGAACTGCGACGGCTGCAGCTGCAGCACAATGCCCTGGGCAGCCTGCCCCCCGACATCTTTGCTGGCCTCCCCAACCTTACCTTCCTCAGCCTGGAGGGCAACCGCCTGGCCACCCTGCCTGTTACCCTTCTTACTGGCAACCCTAACCTCCTCCATCTCTCACTGACCCGCAACCAGTTGGAGACGCTGCCCCTGGGACTCTTCTCCAACCTGTCGGTGCTGCAGACCCTGGTGCTCTCGCACAACACTATGATCCATCTCCCCAGTGAGGTTTTCCAGGGGCTGGTGGGGCTCACAGTGCTGCAGATGAGCCACAACAACCTCTCCAGCCTGCCAGCTGGGCTGCTGTCTGGGCTGCCCCTCCTAACTGCCCTGGCACTTGACCACAACCGCCTGGCTCACTTGCCCCCAGGGCTCTTTGATGCCAACCAGGAGCTGGCACGCTTGGGGCTGACCGACAACCCCTGGGCCTGTGACTGCCACCTCTCCTACCTCTTGGGCTGGCTCCAGCGCTTTGCTGAGCCCCTCACCCATGCACAAGCCTTCTGTGCCAGCCCTGCTGCCCTCCAGGAACAGTCGTTACTGGAGGTCACCCAGGGGCAGCTGGAGTGCCCAAGGGTGCCTGGTGTTTCCCCGGGAGGGGATGCTCCAGGGCAGTGCACGTACAGCAACCCCGAGGGCACTGTAAGCATGGCCTGCGATGCCCAGAGCTGCCAGCAGCTCAGCCTTCGACTCCCTCCTCCTCCTTCTGCTGTGCCAACAGCGAGGCCAGGGCCAGTGTACCAGGGCACCTGGGTGTTGCGCTCCCCATGTGGCACACTGCAGGTCAGCATCCTCGTCACAGCGCAGGGCACAGATGAAGCCACATTGCCAGGTCTCCCTGCTGCGCCCTAGGACTTGGGCAGGCATCCTCTTCTGCTCTCCTTTGGTCACCTCGGAGTCAGCTCTGGAAACAGCACCTCATCTTGTTCTGCTACCCCTGCCACGGTCACCAGTTGTCTCCAAGCTCTCCACAAGAGCTGGACTGGTGGTATTTATTCTCCCAGCTCTATGTTCCCTGTGTATTTTGAATATCATTAAAATGGATATATTATTTCTGTGCAAATAGTCCCCATGGTGCAGAGGGGAAACAAAACTCGCTGTGCTCCTGTGGGGTCTGCACTGGGGCTGCATATAATCTCTCATGTGTGCAGGTGCCTAGGGGTGAGTAGGTGCTGCTCTCTGGCATGGTCACCTCTGCCCGCTGCAGGTCTCTAGCCCCACGTCTCTTCCCGCTTCCCTCTGCAGTGCAGAGACCCAGCTGCAGCCCGGCACTAACCCGCAGGATGTGGGTTGGATGTGGGGTGTCTGAGAGAGACCTGGGTGACTGCTGCCAATTGCACAGTGAGGGGCAGAGACTGCTTGGCTACAGGACGGGCTACGGCCCAGGGTTGTGCACCAGCAGGTCCTCCACCCAACCTGAGCCATCAGGAATCACGGAGATGGGTCACAAAGTCCCAGCAGGGCTTCCTGCCCAGGCAGCAGGTATGGTGGGTGCTCCTCTGAGAGAACATGTGTTTATGCGTGCATGTGTGTGCGTGCATACATGCATTTGTGAATGTGTGCAAGGCGCACACCCAGGAGGCTGCTGCCAGCCAGCAGAGCCCTTCTCCCCAAGCCAGAGGTTGTGGTGTGGTGTTGCTGCACCATCTTCTGGCTGCTGGGCCTGGCTACCCTCCTCTGAGCCAGCTTTCCTGGCTCGACAGGGGAGCTGGACTCTTTGCCTGGGCTGTTCAGGTTTTGCTGCTGAGCTGTGGGTCTCTGCCAGCCCCTTCCCCACTCATGCCCACACAGAGGGCCAGGAGAGAAGTGGAGGCTCTATGTTCTGTTAGTCTGACCTGCCCTGCAACACCAGCTGTACCCTGCAGTGCCAGCCCCATGTTCCTCAAAGGCAGCTGAGCAATGCTGCAACCCTAGACTTCAACCTGCACAGCCAGCCTGCTGCTTCTCCTGTGCAGGAGAGTGCCACCCTTCTGTGGGGATGCAGCTCCAAGCCTCGACCAGGGATGCCGGGGCTGGGTGCAGCTTCACGAACCCCAACACAGCTGCCACACCACAGGGTCTGTGGCCTGGGAGGCTGATGTCACTCCTGCTGTGACTTCCATCCCCTTATGCACTCTGGCTCCTGCCACCCTGTAGCCTCGGAAGCAACCTGGCACTAGGTGAGGACCTGAACACATACAGGATTGACATTGCAGCTGGGAAAGTCTGTTGAAAACATGCAGTAGTTTGGAGTGCTTTTTAATTTGCCAGGAAAGCTCGAGGGCACAGGTAGAATCTTAATAAGAGAGGGTGAAAGATGAAGAAATGCAATTATCTGGTGGGAAGCAATGGATGGCTTGTCACTTTACGTCTTTGAATCAAACTTCTTACTTCTTCCCACTTATCCCATTTCTTCCTGTACCAGCCAGGAGCCCTGGATGTCACTGCGGGAGTGTCTTTGGTTTGTGCTGGGATGGAGGTGAGCTCAGCCTCAGCCCTGCAGCTGGGGATGTGTGGGGCGGTGGGACTGAGCTCAGAGCCTGGGTGTCGGTGTTTCTGTCCAGCCACTGATGTCATCCTTGTTACAAGCTTAAACAAATGGCTTCAGAGCAGCACCTTTAGCCACATAAGTCAATTCCTGAGGAAGGAAACAGCTGGATATTTTTAATAGGAAAAGCTTTAAATAGGAAATCTCCTTTCTGTTATGTGGGTGGAGGCGGTGCCTGCGAAGCTGGTGGGTCATGCTGGTGGAGATATGGGACTGCAGTGACCATGGGCTACAAAACAGGCTGGCCTGGACAATTTCAGGTTTCCTGGATGTGACGAGTCAAGTGCCGCCAGCAGATAAGCCTAGGGAGTACGTGCCTGTGTCCTTCGAGGGGTTTCTGCGGCGGCCTCCCAGGCTGGGGGCACAGCTCCGTGTCTTACTTGCCGGCTGTCCCTTATCTCCCCACGCAGACCTGCGCTCTGACCTTGCTCAAAAGCAGGTCCTGTGCCTGGGCTGTGGATAAAGAGCTGGCCAGGTGATGAGACCCCTGTCTAGTGGCCTCGTTTTCTCACGCAGTGTGCCTCGCTCCAGCAGCTGGACTGGTTTGCAAGCGCTCAGCCAAGTAAGTGATGCAAATTACTTTTTTTTGCTCTTTAAAACGTGCCAGGAGGGACGGCTCTGGGGAGCTGTTGGTCATTTGCTTGCAGCAAGGAGCAAGAGAGGCTGCAGTGCCATGATCTCAGGCTGTGCCTTCGCGTCCCTGTGATCCTGGGGAGAGGCAAGCAGGGGATCACACTGAGGTCCACAACAATCAGAGAGTGAGGGAGGGTTTTAAGGAAACTGCAGTTCAGAGCTGCTTATTTTCATCCCTGTGCGCTCTGTCCAGCCATTCCCACCAGCCATTTAACCCACTGTGGTGGCCCTGCAGCTGAAGTGAAGATGACACTTTTGCACCCACAACCCTGGCTCTTGCACCCAAGTCTCCCTGGGGAGAGGATGAGCAGGGGTCAGCAGCAGCTGCTGCCTTGGCGAACCCTGCAGGGCAGCTATCACATACCTCACCTCCTATCCATCTCTTTTCAAAGCCAGTGACCTTCCAGCCTTCTGTATTTGCTGACCTTCCAACATTTTTCAGAAAATGACTTTTCATAGCAAATTTACCCTCCCAGCATACCATTTTTTTGCATGGTCAGCTTTGATGGACACTTGAGAAGCCACCCATAGCCCTTTTCCCTGCTCCTACCCAGGTCTGTGAATCACAAGCTGAAAACTATTGTCCTGATACGTTGTTAAAGCCTTTAAATCCCAGCTAATGTGTTAGCTCATTTGGGTGGCTCTAAATGGAAATTGTGGGCTTTATGTGGCTGCTGGTAGGTGTGTGTCAGTGATTTCACCTTCTACCTACTGGCTACAGGTCTAACTGTTACACGTGTTAAAGGTTTGATCTTTGGAACCCTCAGCACAGAGAAAGCGTGGATCTGCTGGAGTGAGTCCAGAGGAGGGTCACAAAGACGATCTGAGGGCTGGAGCACCTCTCCTGTCAGAACAGGATGAGAGAGTTGGGGTTGTTCAGCCTGGAGAAGAGGGGGCTCTGGGGATATCTTATTGTGGTCTTTCAGTACTTAAAAGGGGCCTGCAAGGAAGATGGGACAAACATTTTAGCGGGAAATGTTACAATAGGACAAGGGGTAA
>WAAB01018961.1:0-52839 GCA_013389865.1 Piaya cayana
GATTCTATGGTTCTATGATCTGTAAGGTCCTGTCCAATACAACCCAGTCAGTGTGATCCTGGTGAAGTTAAGGAATAGCTTGCATTCTTTTTAGTAACTATGTCCTGCATGGTACATATGAGACAAACTGATTTTTTTTTTTCCAGATGCTAATCACTTCAAAGGTAACACGATAATAGAGGAGGAAAAAAGTAAGCAATATCTAGTTCAGCAGCTGCATGAAAAACTGAACCAGAGGAAAGCAGTTACTGGAATAAGGCAGTTCAAACAGGTTGTGAGAGAACAATGCAAACCAGTCTCTGCAGTTCTGAGTGACCTTTTTCTGAAGATCATCCACAGATTTAAATTCTGGAGGATCTAACACTTGCCGAGGTTAAGAGAGTAAAAGTCAACTGCTGTTTTATTGCTGCATGCAGGTTAATTCCCATGATGCTGCTTCACCTGCATGATGAGTGTTACAGAAGCTCCAGGATTTCAACTAAAGCTATTTCTGTCCCTTGCTTTGCACACTGAATGTACCCTTGTGCCTACACCTAAGATTTCCTTTGGTTTTATTTTAAAATCTTCTTGCATGCCTCCAGAGCACTGTAACTGTAAACTGCTTCTTCTGCAGTTTTCCTGACAGGTCCTCACTATGTTAGCATCGGTGTGACAATAAACACATAACACTCCGGGAAGAGTTATATGTTGGTGCTTTATTGTGAGGCCCCGGGAAACAGGGGTTAATTTCCCAAATCTGGTTCCGATGATTTTACGATGCAACAGCTATTTATCCTCACGAAATTTCACAATCTAATGTATATTCAACAGGTTACATCATTGCCTAATGCATATGTATGTTTTGATGACTTCATCGGTGGATTATGACATCCGCCTTTTCTGCACCTGCGCGCCTCCTATCCCTACTTAATTAACTCTGGTTAGGCCTCATTCTTTATCTTACTACTTGAGTGATTTATGGTCTCCTGCTTCTAACAAAGTGTTGTTAGTTCTTATCTTGTTAGCATTCCCAAGTAACTAACACCTCTTTCTAAAAAACTAGGTCTTAAGATTTCTTGTAACTTTAAAACTATCACATACATTTAAATCATTTCTTTTCTTGATTTGCAACTAATTCAAACTACTGCATATAATGAAGGTTTTTTTGGTTCTCACTCCAAAAACTAGGGCAGAGTAGAAGGGGGAGGAAAACCACCCTTGATCTGCTTGCCACGCACTTCTGGTTGCACCCCAGGATACCATTGGCTTTCTTGGCCACGAGGACACAAGGCTAACACATGTTTAAGTTGTTGTACACCAGAATCCCCAGGTTCTTCTCCGCAGATCTGCTTTCTAGCAGGTCAACCCCTATTCTTTAGTGGTGCATGGGGTTATCCCTCCCTAGGTGTAAGACACTGTACTTGCCTTTGTTGAACTTTGAGAAGTTCCTCTCCATCCAACTCCCCCGCCTGTACTGGTCCCTCTGAATGGCACCACAGCCTTTTAGTCTGTCAGCCACTCCTCCCAGTTTGATAAACAAACTCTGTCCCCTCACCCAGGTCATTGATAAATTTGAACAGGACTGGACCCAGTACTGACCGCTGGGTAACACCACTACCTACACGGCTCCAACTAGAGCACCACGGCTCATGGCTCTGCCATCCAACTAGTTCTTAATCCACCTCACTGACCTGTTCCTTAGATAGGATGCTACAGATGAGAACTGCCTTGCAAATCCAGGTAACTCTAAGCAAAATGGTAGTATGTCTTACTAAAGCTAGTTCTTCTGACTGTAACAAGTTGTTGTAGTTAGCAGTCCTAACATTGGATGACATTTACCAGGGCATGCATCTTCCTCACACCAACCTTTTCAAAAGCTACTGCTAAAAGGTAAACACTTCCCCAAGGATGAAGGCAGGGAACTGTAATCAACAGTAAACTTAACATCAAAATTTTCTGGTGATCTTTCCTCATAACTTGCTCACATTGGAACTGCAAGTTGGAAACAAGCACAGGCTCAATCAGAAAGTGCTAGAGCTTAACAGCTTGCTGAAGCCTTTCTGCTAGTGCTGACTAACTTGTGTACCATCCCTGCAAATTCCTTTTTAGTCCTCCAAAAGTGAGGATAGATGTAGCTTCAGCAAAAAAACAAATGCTTGTGGTGAGCAACATTTTGGCCTTGTCCGCTCTAAATGCTCACTTACTTCTCTACATTGCCACACAGACAGTATGGCAAAAAGTGTGAAAGGCAAAAGTCAGACTCACTGAGAAGTGTCAAAAGCACCACCCTACAGCACACAAAGGGGATTAGTGGAGGACAGGCTGCAAACAGGGATTGAGAATGGCCAGGCTAGGCCACAGAACTGGCTAAGAACCAGACCAAAGTTACAGGGAAAGAAATTATTGGGAAGTTTAGAAATGTCCAGAGGCCAAGAAAGGAAAAACCATTCAAAGGTCAGGTACAAGGTAGGGTATAGGAGAGCTCTCAGCTGGGAAACCAGTAGAAATACGAAAACAGTCATTCAAAGAGGAACTGCCTGATTCAGCTACTACTTTTTTGAGCACTTGCAGATGCACAAAAGCCAGACACATGGTGACTTGGAAAGATTTTTGCAGCCATCTGCATCTAGGTTAATCTATGCACCCAGCAAACTCCTCTGTTCCACTCCCAAGAGATAAGGAGTAGCATAACCCCTTCTGTTTTCACGTAATTGCTTTTTCTATAGAATCCTAACACTCAAATAACAGGCTGAGGCAAAGAAGAATGGGTCATGGGATTTTTTTAGTGCTGAAAAACAGAAAGAGATCACTGAGTCTTGAAGTCAACAAAATCTTTTTTCTGTAGATCCCACTTGCAGTGATGAGGTAACAGCCTGGTCTTGGAAGTTCACCTGAATACTACACTCCTGATAACTAGTTGGTTAAAGTTTACAGCAGCTCTTCAAATTTCTTTAGGGGGCATGCTGTGGAAGATTCTGCTTGTTTGTAGCATGGGCTTTTCCAACTGGATGTGCAATCCATTTCATTAGCCTCCGATTTGAATTTTCTGTGCTGTCAAAAGAAGGTATAATCAAGGAACTTTGAGGGATCTTACTCTGTTTGAGTCTTTGGACTCAGACCATCTATTTCCATTGACAGGACAGTTTTGCTTTATTTCAGGCTGATTAGGCTCTTCACTTCAAAAGCAAAGATATTCCTAAGTCTTCATCATCTTGAAAATCCAGCACTATTTTTTTAGATAAATGTGGGATGATGTTTCATGGCTCTGAATGGAGTACTTTGACTAGATTGACAGACAGCTTGTCTTTGTAAGCTGAAATACTAGCCACTAAAAAGTCACCTTCACTCATAAATAATACTCTTCAGCCTAGAAAACAGTGGTTCAAAAAATGGTTTTGTCAAGTGTTGAAAGGCCTGAAGTCCTACAGTAATAAAATCTTCCCAGGTAGACAATAAAGGTTTGGTCTGAAACCTTGGATTCATATTGGACTGGTAAAGTGGCAGGCAGATATTGCTCTCAAATATATCTCTCTCCTACTATAAAACAGATTCCAAGGATGACAAACACTCCACAGTAACTGAAAGCGAAGATATGTCTTAAGACTTCTCCTTTTCAGCTTTGAAAAGTGTTTCCACTTAACAGTACAATTTCTGACACAGAAAAGCTTTACAGTAGCATGCTCTGGGTAACTGTAAAGCAATCAGTTTCCATAGATGTTGTTCAGATACGCTCCACGCCATGAGCTGAGGAATATCCAATTCTACATTCTGTAACTTACCATCAGTTGAGGTCACAGTACTGACTTCTGGTGACTGTGCGGACAGAAAATATAAAAACAAGAGCTACCAGGGTTAAGCTGAAGTTAATATCATTAACCAAACACTGTCATATCTAGTCTTCACCCAAACTCCAGGACTTCAAAGACATGGTGTGTATCATCTAAGGAAACCTCTGAAGTGTTTGTTACCAGTACTGAACTATTCTGTTCCTGAGAAGAAACACAATTTGCATTGCCTTTAGTCACAAGGAGGTCTACCTTAGGGAAAAAACATCTATGGAATACTTGGGCTACTATAGGTGACTTTAGGATGCACTTTGAAAACAATCTATATCTCTGGCTATACTATTGGTGAAATCAGTAGACTCAACCTTTTCAAAGGGGGGGTGGGCCTGAGATAACCTTAAGGTGATGATCAAAATATACCTGCAGATCATCTGCGGGAAACACCAGGCATAAGCCTTGCAGAGTCTCTGCTAGATGTAGACTACAATTTCATCTCAGTCACACACATACATTGAATATGTGTTCTAGAATAGAAGCTGTAAGGGTTGTACCTGTACCTGGACTGCATTAAAACTGCTATGGTATTACGGAAGCTTTGAAAGAACTTTGTACAGATATCTGCAGTGGTAACCCCTTCCTCTTCTGTATACAGAACAATCATGTCAAGAAAAGCAACAACTTTTCAATATGCATATACAAAGCTGCTCTAAGAAATATTGCATAGGCATGCAAATCATAAAGTATGGAAAAGTACTTTTTATTTATTATTATTTATTTTTCATTTATTTATTAAACTCCTTATGAGCAACTTGAAAAAAAGATTATATGTGGCCTATATAGAATATATAATCTAACCATTTTATATGGGTCATCATGGTTATTAACTATTGCTAAATGTAATGAAGATCAGAATTACGGTTTTAGCTTCTACTCACATAAAAGTACACACATATGCATAAATTGTATTTGAGTTTCAGGACATCAGTACTATTATTCATTTGCTACACACTGCAGTTTCCAAATGATTCAAGGCCCTAATTTCAAGTTTTCTTTGAATCTATAGCAGTTTTACAAGTGGAAACTAGTAAAATAGATTTTTTAATGGTGTTACTTGTATTTTTATAGGTTTTTTTAAAAATTTTAGCATGCAGTGCAGAAAAAGTTCAGAGGAATTTTTTAACTTTCCATGTAACTTAGATCAGCTAATCATGTCAGACAGCAATAGGAATCTTCAAAAATATCAGTAATTTAAGGGTTACCAAAGTATTAATAATCACCCTAGATGAATAAAAACAGGAGACGTGGAAAACTGTAATTTCATCTTTTCAGTCTAATCTCCCTTCCCTCTGCCTCACACCCACCCAAAACCTAAAAGGTAGCATGTATTTACACTCAGAAAAATTGGCAAGTCATCCTAGTTTAATGTTCTGTTCAGAGCAGAGCAAACTTTACATCCAGATTGGGTCACTCTGGGCCCTGTCCAGCCAAACTGGGGCAGTATCCAGGCAAGAAGATTCCACAGCCTCTTCAGACTCCTACTGCAGTGCTGTATCACACTTAGTGGACATTTTCTTCCCATGTCCAGTTCAGATTTTCCTAGTTGTAGCTTTAGGCTATAACTACCTGTACCCTGAAACACTGTCTTTACGCAATCTAGAAGAAAAAGCTCAGATAATACTTCCTGTCACTTGAAGAACACAATGAACCATATCAACTCTACTTCTGTTCATGGTTCCACTCTAATGATTCTTTTTTTAGGATTTCAAGACAATATTTTTATTCCACTCTAAATATTTCTAGCACCTTGTAAGTTTTCTCTCATCACTTAAAGACACTATTTATGTACTGTATTTAAAGATATTGTTTAAAATAGAAGTTTATTTCACTCATTAGCACTGTTGTTGTTTCTTAATTTTATTTTGATTAATACGCTAATATTTGGTCACTGAAAGAAGTTTAAATGTTTCTTGGGATTATAAGAAAGCAGTAGTTTCAGAAGATTTGTTTTGAAAAAAAATTTTGACAGTATTAACTACAAGCCAGCAGAGGGAAACACAGCCCCAAGAAAACTAACTCATCCTCTTGAGAGATACTTTTTACTCTTTCCATCCATTGAAACTGACTGATTCACCCAGAGAAGACATACTGAAATGTGGTAGGATATGTTGCCTTGTATCTTGTATTTACTATGTACGCAGACAGAAATAAATAAAAGTGATCTCTGCTTCAGGTCCTACCTATTAATATGACTCAGACATCTTGGTCTTGATTTTTTTCAAGGTCATATATGTTTCCTAGCCTCCATTACATTAATGGATCCAAAGTGCACTTGACAAAACATGATCCAAATCCAGAACAATTAGAAGTGACTTCTGGATGTTGGAATTCATGTATTTCACCTTGGAAGACGCCAGTTAAACACCAACCACTGCAACAGCGGGTGCTTGTGACAAAACTACTTCTGGGAAAAAAAAAGAAACAGAATGAACATGAATGCCTGTGTCTAAGAGCATTCCTCACACACTAGTTCAGTCTGTCTCTGTCTCAAACACTGATGACACACCCTTTCTATGCAAAAGAGAAGTGTAGTATTAGGCTAGGTTTTATCAGAAGTTCAGCAACAGGGTAGCATTGCTGCCTTAAGAGAGTATGTTCAGACAATATGAATCCAAAACACTGTGAAGGCTTCCAAAACTAATGGGGAAGGTAGGAACTGTGGAAAATTTTCCAAGAGTGAGACTGCCTAGGAGCATGAACTTCACCTCTCTGAAAGCCCCACCACTCTGGGCTCAGAGCATCTGCTTCCAAATCCCTACAAACCAGCCTGCTTCTCATAATCACTGTTGTTGTAGCTCCTAAGGGTTACATTTGTTATAGAATACTTATAAAAACATGTAATTAAAAGATGCTGAACTCCCCCAGGCAACCAAAGCAAACACACACACTATGGCCTGCCTGCCAACTCTATGCAAGCAGAACAATGCACCACAGTGTGCTCTGCTCCAAGGGACACTGAATGCAGTGATATTAAACACCAGTCATTTGGACTAAGGGAGAGATGGAAATTTAATTAAAAGTTGATGGCTATGACAAGTAATTTTGCAAGACTTGCAAAATGCCTTAAAAATACATTCTTTTCTGGCCCTCCCCCAAATTCAAAGACAGCTACAGCCTCATCCTAGAAGATTTGAGTACCTTCTTTTTTCTCTGAAGTCAGGAGGCACTAATTACATTCAGGAGGCACTAATTACATTAAGCACTTTGAGTCATTTCCCACAAAGCATCACAAATTCATTCCCTTGACTCTTACTATACCCTTGCTCCCATCATGTAGAACAGCTCAGTGCCACTGCAAGCAGAGACCTGATGTGACTTTGTGAATTGTGGTCTGCACAGTGGCCATCATGTCAAAATCCTGTGACTAGATCCTTGCTTTTGTCACTGGCACCACTAGCTGCACATAGTTCACCAAGATCTCCCTATGTGAGAAAGAAAAAAAGTGAGACAACTCCATCTGGGAAGACAAGTCATCACTGCCCTTCCTGTCAGTATGCAGGTTAGGAAATACACTAGCTGCTCAAGAAGAGTGTCCATTATTTCTGCCTGCAAATGCAATAGGGTTCTGAATATAATACCAGAAAAATGAGAGTGAAAAACAGGATGCAGGCAAAGTCAGCCAACATACGGAAGTCTAATAGTTTTGACCCTCTCTCAATCCCATGGATCCTAAAGCAGAATGGGTAGCTGCTTATCATAGATGCATTGCAACTACTAATTGTTAACATATTGTTTTCCTATATCCTTCCAAGTTATCATCTACTTTGACTGCATGCCTTCCAAAGTAGACTTATCTTTTTGTACAGTCCAGAATAACACCCAATCAATGACACTCTCATCTCAATAAGTAATGAAACTTCCAAGGAAACACAGCTAACGCTGCCAGTGGAAAAAGCAGCAGGCATTCCA
Source organism: Piaya cayana (assembly GCA_013389865.1). NCBI lineage: Eukaryota > Metazoa > Chordata > Aves > Cuculiformes > Coccyzidae > Piaya > Piaya cayana. The sequence continues at coordinate 7,731 of WAAB01018961.1, forward strand.
TACCAGCAATGACACAAAAACAGTCTTGTACAAAGGGACATTAATCACAACCCATTAAAACTGACAAGAAAAATAGAACCCAGAGTTTCCCCACAATCTTTTAAGCAAGGTGACAGATTTTTTTAAATGACCAGTCTTATAAGAAGTGTCACAAGACTTTAGCTTAGTTGCAAAAAAAAAAGGAACCTGGAACAGTTAAAAAAAAAGTTGACCTTTGAAATTAAAGCAAAAAAAAAAGCCACTTAGAAAATCACTCTGCAAAACAGTTATCTCAGTAGAGCAATAGAGGAAGACAGTTTAGAGAAGAAAACATCTTAATGGACCCTTCTCATACTTTGCTATGACATCACTACACCAAGCAGAGCAGCATCTAACAAGAGTCATACTCCTTTAATGTCTCCTATCCAGCCAAACTGACTTAACAGGAAATTGATGAAATCAGAACCAGGGGTGTTGTAACAGCACGTTACACACACCCACCTAACAAAATCTGGCAACTTAGATATTGAAAATACTCTTTCTTTCCTTCCCTTTACTGGGCCTCTTCTCCCATTTCAAGGGTTGCTTGTTCCAAAGTAGTCTCATAACTGGGCTGCAATTTTTAAATTCCATTCTCTGCTCACAAATTCAGCTGTTTTCAAAACATGTGAGCTATTACTAAGACTAGGCCAAGACAAAAGATCACCAATCTAAGCCATGACACGATTCAGGCTGCAGAGAATGCTTTAAATGATTTTGTGGAGCAGTTCTTTTCTCAGTCTTACCTTGCAAACAGAACCACAGAAAGTTGTGTGTTGTGATGTTACAGAGAAGGCTAAGGAGATATTGTTCCCTGTAACACAGCACTGGCCACAAGGCTGGGAATAATGGACTAGAAATCTGTAGAGGTTGCTCCTTTATTTCTCCAGAAGTCCAAGCTCTGCACCCTGTCTCTTGTCTATCAGAGATGAGACCACTGGACCTTTAGTGACCTATCAGAGCTGGACGCAATTCTGCTCCTTCCTTCCCTACATTCTCCTCTCAATTTGTTCGTTTGTTTTTAAAATGGGAATGCTGAAGAAAAATATAAAGCTATTGTAACTCCATCTCTGACAGAAACCCTTCCTAGCATGTTTCACATGATTTTGTTGCCTGATATTAGACATCACCTTTCCATAAACTGGGATATTAGATCTACAGCAGATCAGGACAAACATGCAGGAGACCAACAGACTTGCCTGAATCTCAGAAACAGGCATATGCAAAGCAATAAAGAGCACAGCAACACTGACACAGTAAGAACTGATCTCACTAACTGGCAGGGAGAAGGGCTGCTTACCCAATCACTGAAGTATGCCAATGTCTAAGACAAAGTGTCCAAGTCCATAAACAGTGTCAAGTTCAGCCTATTAGTTTGTGCTTTGCTTACTAGCCTGTGCACCAACAGCTAAATTATGCTGGAGTGGAGGAAGAAGTACAGAGCAACAGCTTGTTGAGCTCTTGAGGCAACTTTGTCATTGCATTGCATGGTCTCCCTTCTCAACGACATTACCATTTCAGCAGAAGAAGCCCTCCAAAGTGGCCTGCCTGAAAAAATATTGAACTGATGACAGCATGGGATGAAAGAGTCACAGAGAAGATGATGCCAAGTCTACTTCCCCTGCAACACCTAGATTTTACAGACCACCTAGAGGTAAACATGTAGTGATAAACCAAGTTGTTCAGACAGGGAAAGAGCAGGCTGGAGAATCAACAAAGGTGATAAGACAATAAATAAGTAAAGTGACCCAGAAAAACAAGATACTGATCAAAACACAGCTGTCTGCTTCTGTTATGCACAGCTGGGAATGCAGGCCAGCCAGGTTACAGGGGTTTTCCAGATCTTGTACCAAGTAAATTACCTCTCTCCCACTTTGGCCTCAATACAAATAATACTCCACCTCAACATCTCATCTCATGCAAATCAGAGTTTCACAAGTACTCCATTTCTGTAACCAGCACAAAAGTGCAATTTCAATCAAGAGGAAATAAGTATCTGTTGATATCAGGCTTTCCTAACTATCACATCACAGGTCAGTATTATCAGTGCAGATCAATTATTAGTTTGTTTTCACTGTACTATACAAACAAAACCATTAAAATATCATAGTATGAACATCCAATTACTATTTAATTATCAGCGCCCAGTGTTCATATTCAAAGGACAAATTCAAAGAAACAAAAGACAGCTAGACAGAAATAAAACTTGACATTACTAACACGTTCTATACCATAGCTCTTGAATTGGAACTTCCAAGTGAGGTATGTAGAGATGGATTGCAAGGATACCAGTCCATCTTATTAAAGATAGTCAAATGAGTGCAAAAGCCATGGACTTATCAATCTTTTCAGCATTGCAGTTTGCTGATTCTCAATCAAGACATGAGAGTGAAACTAGATATCTCTACTTTCATTAACTTATTTTAATTTCTAATGCATTTTGGGCTGCAAAACACAAAAAAATTGCATAGTAACAAAACCCGTCTTTCTCCCCCTAAAAAGGGAAAATGCACTTTAATGGTAATTAACACAACACCAAAGCAGTTATCTACAACAGATACCAAGTAAGAAATACTCTTAAGTTACTCTGTGCGTGCCTGAAGAACAAGCAGGGCCAGTGGCTAAGAGCAGAAACAGCAGCAGGTCTTTTTTCTGACAAGCAGGTGGGAATATTTGGAAGAAAGGGCTGGGAAGGAGGAAGAAGTAGTCATTCTGGACTATGCACGCACTGAAATAGTGAACTTTAGGCAGTATAACAGGGAGAGTGTTGCTCAACATCCACAAAGAGTACTGAAATAGAGGCCTGAAACCAGCTTAACAAGATTGGATATATGATTTATAAGGCTCTTAGCTGTTGTACTTTTATATCAGATAGTAAGGAAGAGTATAGAAAAGCATTTATGGAAGCATTAGTGTATGCATCAGTATACTCCTACATACTGAACTAGAAGAGATGAGACGGCCATGAGTCTGCAAAGGCAGCCATTTTATTTGCTAACAGAGGTATCAGTGCTACCAGAGGTATGGTTTGACACACAGATTTGTAAACCAACCTCAGACCACAGCAGGAAAGGTGTAGCTGCAGATAGAGTAACAAGTCACACTCTCAGTTTCCACTGACACACAAATAACTTAAACAAGCATGTAGAAAACAGGAATGAAAAGACCCATATCAGCACATGGAAACATCCTCAGCAGCAGCCTTCACACTTTGACAGCTTTCAGAAAACAAGTTCCTCTACTGTTTGCTACATTAGAGAATGGAGGACCTACTATCGTAGAAGACATGCCTCAGTGCAAGGAATTCTAATTCAAATCGGAGCCATCAGATTTGTTTACAGCATTAAAGGTAATGTAAAGTCTCAGCCTGACTTTGTGCAATAGCACTGAATACCTTTCTAGAAACATCTGAACATTAAATTGTTTGCCTTTATCATTGAATCATAGAAGCACAAGCTTGGAAAAGACCTTTGCGATCACCAGCTCCAACCCTACCTGTCCACTACTAAATCATATCCCTAAGAACTTCATCTATCCATCTTTTAAATATTTCTAGGGATGGTTACTCAACCACCTCCCTGGGCAGCCTGTTCCAGTGCCCAAAAACCCTTTCAGCAAAGAAATTTTTCCTAATGTCCAATCTAAACTTCCCCGATGCAGCTTTATATCATTCCTTGTTGTCCTATCACCTTGGAGAAGAGACCAATACCCATCTCCATGCAACCTCCTTCAGGTAGTTGTAGAGAGCAATAAGGTCTCCCCTCAGCCTTTTCTTCTCCAGGCTAAACAGCCCATTCCCTCAGCTGAACAATTGCTGCAATACATTGGTGGTTCAGTCATTATGTAGATGATAGTCATGTAAGTGCTTATAAAAATAAAACAACTGCTACACTTTTGGCCAAAAGAGCACCTTGAAACCCATTTCTTCATTCATCTTCTAATCCAAGGGCACTTTTTTGCATTAAGTGTATGATACTAATTTTACCCAAACTATGCCTGGCATGATACAATCTAACTAAAACATACAGTCAAGATGTTAGGTCTAAGGGGGTACCACCCTTTCATTTTGTTATGCTCCCTCTAACAATTGTCAGTTAAAAGGGCTTACACTTGGCTTCATTTTCCATTTCAAGTTCTTTGTTTTAAAACTTAATTTGATCAAGCTTTATAATGCACTAGCATCTCAAAGATTTAACCAGGATTTCAAGGACAGAAGAAAAACCTTACAAGGAAACTGGACATTCTACCTTGCCAAGAATAAGGGGTGTTTCCTGATAATGTACCACATCAGTAGCACACACCCTTTTTTGCTTCACTTTTTCAACACAAATTTCAAGTAGGCACATCACAGATACAGCATCAACATACACCTGACTCTTTATTGTGTTTCAATAACAACAAACCAGAAGAGATGTGTGCAACATCAATAACCTATGGGTTTTAAGATTAGCTGTCTTCAAAAACAATATACAGTGAGAATTTGCATGATCCTGTCTATAACAAGCCCTGCCACTTTGGCCTCAAAATTGCTAGTCACATTACCTAAATGATTACTAAAATCTCTGACAGCTGCAGTTCTGTGTCTCTCTAGCAGTCACCTGAGCTATCAGTACATTGTGATTTTCCTTTTATAACTCAAGAAATGGTAACTTAGGTGAAGCCATGTCAGAAACCCAAGAGCAGTGAGGTTTCCAAAGCATTTGGGATTATTATTCATGTCAATAGAAAACATTTTAGAATACTTTGGAATTAAATTATCGGAGGGGAAAGAAAGGCTAATATGATGAAGAATATCCAAAAGATTTTATTTTTCTGGCTTTTCAGTATCATCAAAGTTGCAGGATAAGGATTTCTGAAGTTAACCAGTGCTTCAAGAAAGGGCAGTTGACATAGAAGATATCAAAAAAACCCTCACACTCATGAATTAGAGTTCACTCTTTTATTCAGTTCTCTATGTTAGCAGGACAGTGTTCATTATGACTGTTAACTCCAAGTGTGGACATAACCCCATTCCACACTGCTGCTGGTCCATCCTTGCTTCCCTTCATTGTGAAGGGGCATTACCAAGAGATAAGCGTCCCCATAAGAAGAAGATAAGACCTCCTGCTGGTGTAGAAAAACCTAGAGAAACAAAACATTGAAGAAGTTAAGTCTTTTCCCCAAAAATATCAATAGCAGAAATTCAAGCACATGTTGTTTAAAAAAAAAAATCTGTAAATGGCATCTATCTGGCTTCCTTGATAGCTGCATTAATGATGCACCAAGGACTGAGCCATGGACACCAAATTCCTCTTCTAAACTTGGAAATGGCCCTTCCAGGTCAAGGAGTGAGATAAGGTGAAGGCTATGTTCCAAAGGTAAAATCGAGTTCCTGTTACCTTTCCTGCAGGTAGAGGAGCTCAATCTCTGCAACTGTTGATCCAGCATCTCTCACAAGCATTACATTCCTGTGGAAATATTCGATGTGGAGGAAAAGTTGTATGCGAGTTTAGCAAAGTCAAACTGCAGCCTCTTTCTGCCCAATTCTCTCACTGATAAAGCTTCCATATTTGCCATCCAGTTAACAAACACTTCTTTCCATTCAGGCATGGACAAGCATTCCTACATCACATTACATCTGCCCTATCCTCCCACACTCTATGGTAAAGATGGGTGGGAGAGTAACCATAACATTTGTGGGTTTTCTGTTGACCTTGTGATCATACTAAAGACACTACCACAGGCATCATGCTTAAATCACAACGCCAGTGAACAGACAGAATCCAGAGAATAATAAAAACCAGCATACAGTGCTTTGCACAGTAGTAGTGGGGAAGAGAAACTGAACATGCACCCTTGGAGACACACTTCTTATATGACATGAAAATACTAATAGTGGAATAAACAGTCAATGTGACATTCCCATTCCTCATCACAATACAACTGAAACAGTCATCTTGACTCCTGGCCTCTCACTACATTTATAAGACAGAGTTGGAACGACATCCGTGTATACAGCTACTGCTCAGTCTTCTCCCTACTTCATGGCATCTTTCCACTTTGTCTACTGTGTATCATTGGCAGCTCTTCACCTCCCTTCTCCCCCACATTATAAGTATTTTATGACACAGATAAACTAAGCATCAAGGAAGCTCAGTAGTATCACTGCTTCCACCATTAACAAGAAACATGCGCAGACAAAAATGTGCAACTGACCAAGAGGAAGCAACAACTGGGTTACTGGCTAATATAATATGGATTCTCCCTCCCTCTCTAATAACTAATGGTATTTTGTACAAGAGGAAACATCCCAATAAATTCTGGAAATCAACATATATCCCAGAAAATTTATGAATGTGATAAATTGCTCTTTCTGCATACAATATTTTATTGGGAAACAAAATGTCCAATGACCTTTAATAAAACTCCATTTCTTTTTCATTCCTGTATTAAAATACCTCATTTTTATTGCATTTTGGCCAAGACAAAAATTCAGTCCTCGTTTGGTAAACTGTATCATACTACATCAAAAAAAAAAAGAACATATTAACATAATACAGTGCCTATACTTTGGAAAATGCAAAGCATTACATAAAGGAAATTTTAAAATTCACTGTTGTTCAAAAGCAACTGCATTTCCTAGTGACAGTTCCACAGGATGCTATTTGACAAAGACTTCTGCTACTACTGCATATATCACAATAAAAACATACAGACCAGCAAAACCTCTGCTAGACTTTAACTCTTTGTCTTCATCCGGTCAAGGCCCAGATTAGCACAGCTGACTGCTCTCAGTCAGAGAGCATTCCACGCCTATTTCCCTGTTCTACTGACCTCGGCCTTACGCATCAGAGACATTTCAGCAGCCAATACATTTTAATATGATATGTGTACAGAAGCACATCAAAACGTTCTGAAAGTAAAGAGAAGCAACAACAGAAAATGTAATTCAATGTATGCAACACTTTCAATGTCCTTTCTCAGATGTTCAGTTGTCTCATCTTATCAAAATAGACCAAAAAGCCTTCTCTCCAGCAACATCAATGAGTACTTAAGTGACACCAGACCTGGGATATAACTGGTTACATAGCTCGTAAGTATTTTGACTGTTTAACCTTAACCATTCCGCTTCCTATAGATAGGGACAACAGAATGACTCCCCAAACACATTTTCTTCCAAACAGACAGAATCTATAAGACAGAGTACTTTATACAGCTACATATAGCAAATTACCATCCAAATAAATAAATAGACTTAGCAGACACATAGAAATTCACATAAATCTTTTGTGAGCCCTTCCTCCACAGACACTTGGCAGAGCTTAATATGCTGACAGATTACTATGCAGACTCCGTATATTCTAGTAACACTTGCACTCTTTCTATGGAACAAAAGGGCTTGCAGAAATACCTTGAAAATGTCTTGCCTAAACACAAGATAAATATTAACTTTTCTATCATACTAATCCATAATCTGCTTTTCAGGCAGTGTGAGGAACGTATCCATTTGTCCTTTCACACATATACCCTTGCCTCTAAGTGGAAGTCTATGATAACAATGGAAAATACTCTGCCTTCTACAAATCTCAACCACATCAAAGTTGCAGGATGCTTTGCTATTTCACATCTAGCCAAATAAAAAAACACCCTGTTGTATTGACAGCCGATTGTGGAGGATATGGGAGAGTCCTCTAAATTCCTGCTTGTTTTACACCCAAAAAAATCTTTCCTGAACAGCTGACCTAGTGTCACCTAGAATGGTCCCTTCACTCAGTGAAGACTTACATACATTTCTACTGTGCTGAGAATAAGAAGATCACAGGTGTATCCAGGCAAATAAGGCCATGTTCAGGGCCAGATGACCATCATTCTTCACAAGTATCACTATCACCTCAACTCAGGGCAGTACCATTTTTATTCCACATGACTATCCACTCCAATAGGCAAGTACTAGTCTAGTTTCCTTATTAACAATTCTACAACAACTTTCAGTTCTCCTCCTCAATATTCAGTCCCCAAAGGCTAGCATGTCTAGCATATATTACATACAGAAAGTCTAGTGTGATTCCTCCTTACGACAAAAAGCTGGCAATGCTCAAGACTGCCTACTTTCCCTCTATGCTGAGAGATTGACTCATGCTTCAGACTCCTTTGCCTCTACTACCAGAATTGACTTTCTCACTTTCACATCTTCAGTCTGACTAGATTTTTTTAAAAAAACAAACTTTCTTCACAAGCTTCACCTTGCACATAGACTTTGATCATTGTTTTGAAGAAAACTTTTCACATTTCCATCTGAAATGTTTCTCAGTTTGCACATTTAACCTCCTTTCACTTTGCAGTAGCTCATTTCTTGGATTTCCAGTCTGCAGTCCACAATACTTTCAAAGGCTGTATGGTAAGTGAGAAGCTAACAAGAAAAGCACACTAGTTGTCTATAGTTCTAGGTGGTACCTGAGTGCACAGAAAACTATTTAGTTGCCCAAATATCTAAGTCAGATCCAGCTGATCCAGATTCCCATATGTCCTGGATTATGACAGGAAAAAGAATTTGGAATTTATCAATTAATACTTCACTCTAAGTAAACTAGAAACATTTATGAAAGAACAAAAGGTACTGTTGTGTTCTGCATGTTGGTATATATTATGATCGCAATTTTTTTTCCCAAACCACTAACATGTTTCTTTGCATTTTCCACTGACACAGACTAGAACTCCCCCCAATGCCAGACCATCATCATTTCAGATCCCACTATCCTATCCTACTTTGTTTTCAGAAAGAAAACACATCCTACTAGAGGGCAGCAGTTTAAAGTCTGGTTTGAGCTTTACTTAAAATGGAAATATTGTTATGATGGAACATACTAATGACTTGTGCAAGTATAATTCTTTGATGATGCCTAAATCAACGTTCTCCAAAGTGAGGTAGGCAAGACAATCCATAAGGCTGCAGGAAGAAAATACTTTATGCACCATTAATAAATACAATTAAATAAATCTTTAAAATAGTGTTCATTTAATCTTTATCTCATTTCTGGGTTTGTATATGTTTTATAATTTGCATATGAATAACTTATAAATAAACATATATTAGGGTGCATTCTCAAAATGTTTTTTACTGATACAGCTGTGCAATCAAAAAGTTTCAGGTATCACCAGCCTAGATAATTGAGGAGGTGGATGAAAACTACTAGGTATTAGCCATTAAGTCAGAAACTTTGCATTTTCCACTTCCTCTCACATTCAAAAAGCCTGTTTGTGCTTGGGACTGCCCCAACCCATGTGCAGAATCTCGCACTTGGCCTTACTGAGGTTTGCACAGTCCTACCCCTCAAACCTGTCATGGTCCCTCTGGATGGCATCCCTTCCCTCCAGTGTGTCGATCATGCTAGACACCTTGGGCATCACTGACAAACTTGCTGAGAGTGCTTTTAATCCCACTGTCAATGTTTCCAACAAAGATGTTAAACAACACCAGTCCCAACATCAACCACTGCAGAATGCCACTCATCACTGGTTTCCACTTGGACACTGAGCTGTTGCCCACAACACCTTGAGTACAATGATCAAGCCAATTCCTCATATACAAGTGGCCCATTTGTCAAATCCATGTCTCAAGTTGAGAGACAAGAATGTCACATGGGACAGCATTGAATGCTTTGCACAAGTCCAGTTACATGATATCTGTTACTCTTCCCTTATGCCCTATCACTGTAGTCCCTATTGTAGGTCACCAAAATTGCCAGGCTTAATTTGTCCCTAAAGAAGCCATGTGACAACTACTTGTCAGCATCACATTTTTCATGTGCCCCAGCAGAGTTTCTAAGAGGACCTGCATCACGCTCTTGCTGGGCGCAGAGATGAGACTGTTAGGCCTGTAGTTCCCTGGGTCTTCCTTTTTCCATTTAAAAAAATGGGAGATATACTTTCCCTTTTCTAGTCAGTGGGAACCTCACTAGGTTGCCACAACTACTCAAGTATGATCAATAACGGCTTAGCAACTTCATCCGCCAGTTCCCTCAGGACCCACAGATGCATCTCATCGGGTCCCATGGATCTGTGCAGCCTCGAGTTCCTTAGATGGTTTCACACCTGATCATCTCCTACAGTGGGCAGTTCTTTAACTCTTCCAGTCTCCCTGCCTTTCCATTCTGCAGCTTCAGCAGTGTGGCTTGAGCCCTTGCTGGTAAACACTAAGGCAAAAAAGTCACTGAGTACCTCAGTCTTTGCCATATCCTGGGTAACCACATCTCCCATTTCTTTCCAGAGAAGGTCTGCATTTTCCCCATACAGTTATCACTGACACACTTATAGAAGCTTCTCTTGTCCTTGGCGTCCCTGGCCAGATTTAATTTTATCAGGGCTTTAGCTTTCCTAACCAGACACTTGGCTGCTCAGACAATTCCTCTGTATTCCTCCCAGGCTGCCTGTCTTTGCTTCCACCCTTTGTACGCTTCCTTTTTGTGTTTGAGTTGGACTAGGAGTTCCTTGTTCATGCTGAAGTTTTTGCCTGACTTCCTCTTTGCTGGGATGCATCACTCCTGAGTTTAAAGGAGGTGATCTTTGAATATTAACCAGATTTCTTGGGTTCCTCTGCCCTCCAGGGCCCCACTATAACATCCCCTGACCCTGCCTCCCCTATAATCCTGACCCAAAAGCTCTCAGTCTGCTCATCCACCCCCAGGTGGAGCTCCATGCTCACCAGCTGGTCATTAACATAGGGGGCAACAGCCGTGCCTTGTCTCCCTTGACTGTCCTTCCTAAAAAGCCTGCATCCCTCCATCCCAACACTCCAATCCTAGGATCCATCCCACCACGTCTCCGTGACGCTAATGAGCTTATAGCCCTGCAGGCATGTGTACATCTCTAACTCCTCATTTTTTCCCCATGCTACATGTGTTTGCATAGAGGCACCTAAGTTGTGTCCCTGAAGCAGCTGACTTACTGGCTGCAAAACCTCTGTGATGCTCTTCAGGTGCTCTCCCATTGACCTGTGATCCTTCTTCAGGTTCTGGGCATCTAGTGCTGGCATTGGCATCAAACTGGTAGGAGTGGGGGGTTGCCCATCCCTAGCAATTTTAGTTTAAAGCCTTTTTCACCAGGTTGGCAAGCCTATGACCAAGGATGCTCTTTCCCTTCTCTGATAGATGGACCCCACCAGCCCCCAGTAGAACAGGTTTTTTCAAGTGAGTACCATGGTCTAAGAAGCCAAACTGCTGGTTGCAGCATCAGCCCTACAACTACTTGTTGATTTGCTAGTCTCCACTGACCTGTTCAAATCCTGTGCCTTTGACCAGGAGTATTGATGAAAAAACTACCTGAGCTCCAGAGTCCCTTAGCGCTGCTCCCAGGGCTCTGTAACCTCTCTTGATAGCCCTCAGACTGCTCCTGGCTATACCAATGGTAGCCCCCTTGGTGACATCCCTAGTAGGAGCCCCTGGTAAGCAGCACAGTTCCCGAGAGAGCATATCAGGTAGGCAAAAAGGTGCCACCACACCTCTCAGAAGAGAGTCTCCTACCACTACCATCCATTGCCTTTTCTTAGTTGCACTGGTGGTTATCCAGGGAGCAGATCAGGCTGCCTTAAAGCACCTCTCCTGACATGACAAGCGTTTCCTCTTTGGTCTGGAGAGTGATGGAGCAGTTCTGCAAGGGCACCTCAGGCTTTGAGGAAAGCTTTTTCCTACTGCTGGTCCTTGCCATTGCAAGACTCCATCAATCTTCATTATCATCCCCCCTCCTTCCGTGTGCACTGGCAGTGGAGTTACTAGCTGACTGGCTGTGGGCTGTGGGTCCAGAGCAGACTGTGCCTGCAGCCAGCTATCAAGCTCCATCTCAGCCTCCCTGATGCTAGGCAGCCTTCTCACCACCTCCTCCTACAGCTCAGCCACCTGCTGCCGAACATCCACCACCTGGGCCTACCTTTTGCAGGCAGGTCTGCCACATTCCCATGCCCACCATAAAATAAAATTCCATAGGTAAAGACTACAGAGTCTTCCTCATTTATTCCTTAAACTACGTCAAAACAAATATGTCATCAATGGCATAAATATGACTGATCTTCCTGTGGGGCAGAGAAATGAATACACTAGATTACCAAAATTGCCACATCTTAAGAGTACTGGAAAATAGGTTAAGTTTAATTTTTTAAGGTATATACCGCGCCTTATAGAGAGAGCGGGAAACTGGAAAGTTGAATCAAAGACCATAATTAGGACATCAGTCTTTTGATGGTTAGAATCTGGTAAATTAAGACTCACCGTTCAAAGGGACAGTTCAGGGACTCTGCCTCTCTCCTCCGTCCCCCTTACTTCAGTTAATATTTTGCAATCCGTTTCTCCCAGTACTGGAGGTTTCTCAGGTCACAGCCACATGAGTTTCTTCTGCTGCTGCTGCCACCTACCAGTTTTATTACTCTGTTGCAGCAGAAGGGCATACAGAAGAAGTTCTTGTTCAGCATGCACGTAACGATCATCCTTTGTCTAAGATGTCATGGTTTATTCAAGTTCTACAACATTTTCCCCAAAGAGCAGGCAAAGCACTGGGCAAAACCAAAATCAATACAAGGCTTTGAAAGCCATTCCATTAAGAGGATGGAGCATGATCTGTAAAACTATCTTTCAAGCAACATTAAATATTAAGGCATGAACTTCTGCAGAATGCAGTAAATTTTTATCAGTTCTACCCACCAAAGATCATTTGCAGACACTGCAAAGAACCAGTACTGTCTCTCTTTCAAGATCTTCATGTAATACGTATAAAATCAGGTTAGAGGCAAAACTGTGAGCCAACGTGGATTTGTTCATCAAATTTGAGGAAAATTAATTCTTTCTCTTAGACATTATTACAAACCCACAACTCTCTTCCCCAAAAAGACACCCAACCACATGCCTGAAAGCGTTACACCCGTGTCCTATAGCAGCTGATGCACAAAAATATACACAAATAAAGGAATAGGCCTGCCCAGTGCTGAGACGCAAGAAGTGGGTGTGTCTGAAAGGGAAAAGCATTGGAAACGTAAGTATAACAGATCTGCAAAGTTATCTTGCAAGTAAAATTGAAAAAAAAACCAAACAAATTATACACTCAATTATACCAGTGAAATCAGGTATCACTCTACTGAGTTTCACAGAGTGATTCTAGGTTTATCCCAGTGTAACTGAGAGCAAAATCTAGCTCTAGAATTATTGCCTCCCACCTTAATTTGAAGGTTCAATTTATGGTATCACTGATAAATTTTCTGTGTTTCAGGAAAATATAAATTGAAAAATATGAAAAGTTGCAACTTTTTAATGATTATATAGAAGAGCTATTAACATACACAGAAAAAGTCTGAAACAAGTGCTAATTCTTTACAGGTGCCATGGGAATAAGACACTGCAAGGAAACTTGGAAGCCTGTTTGAAGGCTCACCTTCTTCCACTCTGAATGGTACTCCAATTGTCTGGTATTTACCTCTGTGAGTAAAGTACAGATTATCCTCCTTAGACGAAGTACAAAAATATTAAGTTCCCAGCACTTTTAAGTGGTTTGAGATTAAGGGAGGAAGTTACCAGAGAAGGATAAAGCATACAAGTACTTAAATACAGCAGTAAGAGCAACATAACATAAAAGGCACTGCACCATCCTTCACAATACAGAAATCATCAGCCCCATGTTCTTTTTCTTTAAAACACAATCTCCCATCTGTCCTCTTCACAGGATCCTGCTCTATTGAATTTTAATAGTTAATATTCTTAATAATTGTTTTCATACCTATCCATCCCTAATTGATAGTTATGTTCATTTGACAAATTGAGAGTATTGTATCTTTCAAAAGCCTAAACTAGTACGTTTTGAACACAAACTACCTTTAAGTGTGATAAAGAGGTGGAATTAATGTATTAGAAAACTACCCCTCATATACTTACATGAGGGGATTCACTTTTGTCTCACCTGAGTAAAGCAAAGGAGAATGACAATTTTCTTAAGGGCCAACATGTACAAGGAGGGGAAATAAAGAAGAAAAGTAAGATTTTTTTCTAAATACCGCTGTTAAAGTTTCACTAACATGAAGTGACATGGAGAAAGGAAGGCAGACAAGTTAGCAAACTTATGAATGTTAGAGTAAGAGCAGAAAAGAATCAATTTACCTGACAACAGGTCGGGTTTGGATGTCAAACTGCTTCATTTACCATTTTACCCACTTGCATTACTGGGGGGAAAAGTTTAGGAAGGAACATTCTCAAGGATTTTTCATAAGTTCTCACTCTCGCCATCGGAAAGGGGAGAAGGGAAGGTTTTCTCTGGATTGTTTGACTTTTTTGGCTCCTGAAAAGTTTTGCAAAGAACAGTAACAAAGTGTAAACTGTTAGAACATATTTCTGTAAAAAAGGGAGAATAAGTCATACAAAATAGAGCAACAACAAATCCCACCCACAATCCGTGTATCTAATTTGTGTCACCAGTTTAAACAAATAAACAAAACAGAAAATTTTCAACTCAAACTGGAAATACAAGAGCTTTGGAGACTTCCAACAGTAGGCCAAACCCACCACCAGAATGCTCCAAAAGTCATCCTCAAAGGTTAAGAAAGACTCAAAGAAATAAAACAAAGGAAAAGGCAGCAAACATCTGGTTATAAATCCTGCAGTGTTCAGTTTAAAACAATTCCTAAAACAGTGAAAGAAATTAAAAATTAAAAAAGACAGTATCAACAGAAGTTACCTGTCCGAGCACCTACTATTCCATAGAGAACAGGAGTGGGTCGTGTGTCTCACACCAGCCATAAAGCCCATAAACCTTCTCAGAAAGAGTGAGCCATGAGAAAGATACTGTACATGCGATTTGTTTTCCAAGTCTCTCTAAGCCCTTAAGGTCCCTTATGTATTTAACTGACAGATTTTTGCAATAAGGGGGAGAAAATATTTTGCAAACGTCACTGGTTTCACTTGTTGAATTTTGAAGTCCAGTGTAACATCTGAAGAAGTATTTCCTTTGCGTCTGACATACACAGATGCTCCAGAGGTTATTTCCTGAGTATCACACACGAAAGAGAGCTGCTCCAAGAGTGACCATCAGCTCAGAACAAAACCATTAACAGTCCACACGTGTCAAGCATTTACATTATGTTACAGATGAGGTAACATTCCAAGAAAAGATTTTATAAAACACAGTAAAGCAGTAAATACAAGGCTGAGCATACAATCCATACACTGACATAGCAAAACATCAATATAAACATTTTAAATTAAACAGAAGAAAATCTCCAGTGTTACAAAGAATAAAATCCCATCACATGTTATTTAAGAAACTTATTCTTGCAAACAAGAGTTTCTGACTTGCTCTTTCAAAAACCAAAACATATAAAAATAGTTGTATTACCATCAGCTGTATTAGCACTAATGCACTACGCTGACCTTTTTTTCGGCACATGCTTCCAAACCAACATATGGAGGCAGCATTAGTGCAACAGTATGAAAGTTTAGCATGTGTTTTTCAGCACATGGAACAGTAGGAAATACGGTGTATAAAGCTGACATCTGCAAAGTTCAATTTCAATTGCCTGATTACCAGAGGACAGGTTTGTTGGTGTAAATAAAAACAGGACACCACCCTCACACCCCCAGCCCATTCTATACATTCCACTATTTCAGAAGCAATGGATAAGTAGGGAGTAAATATTAGACAAGTGTGTCCATTTTCAAGAATAAACCCTTACAGAAGGTTCTAATGCAGTATCAACGTCCAAACCAATGTACATGATGTTTCAAATCCTGTCTCCCTCCCTGACCACTATGCATAGACTTATCTCAAGACTAGCATGGAAGCACCAACCACAGAGGACCGTCTCATCCTATCGGAGCCAAACTGTGAATCTCTCGATCTGCTGTTTGTCTTTCAAAAAAATCTTGTTAATTCACAAATTTTACTGCTGTGGAGTGTAGCCTGGACATCCTTAATGACAGAGATGTAAAGTTCCTGCAAGCCACAAAATACTATGGAGACTAAAAAACACAGTCCAGAAAGCTCAGTGACCAGCTCTTTCCTCTAATAGATGTCTCCTGGGACAGAAATATAGAGATCCCATTATATCAACTAGCACATGTTTACTCTCTGCTGTTATTCCCCATGTACTCAATGTGTGCCAAGCTGAAAAGGATTGCAGGTACATAACTCCTCCTCTCAAGGACTGCAGGCACATACCAGTAAAAATAATAAGGAAAATGAAAATAAAAAGAGTAAAAAAAAGAAAACCACCACCACCCAAATTCCCCTTAGATAAACAAGCAAGGGGAGAAGGGCCTCTGGAAGAGAGAGGTTACTGCTTAGTAACTAGAAAATTAGGTTTCTTTCACATTCAGTAGTTCTGCAACCCTCCACGGCAGTTAGAGATCTTAATATTCTTCAGGTATAACTCTGTATACTTAAAAGTTCCAGAAGGAAGTTTTGAAAATACTGCTGAATCGACTTTTGTTGCTGGACCAGCTGGTCCACTCTCCTGCTTAACACCAACAGTCAACCCTTTCACTTGATTGTAATAATATTTAATTCTACAAAAAAAACCCATTTTATTACATTCCTTTTAAAATTTTAAAAAAAAAACCAAACTGTACAAAGAAGCATGATCAAACCTCCATAAAGCAGGTTAATACTGTTCTGTTTATTGCCTCTTGAAGACTCTCTGCATTGTGTCCGTGAGTTGTGTTTAAGGTCCAAGTGAAGATAAAACAGCAGAACAGCAGAGAGGTAAGGAAGGGCCACAGAAGTGGGCAGTGCAGAGCCTCAGAGGGTACATGGGACATGCTCCATTAAAGTATCCAGAAAACAGCAGCATTGCACACACACGCACAACCCCCCTCCAAACAAACCCTATTTTCACATGATTATTATTCAATTGTAAACATTTTACTTTTTGTTTTTTAAAAAAAGAGGTTTAGCTATATGTGTGTGTGTGCATGTATGTGTACACACACACATATATATACACACACATATAGGTCTGGGCCTTTATAAACCCAGAGAATGAGAAAAGAATGAAAAGGGAGGAGGAGAAGGAAGAAGAAAATGAGGCAGAAGATATGAACAGAAAAATGAGATTCAGTATCTGTTTTGGTCACCATTTTTCCAAAACAGCCCAAGGCTACTGAGGAAATGCACAGCCAGAAGGACTAAAGAAAATCAGGCAGCCTGGAAAAAAATTATTAGCTAAACAGCCAAAATCCAAAAAGAAATAAAGCAAAGCCTACACAGAAACACACACAAGTGTGTGCACTCGCAAAACACACACTTAAGGGTCCAGGGTCAATCTGTAATTGTTTGTGGACCTAGGTTATATATATATTTATTTATTTTAATTCTGGCTGAGCTCTCTTTTTTTTTCCCTTTTTTATTTTTTTTGTAAAATTTTTCTTTTTTTAAAATCTGCTGCATGTTTCCCAAAGCTAAGAATTGAGTATTTCTCCCCAGTTATACTCTTTGGATTTCTGCCAACATCAGCTTTTTATATTCAGTGGGGAAAAAGTAAGCCTGGTAAGTACTGTATGAACTGCAGTTTTATTTTAAAATACCTTTAGATGTCTAATTACTTTTAGCCAATTTTTCCCTCCTCCACACCTTACCACATTTTCACACACACACCCCCGCCCCCCCCCAAAACAAAAAAAACCCACCCCACCAATGCATAGGCTTTAACGCAGTGTTTTCTTAGCAAATACTCTGCAGTGTTTTCACTTTGGCCACTGTTAAAGATGCAGGCATAGAGAAGGAAGTGTTGGACTAGCATGTATTAAAGAAAAAGGAACATTAACATTGCAGATCTCTCTCAATAAGACTAAAACACTAACAAATACAAGTCAATGCACATTTGCTTTAAACTAGTGTAATTCTTTTCACATTGGATTAAACATCATTTTGTAAACCAAACATTACAGTGCTGTTCATCTCCTCCAATCATGCAAAAACAGTTAAAATGTGCCACTTCTACCCCAAACAGAACGACCAATTCCCCTACACACCTTCCAAAATCAGGATTTTAAATCAGAAAAACACAAGTACTAAAATCCTCCTTCAAATGCTTTATAAAGAAATATAGACACAAGGTTGGTAGCGAATATCAAGATGGTCCAACTTACAGATTTGTACAGAAAGCTCAAGTTAAGTCAACTGACACTTCTCTCAGCCTCATCATTTGAAAGGCCACATCCTGCAAGGTCAGAAAGTGATGACTTTAAAAGGATCCTGAACTTACAGCTCCAATCTACAAAAGCAGGAACAACACGTGTCCAGGAACTTAGTAGTATTTTTTTGTTAACACCTCTAACTCAACACTAAGAATATGAGGCACTGAGCAATTCACAGGTAGAAGAGACTTAACTGGTCCAGTAATTCACAGAAGTTTCTAGAGAGCTGCCAGACAGCTTTCTGAAGATCTTCAAGTGTGAATCATACTTGCCTAAGAATACACACGAACTGGGGACCAAAGCATCATCCAAATAAAATTCCCACTTAGTCTGTAAACTGAGCAACTTCATTAGAAAACCAATGCTGAAGAATGAACGTTGTTTTTAGAAACAGAAAAGTAGGGGCAGCAAGCACAGCACGTGTGCCTTTCACTCTTACACTCCTCATTGACACCCCTCTCTTCCCTCATTCCTCTGAGCTTCTCTGATAAACAGCACTGCAAGTTGGCTTAAAAAAAAATTACAGGAGAGAGTTCTGTTGGTCATCTATTTACAAGTGGCATCACTCCACAAGAAGTTTGATCTCATTGGCTAATAGCTGGTTCATGTTAAATAGAGCCCCCGGGAGCTTGGTGAGCAACTCTCTCTCTGTGGTCTCAGGGTCGCTGTCGACAGAGCTGGAGCTAGCACTCATATTGTCGACAGCGGCACTAGCTGGAGGGCCCAGCTCTGGCTCGCTAGTCTCGCTTGCCGTGGACACCACAGAGAGCAAGGACATGCGTCGCGTCAAGCGACCGGGGGTAAGGAGAGAAGCAGCATAGTCTGCTATGATACCAGCTACATCTAGATTACAAGCCTTGTCAAAGGCAATAAAACCTACATTTGCATTGGCCTCGCAGACGTAGAATGAACCGTCGTCCTTCATCAGCAGGTCAATGCCGCACACGTCCATCCCCAGGATGTTTGACACTTGGACCGCCAACTGCTTGCCTTGTTCACTCAGTGAGCACATCATCCCTATGCCACCTGGAAAATGTGAGAAAAACCTGCTGTCTATAGTCTGGTCACAGGTGACTGACGTCCTTCTCAACTGGTTGGTGCTTTTCAGTTGGGAAACTCCAAAGCAAGCCTGAAAGCATACTGCACATAACTCAGAAAGCAACCTCCTCTCCACAGTAAGCCTGAAAGCATACTGCAGATAACTCAGAAAGCAACCTCCTCTCCACAGTGACTTCTAATGAACTTGAAGCCACAACAGGATTTCAAAAGATTATGACTTGACAAAGGCAGGTCAGGATTATGACATGTTTGAAGAACAGCTAGTTAAGGGCCGAGTTTATGATCCTGATATATTAGAATGTGACCTAAGAAACCACCCTTGTTCCTTCTCAGGTAGAGGCTTTCTATACATATTTGTATATTTCACAAGAAATCTTTCAGCAAAGCTAAACCAAGTGTTCCTGATAAGACTACAGCTCTAACTGATATAATTTATGGGGACAAGGGTTAAGACGTTATCTCATGTCTCTCGCGCTTGCTATTGTAAGTTACTGTCTCTAAAGCAAGAATTAGGGAATATTTGTGCATGAATCTCAGCTAGTTCAGTTCACTGTCCATCAAGGTATTAACAGACTCAGTCTATCACAACACTTAAGTTTAAAAAGCACCAAAAAATAACAAACAAAAAAACATTTAGCAGAAAAATCTTTCAGGCTTCATTTCCTTGGCATTGAGTAGTAATTAAAATCCTTCATACATTTTGCCTAACCAAAACTGTACTACCATGAACATCCCTACTCAGGTTCAGCAGAGTTTCAGTCATGCAACTTCAATCCTCCTTCTACTCTCATACACCCCCCTTGTCCTACACCCAAAGCTACGCAGAAACTCAGTTCTGGGGATGCTACAATCAATGCAGTAACCTTCCCCTTAATCCCACGCATGGCTTTTGGGAGAAAAGGTTGCAGGGAGGAGTCTGATGGACTCAAAGCAGCACAGCAACTCCACAATGCAATCCAACTGTTATTGCCTTCAACAGTTTCCTCCCTTAACATTCTTTTCTGCACTCTTGCCAATTGCCATCTCCTCCACCTCTCTGTCTTGTCTTACACCTTTCTTCTTCTTCTGTTCCTCTTAACAGGATGAAATGAATAATAACATGGAAATAGCAGGACACTGCCATGACCACAACAGTTGCTCATTTGTGTTCCTAGAACCTTCCCCTCCTTTCTAGCCATCCTATCCATCTAATAATTCAGGCAGAGATTGTCTCTCCTTCTGAGTTTGCTCAACACACATTTCATTTAATCCTCATTCTCATCCTTACCTCTGTAAACATATAACAGTAAGCACAGTTAATACAAAACACAACCTGCAGCTTATTTCAGATGGCTTTGTGTTTTCTCAACTGGATTGAAAAATTCTGATCAAAACTATGAATAATGCTTTTCCTACCAAGTGAGCAGTTACTCTGCATCCTCCCATCTGTTGAGCAGCGGAGCATGGTGCCCACCACACGGCCTCCTACTACGATGACACGTACATCCTTGCCATGGGACTCTTTAACATATTTTTGAAATAAGTAAGGGGCATCGTGACGGATCAAATGGCTTAGGTCGGCCAAATGGTGCTTGTCTCGTGCCAGGAACACAGCTTTACCTGTATAAAGAAAAGAACATCAGAAGATTGGAAGAAGCTACCAATTTGAGTTGCGTCAGTGATTTAGTGCATAAATGTAAAACCTCTGACCAGTATGGTGCCTGTTCTCACAAGCCCCATCTGTAGCTCAGATTCATTTACAAATTCTTCTGCAGACATCAGTATTCCACTGCTTCAATGCTTTTAAGTTTTCAAGTACTGACACACTTGAGGAAGCATACAAACATTTTTATTTTATTTTTTAAAAAGGGAGGGGAGGAAGAAAGAAGAAAACAGCTTTATATAAAGGAGGTTGTCCTGTAATCCCAACTCCTGGTGGTATAAGTTCTTAATGAGAAGGAAAAAAAAAAGGCAGAAATACTATAAGAGCAGCACATATTTCCTCAAGAACAGTTTTATTCATCCAAGAGGACTAGACCCACAGCCCACAGCTTTGACACAGGAATCAATGACATAAAACTTTAACCACCAGGACCGTGAAGCTGCCAGTATGTCACTGCAGAACCAACCACTTCTCTATTGGGAAATTGCTGAGAGCTGCTCTTCCCAATACTTAAAGAGCTCACAACTCCAGAATGAGACTTTGCAGTGGACCAGCTACATTCAGAGGAAAATCTTAAACTCCACAGTATCCACAATAACTTAGGAACAGATCCCAAAAGAAATAAAATTAATGCAATGCACTATGATTTTGAAAAAAAAATCTTTAGAAATTACTAGCTTTTCTGCAAACTAGTTCTGTTTAACCTAGAAGATATCATTTCATTCCCTTTCATTTCTCGTGCACATCAAGGATTTCTTTGCTCTCTTCCAATTTCACCAATACTGATGAAAGCCATCCCTTAAACAGACCCTATAACTTTCCATTTAATTTCTAGTCTCACAAGATGGCATCCACTTTCCACCTTTAGCTACATTTCCCAACTGCTCTTCCCCTTTCTTAAGGACTCTTTTATGTGTCATATTAGATTTATGCTTCACAATAGGACCACACAATTTTTTTTGTGGCAGAACTGTCGCTCAACTATGCTACCATATTAATGGAGTACAAAAATCAATTGAAAAACTGCTGGTCTAACTAATGGAACAGAAATGCAGCAGTAGCAGAACTAGGAGAAACAATGTGTGAAGAATTCCACCAGTGCTAAAAGCCCAACTACAGTAAAACTATGTGAAAACAGGCTGTAGGGAGTTGATCTCTTCTCCCTGTTTGCTAGTGACAGGACAAGGGGAAACAGACTCAAGATGCACCAGGAGAAATTTAGGTTGTATATCAGGAGCAGTTTCTTCACTGAAAGGATTGT
Source organism: Piaya cayana (assembly GCA_013389865.1). Classification (NCBI taxonomy): domain Eukaryota; kingdom Metazoa; phylum Chordata; class Aves; order Cuculiformes; family Coccyzidae; genus Piaya; species Piaya cayana. Next base: position 29,851 of record WAAB01018961.1, read on the forward strand.
CAAACCATTGGAACATGCTGCCCAACAAGGTGGCTGAGTCACCATCACTGCAGGTGTTTAAAAGATGAGATGTCATACTTGGGGACATAGTGGCAGACTTAGCAGGGCTGGATCAATGGTTGGACTCTATGATCTCAAAGTTTTTTTACAACTAAAACCATTCTGTGATTCTGAGTAGCCTCTGTTTCATCAGGATTTAAGGTCTCTGTGACATAGAACGTTGCTTGAGGAACAATGGAATTCTCACCAGAGAGTATCAGAATGTAGGCTTAACAATCATGACAAGAAAGCAAAACCCTCCAATGTGCTTTCTCCCAGTCCCAACTTTAGATCTCCTACATGCACTTAATAATCCTGTTGTACTCCTATAACAGGATAGGAAGAATGATGCCTTGGACAGTAGTTCTTGAGAAATATGCAGCATTGTGACACCTCTGCAAAAATAAGATAGGCACACTTGCAGCCATAGAAAACTATGCACAAAATGGGCCTAGAAAAGTACAACTTTTATTCGACAGCCAATACTTATGATCATGTTTTGCTTAGTTTTTTTAAATACGATTTGCAGGTAGCTGTTCTTCAATTAATTTGAAAAAGTTTCCTCGACTCTCTTAATGTGAAAAAATATGTACTGTGCATAAATTTGCATTAAAATGTCTGGAGTTTAAACAACTCTAAAGTAAAACTTGTGAACATAGCTGTACAAGAATTCTGGCTTAAAAAGAGAAGAAAGTCAATAGTTGCAAAACCTATAATTATTTAGTAAATCTTAACAAGAGGAGGTACCAAGTCAAATCCACTGTCTCAGATACTCCACAGTTGTCAAATTCAGCTTGTTGCAAAGTCAAACTCAAACTTTGATTCATTGTTCCACAAGCATTTGTAAACCATATAAGCATGAATTACGGCCAACAGAAGCAGGTCTGATCTTCCTCTGCCCCAGCCTTTTGCTCACTTCCTGCTATTACACCAACACAACCATTTCCACAAGTAAATGATAATTCATGTAAGGAATTAATCCAAGTGCAAATAAGCCAGCTAGATTCATTAAACATCAATTCCTGAATCCATTTGCTACACAGCATCAGAAATACTCATGCCAGCAGCAGAGATGCACCAGAGCAATGCAGAAGAGGAACAAACTGATGAACAAAAATAAGTAAGAAGTGGTACCTTAATATTAAGACTTTGTTTAAGGTAACTGCTGGTTTATGATCTTAAACTTCAGATTCAGTCTCTTTTGCTTCTAGTATTTATTAAACTGCTTTAAAGTAAATAAAAACAGTACAACCTCCTACGCAAGTAACCTCTGAAATGTATTTTACACCAACCTTCCTTCAGCAAATAACTATCTAACATTAAACAAAATTGATGTATTATTTCATATTCAACACTTGACACAAAATACTGATAATAGAACAATTTAATCCGAACCTGCCCTATTACCACCAGCACTGTCAGAGATTTTTCGGAAAAACAGAGAGCCAGTTTGACAAATAATACATGAGATTTTATTTAAATAAGAATCCTAATCCTAAGCAGTCAAGTGGAAAAAAAAGTCAAATTAGACTAAATGAACTAAGATTTCATTTCTTATGCCTGTTTAGGAACATACTTAAAATCCATATAGGCTTCTTACTAATTCCCTATGGCCAGACCTTCCATTATTCCAGCTCAAAGATTTTCTCACAGAAGTCACCAATGGACCGTAATTTTGAACCCCTATTCCCTCTGCTACTGCATAACTAGGTTCTACTAAAACTGCTTCCCAGTGTTGCAGTCTACTCAATGTTCAGCAGTTGAAGAGTGACAGAATTCAGATGTACCTCAAAGAAGTTCAACACCTAATAGAAGACCTTCTTAACTATCACCCCCTGACAAGATAAAAATCTTTTAAAGTGCTGCTCAGAATACTCCTTGCGCTCACCCCTGACCTCACACCCACCTCGGTGACCCCGCGTGTTCTTCACCACCATAGGGAACTCCAGCACTTCCGCCTCATCAATCATTTTGGCAAAATTCTCATGACCACCTGGCAAAAAGAAAACCAACAACATTATGTGCCACCAATATGGTGTGGCCAAATAGGGGATGTAATCGTCATACATTCCTCCCACCCTTCCATTGGACAATGCAGAAAAAACTGTCAGTTAAGAGTAACCTGGTCACAAGGTATGAAGAGATTTTGAAGGTGTTTATGATCTGTGGGATACTAACTCCTACTTTCTTTGAAATGGAAGACAAGTTAACCAAGGTCTCTTGATCACAACCCCAAAAAGGCTCAATCCTGTCTTCCAAATCTCAATGCCTCAACTCTACTATCTTGTTCCAGTTTCTCTCTTTTACTTTATCAACTCCCACCTTTTCAAATGTCTAGCAGGAAAATAGAACAGACATGTCACCAGTAACAGTTCCATCTAAACTATCAACCAGGAAAGCAACACAGAATACAATGACAAGGAGATCGAGAGAGCAGCAACAACTCAAATCTTGTCAGTCCAACTTCCAGTCTCCCACATCTCATTTGCCCTGTTTCCTGAAGTAGTGCTTCAACCTTTTTGTCTCACTGCATCCATAAGAACCTTAGAAAGTAGCTTTTAATGACTGTTCACATTATTATGGTTGATACTTTACAGTCATCCAGGTTCAGTTCAATTTACAGAAGGCTGACCACAGTACAAGAAATACAGAAGAGAAAGTCAGCAGACAGATGGATGAGACTCCTCTAACAGCATGAGCAGTAAAGTGCAGAAGTCAAGCCAAGATACTGGTCACAAAGCCAGCAGCAGCCGTTACTACACTGCCATGGATTTTAATCCGTGTCATGGAATAACATCATTTAGCACACTGTTTTTCTTGGCAAATCCTTGATACTTGTGTCAGAAAAAAAACACATCATGCTTCTGTCAAATTCCAGAGGCAGGCATTAAAAGAAGGGGCAAGGAGTTATGATCAGAGAAGTTCTGCAATTATCGCATCACCCACGGTCTTCCCTTCGCCCTAAAAAAATTAAGCTCGTGCCTTTTTCAAAGAGTTAGAGCAACGATATCTATAGAGAAAGAGTGTCTTCTCAAATGTGTTTTCACAGTAATTGATGGATATAGCAATTCATAGTAATGGACAGAAACCCACGTTTTTGTTTTGTGAAGTTTCTTTGTGGTTTTGTCAAGTTCCCATTGGTGAAACCACACAAAGAGTAGGAAAGCACTGATGTTTCCCAAGAAGGAAAAGAAGGTTGAGAGATATCTGCAATTTTTTAATATATTGTAATTAAAAGTAGAAATAGCATCATGGTAGTTCAGATAAAGGTTCTTCTAATCTAGCACTCCATCAGAAACCACAGACCCCAGAGGCAGGCACAAGAAACATTAATAATTAACTGTTCTGGCAGGAACAAATCCCCAAACAATTGTTAAAAGTCAAACAGGTAGGCCTGTACTCTCTTCGCTCTTTTACAAGAACCAATGTATTTGCAGATTTTTTTGCTCATACAGAAGTTCAATCTATCTTCACGTTTTATCAAAGTCTAGATCTTTACAGTAAAATGACATTAGTTCCCCAAGTTCTCATCTACTGCTTCAGGCAACTGGAAAAGTGTTCAAAGTGGATTAGCAGTAACAGCCAAAGTCAGTTGCTTGCAAGTTGAAGTACTCAAAGCACCAGAGCTAATCAACAAAGCCAAAACCAGAATCTGAGTGTTGCGACTTTAATTCCCTTTTCTGGTTACTTAACATTGATCTGTGGAACTACCGTCATGGTACCCTCTACGCATTTCCAAAACTGAACTCCTATCTTTTGCACTACAAAAGCATAAATTCCAGTAAGCAACTATGCTATCCTTTTGTTCCAAGACCCTTACCATATGAAAAGGTGTCTGGAAGAGGCACACCATGACCAGCAAGTTCTTGGAACGTCCAGAATTTGTTGACACAGTTGAGGATGGCTTGGGGACGATTCATCAGTCGACAGCCCATCTTCTCTAGGTGACGAAGGACTGTGATATCACTGTCACTCTGGACCCAAGGTGTTGGTACACGCACAACCACCACTTGTGGGTAAGCAGTAATGAGCTCCCCATTCACTCGGAGACCTAAAGATGGAAGAAAACATCCCAGTCAACTACTGGGTCTTCATGAGAACATAAACAGGTAAAGAAATACTGCACTGCACAATAATGGACACGAAGATACCGGATTTCAACAGTGAGTATTAAAACAGCACTACTCTCCCTAAAACGCATAGAACCAAAGAATCATTAAGGTTAGAAAAGACCTTGAAGATCATGAAGTCCAACCATCAGCCCACAATCACTGTCTCTACTAAACCATGTCCCAAAAGTGCCACGTCTGCAGAGTTTTTGAACACCTCAGGGACAGCAACTTCTCCACTTGCCTGGGCAGCCTGTTGCAACATTTCACTATTCTTTCAGTAAAGGTATTTTTACTAATGTCCAACCTAAATCTCCCCTGATGCAACTTGAAGCCTTTTCCTCTCATCTTATCATTAGTTACTTAGGAGAAGAGACCAATACCCACCTCATCACAACCACCTCTCAGGTGGTTGTAGAGATCAATAAGGTCTCCCCTCAGCCTCCTCTTCTCCAGACTGAACAGCCCCAGTTCCCTCAGCCATTCCTTGGAAGATTTGTGCTCCAGCCCCTTTACCAGCTTTTGTTGCCCTTCACTGGACACGCACCAGCACCTCAATGTCCTTCTTGTAGTGAGGTGCCCAAAACTGAATACAGCATGCAAGGTGCAGCCTCACCAAGGCCAAGCACAGGGGCACAATTACTTCCTTTCTCCTGCTGGTCACACCATTTCTGGCCACCTGGGCCACTGCTAGGTCATGTTCAGCTGGCTGTCAGCCAGCACCCCGTGTCCTTTTCCACCAGGCAGCTTTCCAGCCACTCCTCCCCAAGCCTGTAGCACTGCACGGGGTTATTGTGACTCAGGTACTTGGCCTTGTTAAACCTCATACAGCTGTACTCAGCCATATAATCAAAGCAGCCTGTCCAGTTCCCTCTGCAGAGCCTAAGTACCCTCAAGCAGATCACCACTTCTGTCCAATTTGGTGTCATCTGCAAACTTACTGAGGTATCACTCAATCCTCTCATCCAAATCATTGTAAAGATACTGAACAGAACTAGCCCAAATATTGAGCCCCAGGGAACACTACCTGTGATCAGCAGATAAGTGGATCTAGCTCCATTCACCACAACTCTTCAGGCTTGGTCATCCATACAGTTTTTAATCCAGTTCATCTGTCTAAGGCACAAGTCCCTAGGAGAATGCTGTGACAGAGAGTGCCAAAGGCTTTACTGAAGTCCCTTCTGTCAGTTGTGCTATTTCATGTTACTCTTAAACCATATGAAACCAGGACTAGGCAAAGAGTAGACTGTATTAAGATACACAACCTTGGGCTCCTTGCCAAGGTGAAGGTCCTTTTTAATAGGTTGATACATCATCCTTTCTATTGGCATTAGCTGCACACTACATTCACATCAGCAGTACCAGTAACTCAGGTTCCTGACTCCTGTCACTGGTTCTTGCCTACACACCTTCCCCAGCCCAGCTGTACTGATCCTTCTGTGGTATCATATGAGCCTTAAAAAAATAAAAATTTAAAAAAAAAAAACCCAGCGCTATTTTAACACAGATGATTTCAACAACTGATCTAGACTAAGTAAGTACTCAAAAAAGGGCAGCACCCTATGAGATGAAGGCAGGAAAGCCAGCTTTGCCAACAAGACTTAAGTATTACTTAAATCATGACCTATAGCTTTACAGACTGCCTCTGAAAAGAAACACTGAAAGGCATGCTGCAGGAATAAGAATGCGACAGCATTGGACAAGAAAGCATCGAGTTCAATGAAGACAAGTTGGCATGTGATAATGGGAAAAGACAAATAGTATTTGCTATTCAGTTTACTTCCCTTATGTTCAAAGTAATACTGTCAGACTTCAGCATAAAATACACAGCTCACACTGCTGTCAGCATCTTGAGGGTTAATGAGAAGGGAGGTAAGCTTAGAAATCACACTGTATCAGCATTTCTGTGCCTATGAAAGGACAACTGTAGGTATTCAGATCTAGTCCAAATTAATTATCTATCAGCTCCATTCCAAAGATATTCCTTTCCAAACAGACACTTGCATCTACTTAACCTTAAGACACATTGCCAGGTAATATATTTAATTTCAAGGTGCATTTGAATTAATTGGGGTGAGGGGGAGGAGAGGGAGAGTGTCCCTCTTTCTTTACTTCCCATTTTCTTTTATTCTCCCAACCAGGACCTACTTAGAGATTCCCTTGGATGTAGTGTAACAGCCACCTAACTTCCAAAATGGAACTAGAAACATGCTGCCCAGTCTGCAGGAGGACACAGAACCACACTCTGTAAAGGCCAAAACAGAACCATATCCACTACAAATTCCTTTTCCAATCCCCACAGCCATAATTGCACAGAGATGAGAAAAAATAAGCAGTCTGGTGCTCTGGCTGCTCACCTCATTAGCACCAAGCACTGCCGCATTGCAGCTGACATGACTTGCGTGTTTAAGCAAGCAGGCTTCAGAGACGCATGCACACCATTTTGTAGAGGCATCTCATGGAAGATTAAAAACACAACACAGCTAAAAACCTAAGCGGAGTGTGAACATCAGGAAACAGACTACCATCTCCTTTAGCCAGAAAAAGAGCACAGATTCAGCATTAGTGAGATTTCACCTTAGACATGTATTTTCTCATTTAGGTGCACACCCAATTACATCCACTTTTTGCCACTGTAACAGCATGCTTGTACTGATTCAGGTGCAAAGTCTGTAACAATCATTTTTAAAAGGGCTGCATTTACCACAGAGCACCAACTGCCACTGTGTCTTTGTTGTGAACCAAAACAACATAGCTTTTTAATTTATAATCTCTCAGAATCTATTTCATTGTTTTGCTTTAAAGTGACACTAAATGCTCAAGTTTGCACCATAAAGTCTGAAAAACAGCAGTTCGAAAAGATGTCTACACCTCACCTGAAATTCTCCTAAGTACCTGCCTTAGACTTGACTGTCAGACTGGTGTAAATTCAGCCAGGTCATCATCCCACCTGGAGTGACCTCCGGAAGTACAATGATGTTACCAACAGAACAATCTCCGCTTTTTTTCCTAGATTCAATTATTTTCTCTGCTCTGGATACTGTTCTGCCCAGAGCAAAAAAGAATTCCTCTCCCCTTACAGAAGACAGTTTACACACAAGGAGAAGACCCTACTCAATAAAACGTATTTTTATTTGAATCACTACTACTGACATGTGCCATAAAAATTAGCCACAGTATCCCAGCAACACACTGCTGCAAAGAGAAGCAGCTTTATTGCAATAAAAGGAGTGCCAGATTCTGTCATTTTGGAACAAGCCTGTATTCAGCGTTTAATCTGACACCCAGCAGTTAACAGTCAGTTTAATGGTCATTACTGCTGAATAGGATAATAAAATAATATTTATTCACTATGATGGGCTGAAAGCAGTAACACAGAAGATATCAATGCATACAATTAATTTCTTCTCAAAAAAACCAATTCATGCACGCAAAGAGGCAGAAAGAAAAAAAAAAGATGTTTTACCAATATTACTTGGAGTGGTTAAGAGATAATAATCAAGACTTAAAAAAAAAAAAAAAAGGAAATGAACTCTCTTTCCCTTGCAGTAATAGTACCCTCTTGATCCCAGAACAGTAGTAGCTGAGTTATATTCATAGCTTCCTGCACACAATGAACTGACCTCACAAACACACAGAAGGCAAATGTTCAGATCATACAGAAGTACCTTGACAAATAACAAGTTGGTCCACCTGCTGGCTTTCTCAGTGGATGTCCATGACATTGCAGACATGGCAGAAACACAGCTGTGTAGCCCTTTGAAGAAACAATGCTGAGAGCCAGGAAAATGAGATTTCATGCTTATCTAATATTATGAACTTTACCAACATTTAACAACCATTTCACAAGTGCCCAGAGAACAATTCCTTAGGTTATCATGAAACATTTGGGAATTCCTTAGCCCTATGAGAGATAAAAGATTTTTGCGTTAGGATATCAAGCTACAAAAAACAGATGTAAATTCTGTACTTGAACAAGACCTGTTCCTTCACTCAGTACCACTTTCTTTGTTGTTCTTCTGCAAGATGAAACTCTCCAAAATGAAATACAGTAGACCTTTAACATCATAAACCAAATATCACAGTATCCAGATGAAAGTGCAAAAGGAACAACTGTCATCACCTGGTGATGAACTTCACTGGTTACACTACATCCCTCAAACAGAGCTGAAAAGCCTCAAGCTTCTCACAAACAGCCCAAAGTAGTACATAACAGAACTGAATGGACAAACACACTAGTCACCACCAGCTGGCCTAACCAGTTCTGCTGCTTTTAATTCCCAAAGAATAGCAGGCAAGTTTAAAGTGCAAAGTCTCTGCTTAAAAGGCTTATTTTGACCCTAACAGGTTAGAAGCCATCAGGCAAACCCACCAATTCCACAGAAAATGGACGCAGCATTAAATTCTAGTGAAGACAGAAGAAAGAGGTAGAAACTTCTACTATTACCAGCAAGATCGGAAGACATATCTAAACCATAACGAAGTTCCTGAGATAGTAACATCTCTCATAGTAGATCCTGCTCGCTTAGCAAGATACTCAAGACAACAGCTGACTCTCAACTTTAGTATAAGTTTAGAGCGGATGCACATACTTTGCAAAAAACACAAAACTCCAGAACTTTCCAGCCCTTATCCACACATGCAGGGGTTTAATATCCTCTGTCTTCTACTCTATGACAAATTTATGGTATGATCACAACTACTCAATTAAAAAGCCTCACTCTTAAGAGAATTATCATTTAGGTGGTATACATTTCAAATTAAATGTCTCAAAACACAGACAGAAACAATACCAAGTTATCCTGAGTTAACAAGTTGCTGCCCATCAGCTAAGATTCCCAAGTTGACTATGTGCTTGTTCACCCTACAGCAAAACACAAGGCAAAAATGATTGACCTTAGGGCTCAGTTGAAGGGATTGTACAATAATGGATCTCACCACACAGGCAGGACAAACTAAGCACCCAAATACCAGCATAACACTTATCCTGCAAAGCCTGCAAGCCTAACACACTTCTGCAAGTCATTCACAACCACAGCCAGAGCATACAAATTCTTACACTGCAGCCTTGCAATCAGTAAGCATTGGTGTTTCATCTGCACACTTACCCTTCCTTCTTGTGCTTTAGAAACTCTAAAAAGCACTTCTGCACTGATGGCATTATGGACAACTAAAAAGGATCAAAATTTCAAGAAACTGGATGGTTTCAGAACATCATAAATCACACCCAAGCAGTATTTAAAATTGCTAGACATTTTTGAAACTCATTCCAGCCACTTTGCATTCTACACAAAGCCCTTCCATGCCCTTCAAGAATAAGTTCATCAGCAGATTAATAGCTACGGCAAAGCAATAGCACATGTCAAGTTTGCATGTTATGAGTAATTTTACTTTCAGCAGCAACAATGCAAATATTTTCACAGAAGGAATCTAGTTTCAGGAGATGGGTCTAAAATCTCAAAGATTTGCAAGGACACCAAAAATACTTACAGAGCTTTTATAGATCACATTATAGCAGACATCAGTCATTTTTAATAAAAATAAAATCTCAGTAATATCTAATAAATTTCTTTAAGTATTTTTGTTCAAAATTATGATTTCGGAAAACAGTAAAAAACCGCAAACTGGATCACAAAGACCATTTAGTACTTCTGTGAAGTGACTGTAAGAGCTATAGCCAACAGCTTAAATAGAATGGTATGACATAAAGCTATGAGCTTGAAGTATTTAATACACAGGAAAAAGATCTGGGTAGGCTTACACATAAATCAAATTACTGCTATCAAGCTTCTATTTTTACACAATTTGAATATGGATAAGACTATGATAGATGAAAATACCAAACCCGCTGGGAACATCAGAAGCTATATAGCCTAGGCAAGAAACCCAGCTGGCATAAGAGTAACAAGAGAGTAACAAAAAAGAAACTTTCACAGACATACTACATTTACATTTACTTGTATATGTACATTACAAAAAACTACATCGGTAAACAGGTTTCCACAATGAAAAACAAGCCTTTCAATCTATGCCTGAAGACAACCAAATACTGCCATGCTACCCATGGAAGTTCATGACCTATTATGTCACATTTCTGATCAAATGTATCAAAAGAGCAGGAACGATGCACAAAATGTGGGTTTGCAGAAGTTTCCTATTCAGTACTGCCATGAATCCAGCAATATAAAACATTTTAGTCATTAAGCCACCTTTTTGCAAGCTCACTTCCAATTATATACATTCCACAGAATTTATCTGAGAACTGTGTGACTCTGGCAAAACCCCTAATAAGTGCCAACTACTTTCAAATACATCTGAAGGACAACGAAGCTAGTGAAGAGTCTCGAGAAAAAAAGTCTTATGAGGAGTGGCTGAGGGAACTGGGGCTGTTTATCCTGAGGGAAGACCTTATCGCTGTCTACAGTTGCCTGAAAGGAGGTTGTAGCAAGACAGGTGTTGGTCTCTTCTCCCAAGACAAAAGTGATAGGATGACAGGAAATGGCCTCAAGTTGAGCCAGTGGAGGTTTAGACTGGATATTAGGAAAAATTACTTCAAGCATTGGAACAGGCTACCCAGGGAAGCGTTGGAGTCACCATCTCTTGAAGGATTTAAGAGATGTTGTGGATGTGGTGCTTAGGAAGATGGTTTAGAGGTGGACTTGGCAGCAACTAGCTTAACAGTTGGACTTTACGATCTTAAATGACCTGCCAAACTAAAAAATTCAGTGATTCTGTAAAACAAAGCAAGAAAAAAAGTGTTTCAGTATTCATACAGATCAAGTGTGTAAAATACACTTCTAATAGGTGTAGCATACAAGTGCATGCACCATTCCAAAAAATAAAATTTGAATCACATTTTCAAAAGCACTAAACATATACCAGCTTCCATCACATTCCCAAAAGAGACTGAAAACTTCCAAAACTACTACCCAGATTTTTCCTTAGGGATATGTATGTATCCTGAAGTTCTCCAGCTCTCTCAACTTCATTGTACCGATTTATTCATCCATTCATACACAGAGTTGCTAGCGCTTCCCAAATGAATGATCACTCAGCAAGCAAGCTATAATGACTACAGATTCCATCACACAAACTTTTCCTCAAATTTTGAGGACATCACATTCTGCTCCCAGCCTTTCCTAATTAATCAGTTGTTCTAACCAAAATCACTGAATTTTTCTACAAACCTAGACTCACTCTTGTCAAAACAGAGCATTACTATTTTTGGTTCATTCGCCATCCCCATACCTGTCAGCCACAAGACACTGCATAATATTTGTCACAAGATGCTGCATAATATTTGTGCCAAAGTTCTAAAGTGTTTGTAACTACTTACAGTTTACTTGCAGAGAATTAAATGTGTTTCATCATAATTGTGATACAAAAATGAGCTTGACATTCAAAAGGGAAATATCTCAGTGGACTTTTACAGCGGATTACAGTCAATAACAAGATATAACTTCCCTCACCAAATGCAAACACAACTAGATTGCTAAGATTTTTAAACTCAGCATACTTTGAACATGCATTCTGCCAAAAGAGTGGCAGAATTTAGGAGTAATTAACAAAAGCAGAACTCATATTTACAAATACTATACCTCAAAAACTTGCTGCAATACGTTGATTAAACTTTAAAGATCTTATAAAAGATCTTATTGCTTATAAGCAACAAACTCCCACAAACTGAGTGATTTGTAGTAAAATACAGCTCTTTAAATTCAATGTTATTTCAATCAGAATTTAACCTTGAAGATCAACTAAGCATCAAATTTTTAGAAATCCACCAATTTACTGACAGCAAAATAAACTTCCCTCTTTGGAATTGCACAGGCATTTTCTCCTCTGCATTGCTTACCACCTGACAGTCACATTAAGTTGTGCACAATTTCTGCAAAATTTCACTGCCATGCAAAAGCCCCTGTGATATCTTGCATTACCAAGCTGTTTTGTACGCTACTGTATACAGAAATAGTGTGTATGCTAGGTGCAATAGTTCTGTGCTAGGTGCTTTCAGCTCATACTCTCTCCCTTCCTATCCTACTTACTAGTTTTTTTAAATCAAATTAACAAGTGCTGGCATTTAACCTTATGGGTTTAATATGATCCCAGTCTCCTCCTCCACACAAAATTAACTACAAAGGCTTTCTTGCCATGATACACTTCCATAGCTCAGCAGTTCAAATGAAATCACACATAGAGACAAAGCTGATCTCTCTAGAACAGTACTATGCCATTCTGTTCTGAAACAGAGAACAGAAGAAATAAAGAGGAGCAGCTTCAGTTCAAAAATTCCCAACGCAAGCATTGTGAAAACTTTGACAAAGGCCCACTGCTGCAGTTCCAAACAGAAAGCATGCAAGGACCCCAGTTACACCAGCCTTACTTCATGTCCCTTTCTGGGCTCAGAGGAACTCTTCCCTTTCCCAGGAAGAACGTTGAATTATCCTTAGAAATGTATGAGCTATTGAAAATGGTGAAAAACTTGCAAAGGACAATGATGCTCAAAATTACTATGGCCATTCTGGATTAGGGGTCCTCTTCGGACACAAGGGGAAAACAGGTTAGATATCTATGTGTGTACCTCACTATATCAATAAGCAGAGTGATTAAGGCTAGATCTGTCTTTCTGAGCTACATTTCTAGTCGTAATACGTTGTTTCCTTATAAGAGTTTCTTCTCTAAAAGAAGAAAGAAAATTCTTGGCCAGAAGAGAACTACAAATGCAAAATACAAAAAGGTAACAGGGGAAAAGCAACATGAAAGGAAACTCTCAAAAGAATTTAGAGTAAGATCTAACAGTACTTTCCACGTTTGCTTTACCAGTTTCTCCTCAATGATAAAGGCTACAAAGTAATTCCAAATTTTAAGCTCAAAAGTTTTCTGGTAGAAAGGGTTTGGATCATTCCTTTAATATATTAAGAGTCCACATTTATTAAGCAAGGAGTACCTTTTTCATGCATGATTACAATTCCCAAATTTGACAATAAAACAGATTATTAACACTAGTAACCACAGTCAGTAAAAGCTTGCACACCAGTAGTAGCGAGACTGTTTCGGTGCTAACATACTGATGCAAAGTCTGTGTAGACCATGGGAGAGGAAAAGCTATGCCATAGACTCAGTAGCCTCATCTGCTAAAAACAGTACAGAGCAGTGCTGATGAACTGGGGAGATTAATGCAGTTTCTCCAAAAATGTCCAGAATATTCCATACGGTGTTGGTCTTCCCTAAAGATAACACAGAAAACATCAGATCTAGGAAGACCTCATAAAACACTGATAAGTCTCCAGAAAAGAGAACTGCTCAAATAAAGCACGCAAAAAGTTTTCATCTGCTATACCCCCATACTCCTAATTCTCGCCTTGCATGAGACCAAGTGATCATACAACCATAGAGGAAGGCAGATCAGCTTGTTGCTCGGGATGCAGGAGATACAGGAAAAAAAGATAAAGATAAAATCAGTGATTATTTTTGCATTTAGGTAACTAGCTAACTCAGCTCACTGAGTAGTCATTAAATCATTAGACTATGAGGGAAGCTACAGGAATGCTTAACGTGTGAGGGGATGCCTTTCAGCAACAGTCTGCATTTATGCCTGGAAGCATTTTATCATGGCTTTCAGTTAATACTGTTGAGAGTTTCATTAAGACCTGAGTTTGTATTCTGCTCCTAGTACTTATGTTCAATCTCCTCACATTACTACTCCTTTTGTGCTAGCAGTCACATTCATGTGACTGAAAAGTGAATCAAGATGAGGAAATTACTCTGAATTAATACTAAAAACTTCTTTGTTTTACCCCAGATCAATTTCTAAGTTTGGTCTCTCTTAAAAACTAAATATTTTAACATTCTATGAATCCTCTGAAAACACAAACAACCACTCCCAAATTAAAATTAATACAAGTCAAAGGCAGCAGGAACCAGGTCTAAGAAAAAAGCGCAGATGAGAAAGACAGTTACCTGCCTAGGAAACAGACACATGGCTAGAGTAGACCATGAAAAGTTTAGCAAGTAGTGAAAAAATGAAGCTTAGAGAATGGTTACTTTAGATATGAATTATAAGCTGTCCTCTTCTCCTCTATTCACCTCTCCCCTGCTTATCTGATCTGCTTTAATTGACAAAGGAGTAGCATCCTAAGGCTCATCCAAACGCTCATCAAAGACTCAGTAGCCACCACAGCTAAGATAATATAAAAGTGAAGACACAAGGAAGCAAAACAAGAAGACCATGCTCTATTATCAAAAGAGAATATTCCTATACTCATCTCTCTACTGCTTGCTCTTTGAGCTTTGGTACCCACATGCTTGCACCACAGGCCACCTCAATAAACCTCCATGTTAGAACATTAACAGGTGGAAACAGGTGGGGCTTTTAGAAAACCTAATTATCTTATGAGCAGAAGATGAGTGGTAGTGACTCTACAAGGAAGAAATGACAGTATAACTGGGAATATGGGTGTGAGAGGGAAATGAGGTCCCCATTTGGAAGTCAGGAGCTGTACATTCAGCAAGGCCTTATGATTAAACTTTTACCTAAAACCACTGCTCTCAACAGACCACATATTAAAAGCAGAAACAGACATCTACTTTTAATCCAGATACGATCTTTTCGTTTCTACACGTTTGTAGGTGAGACTTCTTGTACCTACTTAGGATTTTTGTACAATGATTCCCACTAAGATCTCCGAACATTCTTGGGTCAGATAAGCATGTTTTGCAGTGTTCTAAAAGTCCAAAGCATCCTCAACTGAAAGAACATGCTGTCCTTTCACGAGGACAAAAAAACCCCAAGATTAACCCTACAGCTCATGAACCAAGAGCAGGACAGGAGAGATAAAGCCATGGTTACAGAACATATTCTGATCTGTCAGAGTGAGACAAGGCTCACAACTCAATCACTTCACTCAGTATGAGTGGACATGCGCTCATGTTCCCTGTTGCCCTCAGTCAGAAAACGACAGTGTGCAAGACTCCACACTGAGTCAACATCAATTTTTTTGTGAAACAGAGGAAATCCACAATAGAAACTTTTCAGTTATTAACTGAGGCTTATGACAAAGAGTGCATGTCTTGTGCATGCATCTTGGAATGGCAGAAATTATATTCAGAAGGCAAAAAAAGCATCAAAGATGATGATCACCTAGACCACCCACCAATGGACAACACTGAGAAAGTACACGAGCAGTAGCTGAGAACCTCCATTTGGATAAGGTATCAGACACATTCTAACAAAGTAATTGAAAAGTCTGTGTAAAAATGGTTCAAAAAAAGCTGTCAGATTAACAAAAATAACATTGCAAGGAACTGCATTGGATCTTTTGTAACACATTGAGGATGGACCACATTTGTTGAATCTGGTAAATAATTGTGATGGAACTTGGATATTTATGTACGATCTGGAAACCAAGCAACAACCAATGCAGCTGAAGTTAGCAGAGTTTCAAAGACCAAAAAAAGGACCCATGACGCATTCAAATCTCAAGGTCATGTGGACTGTTTTCTTCGATATCCAGGGTATTGTGACGGCAGAGTGGGTTCCCAGAAGCCAGAGGGTAAATCAGCAGTATTATATTCAAGTCCTGACGAAACTGCATGAACAGGTGAGAAGGAAAGAACCAGAATTGTGGAGAATGGGTGGATTTTGCACCCCAAGATAACACACAAGCCTACAATGCTTGGCCTGTGAAGCAGTTTTTAGCCAATAACAACACCATCGAGCTTGAGCACTCACCCTATTTGCCAGACATGAATCCTTGCATTTTTTGCCTCTTCCCAAAGATCAGGTCAGTGCTCAAAGGATTCCACTTTTTGTTGGTAGAAGATGTGAAAGGAAAAATGATGGAGATCCTCAACAGCCTTTCAGAAAATTATCTGCAGAATCACTTTGAACATTGGCAACATCATATGCAGCTGTGTGTTGACTCAGAAGGGAACTGTTGTGAAGGTGATCATAGCTGGTTTTCTTAATTTGTTAAATAAAACCAGTTAAAGGCACAGACACTTTTTTTTTCCTTGTGTCTTACCTTGCACATCATCTATCCAGGCCCCACCAATACTGACCATCTTAGAAATAAGTACTGGAATCTCCCTACCCTCAAATGCATAAAGTCATAAGCATTAAAGGATCCCATCCTAAAATGCAAATCTTAAATGTTAGAGAACAAGAACAGAGACTAAATGTATGCAAACTAACCTCAATCCAAACTCACTCCACTCTTAACAGCCAGTAAATCTCTCCAACATTCCAAATGTCCAATTTCTGTTCATTTTAAATAGAAGATAAAGAAAAAAAATTAAGGACGCACTTGGAAAAAAAAAATTAGATAACTGGAAAGGTCTTTCCAAAAGCAGAAAGAAATCCAGAGGAAGAACTCATGCAAGCCAGAATGGCAGAGGATTCTCCTCCCATCTGAGACAAATCTAAAAATTTTTCCTGCAATGCCAAAAATCTACTAAATTACTTTAAAATGCGTAACTTACGTATCTCAAGTCTCTCTGCTACCAAACAATACCTCCCTTAACCTCAGTACTTCACCCTTTTACTATCTAAGCAAACTAATGAATGGAGAAGTATTCCATGTAAAAGTTGCAACTTGTAACAAACGCGTATCCTTCACATCAGTCTCCTATAACACAGAAAACACCTAGAAGCATTTCCACATTGTCAGAAGCTTTTAATAAATAATACCCAACTTTTCCAAGTGTCCCTAAACATGTTTGACAGAGTCTGAATTTTAATGAATGGAAAGATCCCCTCAGCTTACAGTTTTTACCTGTCATTCCAGTCTAAGAACTTTCTAGTCAAAATTGCATTAAATGTATTAGCTGAAAGCACCTACTTTGGAGATAAATATTTGTCTTTCCTAAAGGAAAAAATTCAATCATGATATTTCAGGAAAACTACGGGTTTAAAACTGACCCCAACGCTTGCAGAGATGTTTTTTGCATCTTTTGGGGGGTTTTTTTTGTGTGTGTGTCAGACAAAAAACTTGATTTACTCAGATACACCCTATACAACAGGCGTCTCTTCAGGAGTACAGTATTTTCCTACAGCAAATTTAGAAAAAAAAAAGTTGTTCTAGACCAAAAGATATAACACAAAATTTATTAGTTCTGACAGACATTAATGTAAAACTATACACAAAGCAGAGCTGGAAAAGGAAGAATCCCATTTTTTCCACACTTCTGTAAGCTCACTCAGTGAGCTCATTTCCTCTTCCCAACTTCAGAGGATTAAAACTAAACCGCAGTAGCTGCATGTGTGCTCCATGCCCAGGATGTAAAGTAAATACAGATGTTAACACTACAGTACCATTTCTTATCTGTTCTGGATGCAGAAGCTTCTAAACAGTGCCAAAAAGATGTTAGCTAATTAAGACATTTGCTTAGTTATGTTCCCTAATGAAGACACTTCACACAATCTTTAACTATCTTCAAAGGAAATGCTTCTCAAAATTTCACAAGTCCTTCCAATCAGAGCAGCTAAACAAAAAAATCATGCAGTGGTAGTACTACACTCACAGAGAGCAGACTAAAGGAGGCAGAAGGGACATCTCCTACTTTCAGCTTGGTTTGACCTTTGAAGGCAACACATTCAAGAGATTAGCTATCTCACCACTGAGCCTACCGAACACTACAAATTGATAAACATCTTTATGTGTGTTTACTGTGGACTACAAACACTGAAGATCTTTGTCTCCTCTTTCCTGAAATAAGCATCTGCCCAGTTTACAAAGAAACAAAAAACACTGAGGGGTTACCAATTTCATCACAAACAAATCAATGGCAGAGATGAGAAACAAAAGCTTTTTTACCAGTATAAGGTGTCCTTAGTTAATTTATCTTAGGTTCCTCTAAGAATCACCTTTAAATATTTGCAATTACATTTTTCTTCAAGTTGTTCCACTTCACAGTAACACAATCAAAGAAATCTCATTAAGAAATGCCACTCTTGATCCATTCTCACTAACAGAATTTGTATGTAATTTACATACACTCCTAGATCCTGCCTCTAACAATTTACAAAGATTAAAAATTCATAGAGGAAGAGATTTAACTTCAATGTTGTGCAATCTGGAAGATGCAAGCATGAAAGGAGGAGAAATGAACACCTCTTCAGAAAACCCTGTGTCGCATAAAAAGCGCCCACATAAAGTTTTGGTTCTGAGACAATCTGAGTCACTCTGTTGCTCCAACAGTTTTCACTCTGCAGCCCCATGCAATCCTGCAGTGGCATGTAGTACCATCCACTCCCCAGAGCTTGGACTAGTGCCCATCAGACCCAGTGATGAGCAGGTAAGCTTCCAACACCAGCAGGAAACCATTCTTTTATTTTGTGGAATTCAATTTCTGCAGGTATTGCAAGCTGAACCACTTCACTGTATGATTTGATTAATCCAGGTGTCAACTGCAACAGAGGAGGCTGGATCACAGCAACGATCTGAACAGATTTAATTGTCAAGACAGTGCCTTTTTGAGACTGCAGAATTGTCTATAGCAAGATTTTTTACATGTACAGCTATGGGTCACCATGCTAACCCAGCTTCCAATTCTGTAAAAACAAGCCTGTCAGAACAATTTATTTTTCTCTAGCTCTTGCTCTCCCATCCATTCTCTAGTGGCTCCCATTCTGCCATGCAAGAAAATATTGCAGTAAAATCACTATAAAGTCCCAGCTGCCAGTCTTCTTCAAGCATGACAATTACAAGCATTAAGATATGCGCTTTACACACAGAGCATCCCTTTGGCCTGCAGCCACAGACATCATTCACTTCAAACCAACCACAAAGGGTATGCACTTTCAGAATCCTGCCTCATCTTTTAGTCCCAAGCATGTAAGGAGGAGTGCACAAACAACCATTTCCTGGGATCCTCAGAAGATTGACAGAAAAACAAAAGGAAGCAGGATATGATCATGCACATCTCATGAGCAGCTGGATAGTTTGTGTGTCTGGAGAATGGATAAAGACATTTTCAGAAGGACAGGCTGTGAAAGTGCAGAGATCTGTGCTTCACTCAAAGGAGTGGAACCCATACACACAGTTTGCTTTGAAGTGCACAAAGCTACTCAAGACGCTAGTACCAGATACAACTTGCAAACACAGTTGTGACCCCATATTTGGATTTTTTCCACCTAAAGGTGGTCAAGCTTTGCGACAGACTGTCCTGAGAGGCTGTGGGATTTATCCTCAAAGATACTCAAAACCTGATTGGATAGGCCCAAAGCAATCTGGTCTAACTCCAGAGCTGGGCCCAGTTTTCAAGTTGGCTGCTCTGAGCAGGTCAGTCCAGATGACTTTTAAAGGTCCCTTCCAATCTCTTATTCTATGATTCTCTGCTTCATTCATACTGTGGCTGCAACAGTAAAATGGCTGCTCCATAATGGACTATTTCACAGTTCAAACTAGATTTGTGAGTTCACTAGGAAACACAGTTTCTTTCTTTTACACAATCAAGATCATGTGTCAAGTTTTACAGTCATTAATAAAATAAAGTTTTTCATGCTGAAAGTAGAAACCACCTCTATCGCTCTGACAGTTGGGAGGGGGAAATACAGTCTGATACACTGATCGCAACAAAACTTGTGAGGAGATTTAAAAAGTTATTCAGCATATGGTAAAGGCAAATTCTGTCAAGAAAGCAAAGTAACAATAGGGGAATATAGCTGTGAAGATTTTACTGTTAAGCTTTAAATAAACAACTGAAAACTGGTCTTGCTTACCATCATTCTGTCCTTCTGGCAGAAGCAGACACGCAACAACATAGTTCTTCTCAGAGAGATGAAGATGCATAAAGTCCCCTTTATTGGAGTGTTGAGTTTGGATCTAGTTTAGTGGAACAAGCAAAGGCTACTCCAAAACCTACTACTCTGTCTCACAGGGAATAAGTGAAGGTGGATTGCAACCAGGCAAAGAAGAGCTAAACCTTTAATCTTAGTCTAGAGGATATTCAAGAGTATCATCTGAGTCAGGGCAACAGGGACACATAGTAATATCATCCAGAGAACTTGATATGGCCTCTTTCATTATTAATAAACCCCTTCTTGGGGAAGTAAAAGGCATAATGTAGCAATGTAAGCCACCCTTCAACAACATAAAGAAGTAAGATTTGGATGTCTTTGCTCTCCAGTGAGCTAAGATACATGCAGCTGGTGCAGGAAACTGTGGAACTCCTCAAAATAATTGCAAGATCATAACAACCAACTGCTTCTACCATGGCAGGCTCAGTCAGGTTAAACTAGTGCTCCCTTCCTGCTTCATATTAAGAAATGCAACCCGAAGTATGGCGTCCTGCCTGGCCACAGAACTAAGAACGTAGCTTGTCCTGTATCTGTTCCTCATCCAGGAACAGAAGGTCCAACACTGCATGTCAATATCCAAAAGTAATATATCACTTTTTTATATATATTGGAAGACATTGCTAACCATGGAATACAGCCTGTAAAGCACTCCATAAAATATGAAATATAAACACTGAAAGAAAGGCTTTCAAAAGCACCCAAATAAACAGAATTCCAGGAATGGAATAAGCCATTTTCCAAAGCAGTTGAGAAACACAATAACAATGGGGACATGCCAATTTACATATCCATGAAACAAGTATAAAGGAGAACCAGGTATAATCACAACCTCTCTGGGTATTTCGATGGGTAAAATAATAACTACTAAGTCTCACTAATGGGATACTTGTGTATCTTGAATGTAAATATAACCATTGACAACTATTTAAAGACACACTTTTGGGTTACCTAAGTAACTGGTTATCAATCCATCACTCCTAGTGAGGCCACAGAGTCAAGCACATAAATGTTAGAAAAAGCCACAACTAAGGATATGTCTGTAGCACTGGTTTGCTACCCAACTCATATATTGTCTTCAATTACATGAACCAACATCACTTTTCTCCCACAGCAGTTATCTGATGCACACAGGAGGCACAGCACTAACTTAACAACTTAACTCAGCACTATTTTTTCCTTCTTATTGTTCAGTGTGTAGTCCATGGATTGGTGTACTGAAATCCTTGCTTGAAACACATTATTGATTTCTTCTTGTGTTGTATTTATTGTGCTTATCACAGTAATATCTGAAGCCTTCACAATCTTAATTTATTTTGTCAACACCACAGGAAACCAGTGATAGCCTACTGATTTCCCATATGGGGAAGTGAGTATTAAAGAAGGAATTCTAGGTGCCGCATTTGGAAGACCGTAACTTCTCAGTTGCTGATGCTGCACAAACTACTTTTATTTGTGGATGCAAGGTATTTAGCAATTTCACAAAGCTGATCCTAGTATCTAAAGTCTGGGCACTAAAGAAAGTCCAAAAATATGCAATTAAAGGCAATTTCTGAGCAGTACAATTTAAATCACCAGACTAATATTTCTCTTCCAGCAGTGTCCTGCTTCAATTGTCAAATTCCTGTAGCCATAAAAAAAGGCATCCTACAAATTGTTCTCTCCTTCACTATGCTACAAGTTACATTTCCAGAGCAGAATACTCTGTACTCTAAGGAAGCTGATGAAAAAGTTGCATGTGATTGAGTCATTTAAAACATAGTATCTGGAAATAAATACACAAAAAAGGAGACAAAAATACAAATTTGTTTTTCTAATTCTGTGGTATTTGCTGTTGCTACTCATAACAGTACTTTACATTTTCAGATTATCAAAAGCAAATTTCACCACTTGGCACCTAAGTAACACATGCATCATGTTGGGCATAAGGGCTTGAACGGTTTCATCTACCACAGAGACTTCTCACACTTGAGCTGACAGCTAAGTGTCAGCAGCACTGGCTCAGCAGACTCAACACAGACCAGCACTTAAGGTGAATGGACTCCAGTGCAAGCAAGTATTTATATAACCAGCTGGCAGAGGAACGTTCTCTGCAGGACAGAAAACCTATGGAAGGCTGAATTCCACTCCAGCACTGGAAGTCAGCAACTACTGCATGTGGCTACTTTTGCCCCAATATCTGACTCCCCACCCAAGCCCCATAGGATTCATACCCCAAAATGTGCTTCCACTTCCTTTCTGCCACACCTTCACTCTATTCTCCACAGTTTTCCAGTTAATATCAAAACTACATGATTTTCCTACTGTTAAATAGCTTTTTTGATCACAATTCTGAATATGACCCTAACCACTCAGTTTGCTTCCTTACCTCCAAACTCATTTTCTGTTCGAGGCTCCTTGTTCAGTTTGCATCTCTGCCCAAAGAACTTCCAACATACAACTCATTGTTCCCACTGGTTTCCATCTCAAATTTCCTTCTTGAAGGAAGCAATTTCTTATCTAGCAGAAGTTTCATTGGAATCACTTCCTGTTCCAGCACGTTTACAAAGCAGGCTGCTTTCCCACCAGATTTTTCCCCAGAGCAATATGCTCTTCTTACTGGAAAGCAGGGAAGAAGGCATTACAGATTAGGACATCTCATCCATTTACCACCTTGAGTGTCTGAAAGTATACTTTCAAATAAATCTGACTTTAATAGGACATAAACATAATGTCAGTACATCACCGATTTCACACATTCAGATGTCAAAACATAAAACAAGCAAATTAAGTTAGAAATAGTGGTCTTCATATATACAAGAAAGCAAGTAGCAATCTCATCACAGGCGTAAAGTAAGTCTTCTACATACTGTGGTGCATTAGAAACATCTCTTAAATTTCCTATATATTGCTTCAGCGCTGGTAAACATGACAAACCATTGCACTCCTGCTACAAAAATAATGCTAAGGATTTCATCTGTGTAGTCAAAAAGTCCTAAAATTTTCTGATTAAAACTATTTGAGGACTACTGAGAAAAACAGTCACACAACTGAAAAAAAAAAAAA
>WAAB01018961.1:60651-103377 GCA_013389865.1 Piaya cayana
CACTCAATGCCTTCATCCAGGTCATTGATGAAGACATTGAACAGGGATGGACCCAGCACTGAGCCCTGGGGAACCCCACTTGTGACTGGCCTCCAGCTGGATTTAACTCCATTTACCACCACTCTCTGGGCCCGGCCATCCAACCAGTTTTCCACCCAGGAGAGCGTGTGCCTGTCCAGGCCGGAGGTTGACAGTTTCTATAGCAGAATGCTGTGAGAAACTGTGTCAAAGGCTTTGCTGAAGTCCAGGAAGATTAGCTTAACATGAACATTAGATTAGCTTAACATGAAAGCAAGACAAAAGACATGAAGTCCTTATACAACACAAGCAGCAACCACAAATCTAGAAAGGGACAAGAAGAACATCGCTGCTGTATTCTGCCAGGGATCATACTGGACTGGTTTGGCTTCAAAAATTTTAAGTCTTAAGAAACTGAGGCTACAGCCACATTGCAGCTTGAGCAGTTCAAAGCAGAACAGCTGCAACACCACCCTCTATTTTTTTCTATGTGTGTAATCCTGTCCATTCCTGTGCAGTAATGTTGTGCATGTCTGACTCAGCAACAATTTTGGCCAGGTCAGCCCAGTTTAATGCAGCTGGACTTTTCCACTTCTTCCTTGGAGATCTACAGAGTATGACTGCTAGCATGCAAGGAAAACAGGAATGTATGGCTCGGGTAAGCAGGCACTTACTTAAATGAGGCACAAACCATGTTTATTTTCCAAAAATATTTGTTGAAGTTATACTTAAAATGTTTTAAAACCAGTTCATATCAGTTTAAGAGCTTCCTTCTAAGCTTAAAGGAAAACTCCAATTTTACATCTCTTAACTTGCATTTATAAACATTTTTGGACTCTTGCAGTATTGAGGCACCTGATGTAGATCTTGAGCTGCATGCAGGATCGTTACATGCCCAGTACTACCGGGGCTGCAGGTGGTGCTTGGGATGTAGGGTCATCCCAAGTTTCAGCTGCAAAAGAAAATGAATTAGCGGGGACTGCTGGCTTGTCTGGGAATCCAGCCCTGCAGCACAACAGAGCTACGCCAGAGGAGTTGTTACTGCTGTGTTCACTGACTGAAATAACCCTGCCTCTCCCTTTCTCTTTGGCCACATCAGGTAAACGGCAAATCATATCATTCTCTGACATACAAAGAATTAATAATAGTCTTGGCAGCACAGAAGCTTTCCACATCTGTCTTTGGCTCTGGATTTTAGTGACACATCAATACGCTCTACTGTCAAGGATGTTGAGGCTCTGGAGCAAGTCCAGAGAAGAGCAACGAGGTTGATGAAGGGGCTGGAGAAAAGTATGTTGAGGAACAGCTGAGAGAGTTGGGGTTGTTTAGCCTGGAGGCTGAGGGGAGACCTCATTGCTCTCTACAAGTACCTGAAGGGAGGTTATAGAGAGGAGGGAGCTGGCCTCTTCTCCTAAGTGACAGGACAAGAGGGAATGGCCTCAAGCTCCACCAGGGGAGGTTTACGCTGGACGTTAGAAAAAAATTTTTCACAGAAAGGGTCATTGGGCACTGGAACAGGCTGCCCAGGGAGGTGGTTGATTCACCTTCCCTGGAGGTGTTTAAGTCATGAGTGGACAAGGTGCTAAGGGGCATGGTTTAGGGTTTGATAGGAATGGTTGGACTAGATGATCTGGTGGGTCTCTTCCAACCTGGTTATTCTATGATTATGTAACTGGTGGAAGGGCCAATTTTCAATCTTGGTACATATCCCACTGTTCTGCTCAGTTTTCCTACATTTATATGTGGTTTTTCTGTTCTACTTTACCTTTACCTTTATGAGGTAATTAATTTCAAGCTTTTCCATGTCTTATGCTGGATTTTTAAGCTTTGAAGTCTTCATCCATGTTCTTGACAGTCAGCAAGTCCACACAGAAGTTTCATTGGTTATATCATGTACAGAATCATAGAATGGTTTGTGTTGGAAGGGACCTTAAAGATCACCCAGTTCTCAGCCCCACTACAGTCAGCAGCGACACCTCCCACTAGATCAGGTTTCTCAAAGCCTCATCCAATCTGGCCTTCAACACCTCTGGGGATGAGGCATCCACAATCTCTCTGGGCAACCAGTGGCTCACCACCCTCACAGGAAAAAAAAGTATTCATAACATCTCATCTAAACCTCCCCTCTTCCAGCTTAAAATCACTACCCCTCATCCTGTCGCTGTGCTCCCTAATAAAGGGCTCCTCCCCAGCTTTCCTATAGTTCCCTTTAAGTACTGGAAGGCTGCTATAAGGTTCCCTCTGGAGCTTTCTCTTCTCTAGACTGAAGAGCCCCAACTCTCAGCCTGTCCTTATTGGGAAGGTGATCCAGCCCTCTGATCACCTTTCTGGCCCTCCTCTGGACCCACTCAAAAAGATCCACATCTTCCCTGTCCTCAGGACTCCAAAACTGAATGCAGGACTCCAGGAGAGGTCTCACAAGAGTGGAGTAGAAAGGCAGGATGCCCTTCTCCACCCTGCTGCTCACACTTCTGATGCAACCCAGTACACAGTTGGCTTACTGAACTGCAAGTGCACATTGCTGGCTCATGTAGAGCTTCTCATCCATTAACACTCCCAAGTCCTTCTCTTCAGGGCTGCTCTCAATCCATTCTCTGCCCAGCCTGGAATCATGCTAAAGAAATACTACAGTTTTTAAGTTTTAAATAGCATCCTGTAATTTCCAACTTGACTTCGTGAAGTTAACATTCTTTTAACAATTTACTTAAGAAATTGCCTAGTATTTAAAGAACAAAAAAGAGCTCTAATCACAAGCATGAATATGCAAAAAACCTAACTGTTACTTCCTCCAACACTATGCATTACCAGCAGAGTCTGAGCTACTCCTCTACATAGTAAAAAATTTTGCCCGACCTGGACGCCTCGCAGATAACAGACACTTCAGTAGATAACAGAAAGGGTTATACAGAAAGGAATGCATTACCTCCTGGATTTTGCTCCAGGACACCCTGGAACCAGTTGAGGACTTTAACAAGGAAAATTAAATGCACAACAATTGCTCGTGCCCCCCACCAGAAATCCACTATCAAAACATGTGAGCACACACTAGGAAAATGAAAACTGAAAAATTAAGAGGGAAGATTCTTCGCTTCTCTCTGAGAGAAAGAACTATTCGATGCAAGACAACTCCCACACATATATTCCCCACATCACAAAATATTTTTAAAAAAAAAAATCACAATTATCCAGTCCAGGTTATTTATAAGGAAATTTCTATTTATAGTCTTTCAGGTTTTTTATCTCACTCCTTTTCGAAAAGTCAGTTATTTGCATAGTTTTAAATGAAAGCTTTGTATGAAAATAATTTCCTTTTTTTTTTACATTTTCTTTCTACTAATTTCCTTAGTTTTTCTTCATTCTTGTACTACATATTCCTCAGTATTAGTTTTCCAACTTGTCTACTTTATCTTTTCTTCTTGCAATAGATGCAGAATTAGGAGACTTTAAATGAAAGAGAGCAGAAAGGCCATATCTCGTTCCTCAGAAACAGGCAGGAGACAGGAAAGAATAAAGCATCACCAAGAAATAAAAACAATACAGAAAGACCAGTTATGCACCTTATAGATTGCAGCTACAGTCCAGGACGGCTGCCTTCACAGAACAGGCTGTCCAAGGGACAGGCATGCTCAGACTTTCTAACAAGTATGTTGCCTTGATCTGAGAAGAGCCTACAGAGAATTTCAAATCTCTGATAAACATCAGACACCTCAGAATAAAAGACAAAATACATAAATAAAAGTTTGGCAACACCAGAACCAAACATCTTGTTTTCCCATATGCTTGTTTCATACTTATTTCCATGCATTTGTTTCATACTAGAATAGGTTACAAATTCTGACCAGAGCTCTTACCCACAGTCAGTTTTAAGATTTCCCTCCTATATAGATTCCCCAATAAGAAACAAGGTACAAGATTACATGGCAGCTCCTTCTTCAGGGCTAGATGTACTTCCATATTTTCTTCCCAATATTGTATATATTCTAATACAATTTTCAGAAATGCAGTTCCCAGATCTCCAGTGATTTTTTTTTTTAATACATATATAGGGAGGAGAAATGAAAGAGGTAAATGTACAAAACAACAGTGCATACTCCTTTCCTTAGGAAACCCAAATGTAAAAGCTGGGGTCAAAAATAGTGTTACACAGCTTGACACTGGTGGCATTAATACTCTTCCTTTAACATAAGCCTAATAACTACAGAATCATTTTACTTAATATTTCTAACAGACCTAAACGTCTTGCTTTTCATGTTTAACTGCCACAGGGAAAAAAAAAAGAAAAGCTAATAGGAAAACAGAATAGAAACCTTACAATTTAGTTTAAAACACTAGGAGTTGTAGTAATAGTTCAAATCATTCTGATGCACATACTTTGTTTTTCAGCCCTGTTCTTTTCTGGCATAGAAGTAACTACCCATCCATACAGCAACATGCTTTAATTATGTCACTTTATTACCTCTAGCTCCATGACAATTTGTACTGTCCACTGAAAATTCCTTTTGGTTTATCTCAAATGTGTTTGCTATTTTGGAGTCAGAACACAAAAGGAAGAAAAACCTCCTCCTGAACCTCTTAAATGTGACTCTCAAGCTTCAAGCACCTATGCAAAACTGAAACTCCATAATTCCCTGTTAATTAAGAGGTCTCATAGTTCTTATCCTGGAATCAAACTAAAGTAACACTTCTCTTTGCCCTAGAGAGGGAAGGCAAAAATAGTTCTAATGCAAATTAGCAAAGTTAGCAATTATACTTGATTAAATGCAAAAGACCATATCATGTACATCTAACATGATTTAAATGATATAAGGTACTCTGGCAAACATTTAATTCATTATTAAAGAGCACAGATGCTCCAATTTACAATCTTTTTTCAAATACCCTTTCAGCATATTCCCAGCTTAGCTCATTCTCACCAAGATTTCCATCCTCAATGGTCAGCACCACTTCATCCATCACCAGTGCCCGGAAATCTAGCTCCTCTTCACAGCACTTGGCCTTCAGTGCTCTCAGGATCTCCTGCTGAGGGTAATCTTCTCTGATGCGACGGTCTGTTAAGAACCACAGCCTAGGAGCAACTGAACTGCACATCTTGGACTTGTCTTGCAACCTTCAAGGTTTCTTTCAATGGAACTTCTAGATGGTGGAGAAGATGAGACTCTGTTAGAGTACATAAGCTCCTATCTTCATGTTCCCCACTGTACAAAGTCCTACTCCCTCTGCACAAGCCAGTTCTTTTCAATGGAGTGCAACTTCTAACCTCCAAGTCTGAAAATAATATCTACACCTATTCTACCACAGAAGCAGTAACAGAAACAAATCCATTCACATTCAACGGAACGTAAACGCTAAAAATCATGTCTTGGTCCTCAACCTTCCACAAGAAGTACACAGTTGACATAACTACCAGTAGTGTTAGTAGCACCTCTCTTTCTTTGCAGTACTAAGAGGCATGACAAGGACTTAAAACATTTTGAATGGCGAACTCTGGAGGCCAGAATTTCAACTTCACGATTGGGATAACTCCTTACAACTGAAAATAACTCAGCCCCTCTCCTCGGTACTGCTAAAACACTGGTGACAGTCCTGATGTATCCCTTTCCACCATATTTGAAAGACAGAACATGCCAAATTCTTTATGTTAAAAAAGGAGTCCAGAACACAGGAGAAAATTCATTAAAACACATTTTCCATTTAAGTATTTCAAGACTGATTTGCTCTTAGAAATACTTCACACCTACTATTAAATACATTTAGTATCATCCAGAACACATTATTGGAAAAAACAAAGGAATAAGAAGCATCAACAAAACATTATGAATACCAAACATTAATACATGTAACCTAAAGCAAAGTTAAAGTTTGAATTTCAGTACTAGCCCTTTCTTGCTACTGTTTTTTGTTTTTAAAATCACCTTTGCACATGAAAACCACTAATGAATTCAACACCAAAACTAGAAAAGAAGATAAAACTGAGGAATTTCATTGGCATTAGAAGTGATAACAGCAAGGCACAAGGCACTGCTCCTTTTGCTTTAAATATGGAGGACTTGGAGTATTCTTGACTATATACTAAAATATTTTAAAATACGCGTAACAATTACAGGTACATTAAAAGACTACTCATTTGCACTCAAGAAAAGCAACTAGCATCATGCTGTAAGAAAAAAGAATTCTAGAGAAAAACAGAGCTGTTTAATGTGACACATTTTAAACTTTCTCATTACAATAAAGAGGTAGAAATCCTTGTTTTCACCAATACAGCTAACACAAGTTTCAAACAGAACTGAACTCAGACAGAAACAGTTTTGTCTGGTAGTCCTAAAAACAGGACCTGGTGTCAGCAGAAAATGTAAATGCAGAAAAAGCATAGGTATTCAACTGCTTTCATTTAATATCATAAAGAATTTTAGTTTCTGTAGCTGGTCTTAGGACAAAATGATTGTTTTGGTAGAATTGTAAGAACAAGATAGTTACTTTTGTAAATAAAAACCAGTATTTTTCTACAGGTACAGCTTTTTCTTAACAAGAAGATAAAATTTAAGTGGCCATTTTTATTCCCAGTACTGAAAATCACAATGACAACAAGCAAAGATTATGACTTTTTTCCCATTGCTTTGGTAAGTGAGGAACAACAACAAAGCCAAGGACTAAAGTTCTTTGCACTAACAGACTGAAAGAAAGCAGAAGCTAGGGAATGGTAATCACAGATGCAGACCAGTCCTTGACAGCAGTCAAGATGCTCAAAGTAAGGTAGGAAGAGGAACATTTGCTGCTCCCTCAGGAAAATGGGTATGGGACATTGGAACATGGTAAAGAATATCTTTTGAGATCTCAAAAAAAAAAACCAAAGTTTTTTTCTTCTAAGCAGGTCAAAATGAAAAGGACAACATGAGGTTTGGACTTGAAATGTCTGACAACTATCAGATCCTGCCCCACTTCTGTCTCTCTCAATAATGGTTTTCTTTATATGGTAGTTCACAGAAAACTTCCTGGGACAACATCCTTAGCTAAGAATTGAGACAATCTATATTTCAAGAAGTGGCACTGCTACAGCACAGGTCAGAAGGCTTCTTGTCAGTTTACCTGTATTTCTGCTGTTGGCATGTATGACTGGGGAGACCAAACAGCCCCACCTACTGCCTCTCTTATGAAAAACAGCTCTACCCAACAGGCTCTACCTATTACATTTTTTAAAAGTTATAAAATATTACGTACATTATACTGGACAAACTTTGTCATAATTAAAAGAAAAGAGAAAACTAAATCAGAAGCCATTTTCAGCCTGAGGTTTTTGTAGTTTTTGGTTTGTTGTTTTGAGATTCTTTACTCCTTCAGTACTGGTTCTAACACTGGTGCAAATAAACAAGTAATATTGTCTCTAGCAGCCTTCTCGACATTTTGGTTGCTCCCAACCCTTGATTTTGTTGTCATAAGAACTGTCCATCCATTTTTCTCAAATCTCTTTTCTGCGTGGCCCTACCTCCACCCCCTTGCAGAGTCTGTGCCACCATCTCCCCCTGACTGCCATTTTTGCCATCTTAAACATCAGCAAAGGTTTGAAGAAGAAATTTTAAAAGTTATATCCTTTTCTTAGCTCCACCTTTCTTCTATTTTTGAAAGGAGCTAACAGCATCACCACAAGAGTTATCCAAGTACCTAATATGCACACTAAAACAGCAGGCATATAGAAATGGGGAATGGATTTTCCTCTTCCTCCTAATACTATGTCTCACTTCCTCTAAATATTAAAATTTTATACATGTATTTACAAAGACTCACATTTCACCATGAGGCAGGCAGGTAATGACCTGGAGGTCATTACCTGGAGGTAAAGATCAAGAAACTAACTTTAGGTCAAGCTACAAGCCAGCAGCAGAAGCAGAAACTAGAACTGTCTCCTTGACTTCCAACCCACTATCACCTAAAGGAATATCCTTTTCAAACTAACATTCTGCTCCTAAAACCAGAATCTACTTACCAGTTTTAGCCTCTCCTTATAATCTCTATTTTTATTGTATAAGGAGTCTCATGGAACACAAAACCTGCAATTTACCCTATTAACCCAAACATCTTAACAATCCCTCCCACACTCTCAAGAAAATGGGCTGTAGGAGGAAAGCTTGCCTTGCAGTCAGATGCACAAGAGCATTAAGCTCTCAAACTGGATATGATTTCCAGAATGTTTCCTTGAAAACTAACTCCACCCATTACAATCTAAAAGATGCAGTCTCAGACAAAGCTGGGTTTGCACCGAATACTTCCGAATTCATGAAAGAATCTATTTCAAAATAAATACAGTTATACAGGGGGAAGTGCAGACGCTGCAATATCTTCAAGATGACCAGTTAAAATGTAGTTTTCACTCAAAGTTACTATAGTCAAAGAGATTTACGAAATTCAATGAAAATAATCGTTATAAACTTAAACACATAAAGGAGACTGGGGGAGACAGAAGGGTGGCAACTGAAATAAAAGCTCTACAATAAAAATCAAACCAGTTAGTTTGATTTGCCAGTTTGATATGCCAGCCAAGCAGACACTGCTGCATCTGCTCCAGAAAGATGCTGTGGATCAGATTCTTAGCAATTTAAAGAGCAAACAGAACGCACACCTCAACTTCAAACTGTGGCATCCCTTTACTGCTTAAGCTAGGCTTCATTCTTGCATTCACACAGCAGCTTCCCCCACTTCTGACCACATGCAGACTTATCTCCCCTTGCATTCCTTGAATCTGTAAAAACACCTTTAGCAGTCGTTCTAACAAAAAACATTCACTGTGCTACTTCTCTACTTTATATCATGTGCAGATGTTTTATTGACATAACATGGAATTCAGCCAATCAGATCAGCTGGATAGAGAGATCTGGATATCTCTGAAGATCGCTCTTTTTCCAATTAAGAGGTCTTCTCTTCACAGAAAGTGCCTTAAGAGATGTGCCTGCAGGAATGGGATAGTCTCCAATGTTCATTTATTCCTTGTCGTGCAACACCTGAAAGAAGGCAGGAAGTGCACTAGTCTCTTTTTTCACCCTGAGCTGAAACAATAAATCATTTTTTAGGAGATATTAATTAATTTATGTATTAACGATAAACATGTAACATAAAAAGTAACTAGTAAGCAATAAGATCGTTCTGTATCCTTTCTATTCAGAATGCAACTACACCACCTTTGTAAATTAAAAAGACCAGGTTGTTTCTTCCCTACGGGAATCATAGAATCACCAAGTTGGAAAAGACCCATTGGATCATCAAGTCCAACCATTCCTATCACTAAACCATGCGTCCACCAGTCCCTTAAACACCTCCAGGGAAGGTGACTCAACCACCTCCCTGGGCAGCCTGTTCCAGTGCCCAATGACCCTTTCTGTGAAAAATTTTTTCCTACTGTTCAGCCTGAACCTCCCCTGGCAGAGCTTGAGGCCACTCCCTCTCATCCTGTCCCATCACTTGGGAGAAAAGGCCAGCACATTCCTCTCCACAACTTTCTTTCAGGTAGTTGTAGAGAGCAATGAGATCTCCCCTTAGCCTCCTCTTCTCCAGGCTAAACAACCTCAGTTCTCTCAGCCATTCCTCAACATCCTTTTCTCCAGCCCCTTCACCATCTTAGTTGTTCTTAGTTGTTCTTAGCTTCTCTGGACTCACTCTGGAATCCCTGATGTCTTTGTAGCATTGGGAATCACTGTGAGCTAGCTACCCAAGAGGCTGGACCTGATGTTGTAGCACACCACCACTGAGTACAATGCAATCTGGGAAGCAAGTCAGTGGAACAATTTTTACCATCGGCCCCTCCCAGAGTCACCTCCTTTTTAGACCCTGGCTCACTGTTGGACTCAGTTACAGCACAGTGCAGCTAACACAACTCCATTGATTTCCACAGTTAATGGAGAGGTAAAACATAATCTTAATTTTATCATACCTCTAGGTGTGTTTAATCCCTACAGCTCAGATAATTATAATGAAAGTCTCATGGAAATAAGAAGCAAAGAGGATACAGCCAGCCATGACCACGGGGAGCAGGGGAGGGGGTGGGGAAGGAGAGCTATAAAAAATATAGGTCTAAGCACTCACCTCACTATGAGTAACACAGCACTTTTGGATTTATCATTAAGGCATAGCCCTCAATACTCATTTCCAGAACAATGTTCTTCAGGCTGGAAAAGGTATTTTGCTTTTCTTTTTATCATTAATTAGCTGAAGTTTGAGTATGTACTTCCAGTAAACCTACTGTCTCTACCATTACAGCAGTTTCTAAAATGCTGTTTTGGAGGCCACACCTCAAGAGACTGGAGACCTAAGAATAGTTGGCAGATGCTCTGAAGTTACCACTTTTAGGAGATACCTCAAGGCAGCTCAGAATTGTAAAAGGAATCTTAGGTAGCAGACAAGTTAAAAAGCTAACAAAGGGTCATCTTGCATACAACCCAGCATATGATCCATCATACGCTCTCATGGAAGTCCATCTCACCTTAATGAGAATAGAGCAGTATTTTAAACATCCCAGAAATACGACTTTCTATGTCATAAGGAAAGCAGCTCAGAGCTGTTTCAAGTATAAAGCACGATTAATTTTTTACACACACACATCAGGACAATGATCATCTAAAGAAAACCTTAAGGATATATGTATGGATGATGCATGCAACCCAGAGATACAGAGATAAAAGCTGACATCTTGAAGTACTTGTTAAAACTGCTTTAGAAAAATAAATCCAAGGTAAATCAACTCATTCCTCACACTATTGCTTCATTGTGATGCTTAAGGGCTACCTCAAGAAAAAATCCTCTTTTACCTACCACTGACTAGTTTTCCTGAGACTGTCACATAACTGCTTGAGAAGCTTTGGAAAGGACACATTTTTAAAAACTCAAGAACCTGAAAAAAAATAATTTAATGCATTTTATGTAATACACTGAGCAGCATCAGCGCAGCTGCATTATCATCCGCCCTCTACACATACATCACAGAATTTTAAGTCACTGTAGGCAGGTGAACCCCAAGCACACCTCTCTGAAAGCCTATCAGAGTATTCCCCTCCTTTTTCCTGTGAGATTTGTAGACCGCAACAGTCAAAGGATCTAGGAATATATCAATCGTTCCCATTCATCCCCAGTACATCCCCCCACCCCCACATATAGGCAACTGCACTCCCCGAGATGCCTTTCATCTAGCTGTCCCCACCTTTGCCGTGAGAGATGCTGACGACGCTGGCAGCAACCCTTCCAGGCACAACTGTCTCTGAAAGGCAGATCTGCCGCCGCCCATCCCCCGACCCCACCCCCGGTCTCTCCTCAGCTCTGTTCATGCTGGCAAGTAGGTGAGAACATTCCTCGTTCACACACCCCGATTCCTCATCTCTAGCGAATAATCCATTCTCTCCCCCCTCTGCAACACTAGCCAGCGCCGGTCAGCATCGACCTCCTACTTCGGTCCTAGTCTCAGCTCTCAGCTTCCCCCCCCCCCCAACTCCATTCTGCCCGTGCGCGCGCACCCGTGCAAATAGAACATCCATTTCTTCCCACCCCGGTCACTTCTCCGGAGAGAGCTCCTTCCACCTCTGCCCCAGCTCCCCTGCCGCGTGGCGCGACACCCCCCCTCCTCCAAGATCCGCGCGGCCGCAGCCGCTTTTCCCTCCTCCCTTCCCCCCATCTCCGTGCACGCTTCTCCCAGCGCCTGGCGTGGGGGGAAGGGAAACGGGGGCTGGAGAAATTAATGGGCTGGAGACACTTACCAAAAATGTGATGTGGAAGGGAGCGGAAGACGACGAAAGATACCGAGATGCTCCCTTCAGAGTACCAAGTGCTGCTTCGGTTCTGGCTCCCTGCACGAGATCACGTGACTGGCCGGGTACCCCTTCTCCTTGGATCCTTTGCTAACCAACAAGGGTGGCAAGGAAGTCTTCTCGATGCCTCTCTCCACTGCGCTCCAAAGGAGGGAAGGGTACTACTAAAGCTCTGGGCGTAAGCAACGGACAACGACGATAACCTTCTCCTGACCCTATAATGGGCAATATCTAGCAGCTGCCTCGGGGACCAAGAGGGATTTCTGAGGGGAAAAAGGGGGTAGTAAATGACTGATAAAGTAATTCCCAAATTGTCCTCCCCTGTGCGGGAGGAGGGATGGAAAGGAGGAAAAGGAATACTGGTGAAGAGCTGTAGGTTTCTATGTAAAATAGACTCGGTCCTGTGCGTCTACTTCCTCAGACCTACATCCCTAAATTACTCTGAAGTCACCAACACCTAGAAAAAGAGAAACATCCTTTTTAGACATAAACAAACGTGTAAAGGTATCTAATAAGAGAAACTAAATCCCAACAAAAGAAAAGGCACCGTGCAAGGCAGTGAGCAAAGCCAAAAATAAAAACATGGGATGAACGTGATCAGGGGAAATGTGCAACTTCAAATAGCTACAGAAACGTACTACCACAGAAATCCACTTGAAGGGGGAAAACAAGTCCCTGAAGGTTAATCAGTTTCTTCCTTTACTGAAAAACGCGCACTCAAAGAAAAGCTAAATCGGGATCTACACGTGAACATACGAAGAAATAGTTTTAAAACCTACGAAAACTATTCCTATTTATTTGTGTGAGATTTCAATCCTCTCCCCAGAATTAACACTCAGAATTCAGATGGAGAGACTGGGGAAAACCGCGTCCCACGTCGTGAAGCGCATACACCCGTGCATCAAACCCCGCAGCCGCGTTAAAAAACAGCTGTTTATAAACAGCGACCAGAGAAGGGGGAAAAAAAAAAGGAGGGGGGGGGGAAAAACCCAAAACCACTACGCTAACGCGTATGGAAGATGTTCGCTCAAACGCCATTAACGAGAGATCCGGCGAGTGGAGCGCCCGGCAGCCCCGAGTCCCTCCGCAACCGCCGCTTCAAACATCAGAAAACAAAAGAGAGGGGACCCCACTCTCTGGGTTCCGCTGCCAGAGCCCGCGCCGGGCGCCCCCCCGCCCCCCGAGAGCCTCTGCCCACACGCGCGCCCCCTGCCCCGCGCCTGCACCTGGGCGCCGCGGCCGCCCTGTGCCGGCCCGCGCGCGCGGGGGAGCGTGAGGAGCTCCGCGCGCAGAGAAGGACGGACGCGCGCAATCACCATGGGCGCAGCGCGGCGGGCGGGATGAGGGGGACAGTCCCACCCACCAATATCCACACACACGCGCGCGCTCCCGTTACTCCCTCTGTCCGTCCCCCAGTCCCCGCTCAGCCTGTCTCACCCGCCCCAGGCGCCGCCGAGCCTGGGGGCACTCGCGCGCCCCGCCGGAGCCGTTCCCCCCCGCCCCTCCCCGTCCTCCTTCCCCGCGGGGCGAAGCGGGCTCCGGGGAGACGCGCCCCTTCCTCCCCGCCGGCGGCGGTTGCTTGGGAGGCGCGGTCTTTGTTGGGAGGGGGAGAGCGGGCGACGCGACAGTGGGGCCACTCCCCCCCCTCCTCCCGCCTTCCTCCTCCTTCCTCCCTCCATCCTCCTCCATCCGTGCTGGCGCGAGGAGGCCGGCTGTTCCCTGCACCGCGACCCCCGCCCCCCGCCGCCTCCTCGCGCGCGTTCGCTCCCCGCCGCCCGGCTGGGGGGGGGGCCGAGGCCACCCTCCGGCCCCCCGGCCAGATTTAAACCTGTCTGAAATAAGACCACGACTATTTTGAATGACCTTTCCCAAGTCAGATTACACAGCAATACATCTTCAAGTGGGAATGCCCGAGGGAGGCTAGCACAATAAAATCTAAAGGAAAATATAGTCTTTACAATTAAATATACTCGTTAGCCATTAAACTCTATTTTTTCTTGCGCTGCAGATGTGGTCAGCATCAAATACGAGCAGGCTTACATTTAATAGCCTCATCTTTCTGTTTCCTTCTCGTTAACTTTCTCTTTTATTTTCACAGAATCATTGAATGGGTTGAGTTGGAAAGCCAGTTCCAACCCCCTTCCATGGACAGGGACGCCTCCCACGTGGATCAGGTTGCTCAAAGCCCCACCCAACCTGGCCTCGAGCACCTCCAGGGGTGCGGCATCCACCACTTCCCTGGCCAGCCTGTGCCAGTGCCTCACCACCCTCACAGTGAAAAATGTCATCCTGACATCTCATCTAAATCTCCTTTCTTTCAGCCTAAAGCTGTTCTTCTTCATTCTGTCACTGCACTCCTTGATGAAGAGTTCCCCCCTAGCTCCCTGTCCAGACTCCCCCATCTGCTGCCCGCTCCTGGGGGTCCCATGGTCCCAAGGCCATGTGTGACCAGCTGCACTGCAGCATGCATAGCCAGAAGCTGTGTGGCAAAAGACATGGCGCCTATCATGCTCACCTCTACTGCTGCTGGCACGTGTCATGCTAAGCCAGAACCTCTGTCTTTCATGTGAAAGGGAAATGTGTGGCATGTCCCGCACACCACCTGCCACGTGTTGTCACGTGTCCATTGCACCCGGTGTGCAGCCAGGGCTGCATCATCCCTTGCTGCTCATTTTTCTAAAATAATAACTGTTGGCAACAAATAGTGTGACACATCCAGTGTATCAAACAACACCTTGTTTATCAGTTCTGTGGCACACTTAGTTCCCTCCATACCACACCCTTTACAATCACAGTATTGCATTGTATGCACTATATGCTGACAGCATATTGCCACCAAAACACACACCGGGTACACTTTGGACACAAAACCAAATGTCCTTCCTCTTTCCCATCTCCTGTACATCCCCGAATGGTTGAAGTAGCACTCGGAACATATGGCTACTCACTCAGCAGCACATATTGAAAATACACCAACTTCCACCTTACTTCTGTTAATTGCTTTATTTCCTTCACCTGAGCGCCATAATCAAAATGCTGCCTGTACAAAACTGCCACACAAAAGAGTCCCAGTTCAACTGACTGCCTACTCCAACAAGAGGATTAGCAGGATATTCCAAAGAATTTCTCAGGTGTGAAATGGTATTGATTTGTTTGATGTCTGCCATGCACAAAGTAAACTCGCACTGTGACCCTGCAGGCCCAGAGAAGCATGTGTACAAACCACGCGTATATGAACTGTTGTTCACATGGGTGGCGCACTGAGCTCCATTCCATCCATTGCCACCATATCTCTGAGTAGATGAGGTTGTGAGACATCTCTCCAGCCCTCTGCTCAACACGGGGACAGATTGAGCAGGTCATCCAGACTTACATCCAGTCAGGATTTGAGTATCTTCACAAACTCTCTGCAACCTGTTACAGTGTTCCACCACTTGACCACCCCTACAAGCAAGGAAAAAAAAAAAAAAACCAAAAAAAACAAACTCCCACCCTCGACACGTATTTATACATGTTGATAAGATCTCCCTAAGCCTTCTGTTCTCCAGGCGGAACAAACCAAACTCTCTCAGCTTTTACTTATGTGAGATGATGCTCAAAGTCCCTAACCATCTTCACAGCCTTTTGCTGAACTTATCCACTATGTGCGTGACTCTCTTGTATGGGGAAGACCAGAACTGGACACAAGACTCCAGATGTGATCTCACCAGTCTTCACCACACACACCAAATATATTCAACATACCGCACCAGTTCTATCCAGTGTGAATTTCTCCTTCATCAGCCTTCATAACCTCTAGATACAGCATACACAGTCTGTGTCCCATGGGAATAATGTGTATCATAGAATCATTTGATTGGAAAAGACCTTTGAGATTATCGAGTCCACCCGTACCTTCCACTACTAAACCATATCCCTGAGCACCTCCTCTACCCACCTTCTAAACACCTCCAGGCATGGGGACTCCACCGCCTCCCTAGGCAGCCTGTTCCAGTGCCTGATAACCCTTTCAGTGAAGAATTTTTTCCTGGTGTCTAACCTGAACCTCCCCTGGCGCAACCTAAGGCCATTTCCTCTTGTCCTATTGCCTGTTACTTGGGAGAAGAGAACAACATCCACCTTGCTCCAATCTCCTTTCAGGTAGTTGTATGTTGCTCAACAATCTCTGTTATGCTTCCAGCTTTGCAAATATGGGACATAATCACATGGTGATGTCTGATAACTCCGAACTCCCATCCTGTCATGAATGTAACTGATTCAGGTGGCTTTCTTCTGCATGTGGCATATCTGTCCTAACCATTTTATTTATCCTACCTGCATAACAGGCACTTTACATACCCCTTGCTTCCCCAGTGTAGTTCATCTGATGCATCCAGCTGCATTTCAGACAGGCTTTAAAACCTGCTGTAGCAGGATAAAGAGGTGTCAGCTAAACCTTTCATGCAGCACCCCCAATATTTAACTGACACAATGGGACTGATTTCCACAGTAGTAACCTATGTATTACAAAGCTGAATGCCCTAAATTTTGCTGCAATGTTTGTTCATTCATACTGCAGAATGATGTACCACAATATCACATGCTCCTACTTTGGTACACCTCCTGCAAAATTATAGCTGAGAGTCATAATGCAAACACCATTGAGCATTTCTAAGACTGACATTACTGAAGGGTATTAATGTTTGTTCACTTGGTTCTG
This sequence comes from Piaya cayana, assembly GCA_013389865.1. Classification (NCBI taxonomy): domain Eukaryota; kingdom Metazoa; phylum Chordata; class Aves; order Cuculiformes; family Coccyzidae; genus Piaya; species Piaya cayana. The sequence continues at coordinate 77,149 of WAAB01018961.1, forward strand.
CATAAGCATCCAAGTCCTGCTCCTGAAAACCCCATGTGTGATTCAGATAGCTCTTCTGAAAGTGATTTGCCTTATGAGTATGCAATAGCAAAGGTTACCTCACAGATGAAGTCAGTGGCCAAAATCCCTGCTCTAGAAATGCTCTCATCAGATGCTCTACTGTCTGTTTAGGCTGCTCACTGATACTTCTTGCTTCTCACGGCTGCGAGCCAGAGACCACTTCTGGATTCTAGGTTCCCATCCACTCAACCCAGTACAACAACAGCACAGGGGAAACAACACTGTCACCCTCTTAAATCCCAACTGAAAGTACCACTTCAGAGGAGGAGGCAATTTTGTTGAAGTCCCAGCAGGGTAAATAAATAAATTACACCAAAACACCAGACAGTATTTTTGTTACTTTGACAGTAACAAAATAGTATCTTCTTTGACAGAATCACTGCATTCTAAGTCTTCTGGAACCGAGTTCCCACATGCACTAAGTTCACGCTTCCGAAGGTTGTAATTTCAGATTGTGAGAAGTACAGGTTTGTTTACACAGGGAATTTACTATTGGAAAACTGCTGTGGTAACACTGCTCTGCTGAGGATGTGTGTAACCACTACACATTATCTAGCAGGCACATGTATTTCAGATAAGGATTCTTCTGGATTGATGAATGTAGCTTTCAATATAGTATAAAGCAAAAAAGAAAGAAAAGCCCACATTAGGATTCATATATCTATAACTACAGCAATATAATAAACTGGTATCTGTAGAAAAATTTCTCATCATCTAGAAACTTAAGTCAGTATGGAGAGAATCTTTCATTATTTCTTAGGAGAGTGGAGTAGGAGAAAGTATCAATTTACTGCTCAGGATGTGCCTACTCAGGACATGCCCACTGCTGCAAAACCTTTGAGTTCTTTTTAAAGAGTTGACCCAGCAGCTGAGTTGGATGTAGATGTTATGTTATACTTCCTTAGAATTAGGTAAAATTCTTTAACTTTTTTCCTTTTTTTTTTCCTGGGTTGTTTGGGGGTTTTTTTGGTTGTTTGTTTGCGTTTTTTTGCCAGTGAAGGTGAGGTGTCTTCTGTCTCAGGACAAAATTCTCACTATTTGATAGTGCAAGGAGAGTGCTAGTAATGATCCAAGAGTACCAAGGTTCCACCCTTTGGGAAAGAAATACAATTGTAGCATCAGGAAAGAATGTATGCCTCTGAACACCACACATTCCTGGAGCCCTCCTTTTGAGATTTTTCCCATGAACTCTGAAAAGCATAATGTAAGGACTGGTCCAAAGCCTTAACGTATGCAAAATCTGATTTCACGGTTGATTCCATGAAACGTCTTTTGTCACTGAGTTCACTAAAAATGCAAACCAGACATTTAGTGCTAAGGTCTGCAGGATATGACTCGGTCATTCACATCAGAAGGTTTTGTATACTGTCTGTGGCTGCATGTATGAGCTTGTGATGGAAAAATGGTGGAAAGTCTAGATTCTGCACATGTTGCTGAACTTAATTATTTATGCCAATTCACTGAAGCCTGCACACAGCCTGCACCTGCAGTAGTTACTCATTTAGTCAGCTAAGTCTTGTAGGAATGCTTCTGCTTCCCACTAGAATTACTGAGTAATAAATTAAAAAAATATAAGGCAAGGTAAATGCCTTGGTTCACTCATGCATGCTTGGGTTCACACATGAACACAGATGGTCCTACAGAAGGAAACGATTTCTGGGTTCTGTTTCAATGGGAAAATGGCCGCATCATTCTTGTTTCACACTGTGTAAAATAAGGACAATGCAAACCGGTGCAAAATGATCTTTAATTTCACAGCACCTTGGTTTCTCGTTGCTACTGGGCATTACACTAAACCCTGCTCTGAATAAACTACTGTAAAGCAGTGGAAAGGGAGAAACCGCTGCCAACACAAAGGACTCGCAGCTGAGGGTCTGCAGCTCAGTCCCACGTTTCACTGACTCAACCCCAAAAGCATCACAGCCCGGCACCATCCACACCTCCACCGTCATCCTTCCAGCTGCTCCGCGCCCATCACCCTGGTACCCGGTCACCCCTCGCCCCCTCTCCCCGAGCCGCCAAAGCGCCCCTTTGTCACCGAGTCCCTCGCCCTCCCCCACAACGTGCGCCGCGGGGTGGGTGGGGTGGGGGGTGCGCAGGCGCGTGCCCGCCTGTGCAGGGCGGCGACGCGCGCCCAGCTGCAGCCGGGTGGAACCGGCGGGGCTGGCGGGCAGGGGCTCCGCGAGGGAGGAAGCGTTCCTTGCCCCGTCTGTGTCCGAGGCGCGAGGAGGAAGCGAGGGAGCAGTCGCTGCCAGGGCGGGAAAATCACTGCCCCGGTGTAAATACCGAGAGAAATGAGCCCGGCCCGTGCTGGGGGTGGGAGTGGAAGGAGCGACGGGACACTAGGGAGGGGATCGGGTGGCTGGGGAAGGTCAGGGTCTGGTGCTGTCCGTGCTCTGAGCGCAGATGGAGAACAAAGGAGCTCCGGCGGGCAGTTACCGGCAGAAACAAAGGGAAGGATCGAAAGCGGTTGGTAGGCTTCAGAGGCTGATGTTCCAGAAGACGGGAGTGCGTTTCGCCTGGCCAAGCTGCAGTTCGGCTGCAAGGGAAACTGGGAACAGTGCTGAGGATCTGGACAAAAGGATATATGTGCTTTTGATGGGAACTAATTCGGAAGGAAAACGCTTCTCTTTGTATATCCCTTCTGCCCCTCCTTTTTATTTGTCTGGCCCTTTCTCCAGCTGCCTGTCTCACTCTGTATTTTCCCTTTTCCATCTTGAGAAAGTTAATCTTGCCTTTTTGTTTTTTTCTGATTCCTTTCCCTCTGACTTCTGTTCCTTTCCTGTCTCTCTCCATTGTGTTTTGATGAATGCTGGTGCAGCGATGACTTAGGATTTCAGTGCCAGCTGGGAAGGATCTGATGCAACCAGAGGGTCTCAATGCCTTGTGGGCACTTTGCTGCATTGAGATTGATAAATGCCCACCCTGTTAGCTGGAAGGCCTGAGAGAGCGGGTTAAGCGTTCCCGAGTTTCTCTGAGTTTTTCTCCTGTGCCTGGAGCTGGTGAGGTTTTGCAAGGAATCTGTTCTTAAGTCGTGGGAAGCAGTTTCTTCTTCTGACTGATGCTCCGTCTCGCCACTACCAAGCATGGTTGTATGCCCAGCTCCCACTTTCTGCCTTGAACCCACGGAGATGAAGTGGGGGGAGGGAGGGTGTTCCACGTTGGGGTCCCCTAGCCACTGGGGGAGCAGCGCTCGGGACCCTTACAGTTCCTCGCTTCGCTGGCCAGTTTCTCAGGGAGAAGGGTGGATGGACGCACCTTGCAGCAAGGCCAAAACTAGGTCAGTGCAGATGGAAACTGCAGCTGGTGCAGTACAGAGTGGGGGGGGCAGAAAGCCAGCCACCGCCAGAGGGGGGTGGGAGGCGCCTTACTGGATGGAGGAGGGGAAGACTTCGAGAAGTTGCAAGGGTGGGATAGTCGCCTGCAGCCTGACTGCATGGCAGCCAGCACACCCCCATACACCTCCAGCCACCTGAACCCCTCGCATGCCGCTCTGCCTGTGTGGAGCTTTGCGGGCATCGCCTCTAGCCAGTGGGGAGGGAAGAGGGTGGGGGAGAATGCTGGAAGGTGGATCGAGGGAAGTATGTTAATAACGAGGAGAGTGCATGCAAACAGAGAATTGGGAGAAAAATGTGACTAATGAACGGGTGGAGAGATATATTTACAAAAAAAAAAAAAAAGAAACGCATGAAAGGCAACAATGACAGGTGATGTTGCAGCACTTGTAATCGGTGCAGTGAGGAGTAGGTCATCTGCATTCCTCAGGGCCCAGCAAAAGGACACATCCCCCTTGCCAAAATCCACAAGGCAGTAAAGTTTCGGCAGTCAACATCCTTACCATCACCAGTAGCTTCAGGGGTACTGATGCACCTCCCTACTGTCCAAAGGTCATACTGTTACCACCCTTCAGAGTACAGTGAAAGCACATCTAGGTAAGGTTTGCAATATGCCTTGTTTGACCTTTCGAGTGTTTCTATGTCTCCGGCATTGCCTCCCCTGTTAACAGCTCAAGAGAAATTCACCTAAGCCTTATTCTCCTCTCCCTCCTCCCTTTCCCTATTGCTTTTCCGTTTTCCCTGCCTGTCTCCCCCGGTGTTCAGTGGCACTGCCTTATGCTGTCCTCGGCTCAGCTTCCCTCAGACCTGGGCTCCTCAATCTGCTCGGAGCGGTGCAGCCTACCTCTCCCCATTTTCCACTCCTTTCTTCTCATCAGCCCCCCACTACATCCTTCCCGTCCTGACGCCGGCAGTGTGTCTCCTCCCTCCTGCAATCCCCCCACCCTCTCAGTGCTCCCAGCCCTCGCTGCAGTGCAATCCATCAGTCCCAGACGAGTTCCTCACGCCAGGGGAGGGGAAGCTTGGCTCCCTGTGAGGCTGGGGCATGGGCAGGGAAACGCCACTATCTTCTCCTTTGCTAAGAAGTGAGAAAAGTTCCCAGAATACAGACTTTTCTGGAACTGAAACCCCCTGTCTGCTTCCAGCTATTTTAGTTATTCAGTTACTTATTTATTCTTTTTGTTTTTAAAGAAAAAAATATTGCTGCCAACATTCCAGTGAGGGTGACTGAAAGGAAACCAAGGAGACAGAGAGCGAGCCAGAGTCAGAAAAGCTTGTGCAGAGAAAGAAAGTGGGAGAAGGAGTACTAGGGGGATGGAGGGACGGGGAACAGAGGAAAAAAACCCAAACATATACAGAAGAGGTATAGAGGAAGAATTACAGAAATAAAGAAGGAGAGAAAAAAGATTAGATGCAGGAAAACATAGCAAAAAACCCTCAAGAATTAAGGTGGAGAGACACCTGAGATGGCCAGCATGGCGAGAGAACTTAAGGATGATACAATAAATAGCCAAAGGAACCTTGCTATAGAGACTAGGTTGAGAACAATGAAACAACATTTAGATATTTTAACAAGCAAACCCAGCATGCTTTGATTTGAATGCAAATATGCTATACAGCTGCATGCAAATGAAATTCCAGTGTGTTTTTATTCTGTAAAGAATTACAAATGAGGAAATAATGAGTGAATACTTGAAGTCATTTTTCATAAAAAGGTATGTATCAGGGTAGCTGCACTCATGGACATGAGTATGAAATGATTAGGGTAATATCAAGTTAAGTTTTTTCAGCTAACACTGTTGTTGCCCTTTTACAGGAAAAAAGATGGGTGGATGAGGTGCTCAGAGACATGGTTTAGTGGTAGATAGGAATCGTTGATGATGGAAGAGGTCTTTTCCAACCTGGTGATTCTATGAAATCATTTCCCTCAGCATTTAATCTACCTGTCTTTTAAATACCTCCAGGGATGGTGACTCAACCACCTCCCTAGGCAGCCTGTTCCAGTGCCCGATAACACTTTCAGTGAAGAAGTTTTTCCTAATGTCCAATCTGAACCTGCTCTGATGCAGCTTGAGGCAATTCCCTCTTGTGCTATCACTTGGGAGAAGAGACCAGTGCCCACCTTCCTACAATGTCCTTTCAGGCAGTTGTAGACAGTGACAAGGTCTACCCTCAGCCTCCTCTAGGCTAAACAGCCCCAGTTCCCCTAGCGGCTCCTCATAAGACCTGTTCACCAGCCCCTTCATCAGCTGTGTCACTCTTCTCTGGATGCGCTCCAGCACCTCAATGTCTTTCTTGTAGTGAGGGGCCCAACACTGAACACAAGATTCGAGGTGCAACCTCACCAGTGCTGAGTACAGGGGCACAATCACTTCCCTGATGCTGCTGGCCATGCTGTTTCTGATACAAGCTGGGTGCTATCGGTCACCTGGGCACACTGCTGGCTCATGATGGCTGTCAACCAATGCCAGGCAGCTTTCCAGCCACTCTTCCCCAAGCCTGTAGTACTGCATGGAGTTACTGTGTTCCAACCATAAATGTAACTTAAAGCCCATTTATAGTTAGGATATCTAAAGTCCAGGGATACAGAGAGAGGAAAGAAATCAGCTGGCACTTAAATGCTTCTCCAAGACCTTTATAAATAATATGCCCTACGATTTGTCTACTGAGATGTGGTAATCTCTGGGGTGAAATTTACCAGGTTTTAATTTCTAGGAAGGCTGATGTTGTGTCTCATCCATTGCTGTGGCCTCGCTGGTAACATAATGCAGTCAGGCCCAGCTTGGAAGAGAACTCTGCTGAGTCACTGTCACTGCTTCTGATCTTATGGAAACAACTACAGGCACAGGTCACTGCAACTTAAGGGAATAAAGGTATGTAAGTGTCTGCTTTATGAGTCATCCATGCTACTGACCATGGCACAGTTTCCCTTCACACTTTACTGTGGCCCCTTACCTGACCTCTGGAATTTCACTTTGAGTTGTCTGCTCTAGATGTTACCCCCTGCTGGAGGACAGCTCCCTGCAAAGCAGTAGACAGCAACGTGAATGAGAAGGGAAGCTGCAGAAGGATGTTAATTATTCATATCTGCCACCGAGGAGGGCTGTCCAGCTATCTTTGTCAATGTGATAGAGCAAGGATGGGGGCGTGGGGGAATAATAAGATTTGTTTCTGTCCCCAAAAGCAAAATTGTTAAGAATTGTGGATCCACTGCACTGACAAACAAGGGAGCTAAGAGCCTTCATATCAGATTGGGAGCTGCAGATGCGTCACATCTCTTGACAAGTCTGCTTGGACTGCAAGAGGGAAAAATGGGTTTCCACATGGCAGTGTGCTGCAGCTCCCTCACTTGTCAGTAATGAAAAAGAGAAGCTGGATGCCACCAGTTATTTCACTGTCCTTAGTCTGGTATATGAAATATTGCTTCTCATCCAGCAAATCTACCACCAAGAACATTCCCCCAAGTTGGCACCAAGCTCTCCATTTGGAGAGATGCTGCTAGCTCAAGTAGCCTACTCACGCTGAACAGCTGAGGAGGACACAGTCTTCCAGTCTGAAAAAAGCAATTAAAGCTCAAAAGCAATCAGAAGAAAACTTGCCCTGGACTAGAGGCGAGTCCTGTGCTCAGTGGGAGATGGTGATACATCAGTGTGTTGCTAGACCGAATCATATGACATTGATGAAAGTTCCCAAATAAATATGCTCAGAACTCACAAGGTCTTCAAGATATTTTAGTTATCCAGTTAAGTAGTAACAGTTGTTTGAATGACAAAACACAGGCATGAACATAATCAAAATTCAAACAGAGCTGCATGGAAAGGTATAGGCCAAACATGCTGCTATGTGGACTTATAGAAAAAGCTAAGGATCTGCAGGTATTCCTTAATATGGGGTAAGGTTTTAGCTACCATAATTTTCTTTTGGTTTTTGTTTGGGTTTTTTTTTTCATCATCCTTTGAGCCTCTGCACTGGACTGAGTTTAAGCCAGTCCCTGAGAGTGGGAATGGTGGCATCTTGCTCCAGTGAAACAAAGTGATGATGTTCAGAGGGATGCCTTGGTTAGCATAGAATAACTGGGTTGGAAGAGACCCACTGGATCATTGAGTCCAACCATATTCCTATCAAACACTAAACCATGCCCCTCAGCACCTCGTCCACCCGTGACTTAAACACCTCCAGGGAAGGTGACTCAACCACCTCCCTGGGCGACCTGTTCCAGTGCCCAGGGCCTAGCTTTTCCTCTACCCTCTACCCATCCTTGAGTAGGACCACCACAACCAGTGCTTCCCACACACCTTGGGAGTCTTTGGAGAACTAGAACTACTAAGGAGCAGTCATTCTTTTTTCTTAAGCACTACCACAACCAAGGAAGGGGTGGCTTCATTTTGTCACATGGAGGTAACACCCTTTAGAGTCTGGGATAGTGGCAAGGACATAGTGAGGATTTCCTGAGCAACTGTGTAAAAGCTGTTAGAGGCTTTGATTCTTAGCTTGCAATTTGTTGAGGACAAACGAGGGTTACCTATCCACCAGAATAAGCCTTAGGGGACACCATTTTTCCCTACGAGGTTTCCATCTTTCATTGCTGGGAACCTGGGTCATTTCCTACCTTCCTCCGTGGCTTCGGGACTGTGATTGTGCCTTCAAGCTCATGTGGGGATATTGTCCAGCCAGTGCCTCCTCCGACCCAAGGAGCAACTCCAGGAGCTGTAAAGGGAAAAAGTCTCTGAGAAAGCAACAGAGACGAGAGATCCTGGGGCGTTGGAGGATGGGTAGAGGAGAGCGGCTGTTCAGGAGGCTGATTTACCAAACACCGCGTGCTCGGAGGCAAAGCAGGGCACGCGATCAGATCCCACTCTTCCCTTTTCACCTGATGTCTCTCCCATTGTCCTACTTTCTTTTTTTTCCCTTTTTTTCCCCCTCTTGCTTTGCACACGCTTTCCCAAAGCGCCACGTTTCTCAGACTGCTCAGAACAGCCCGCAAGCCGCGCTGCCCGCTCCCCGCCCGCTCCTCAGGGAATCCCCATTCCCAGACCGCCGGGGTGACGTCACCGCCGCTGCGGTCCCGCCCATTGGCTGCCGGACAGCTACCCCCTAGCCCGGAGCATCGCCGGGGGCGCCAGGGGGCACGGGGGGGGCTGTCCCGGTACCGGTAGGATGGGACTGTTGCGGTACCGGGGTAGGGGTTGTTGTCCCGGTACCGGGGCAGGATGGAGCTGTCGTGGTACCTGACGGAGAAGCGGGCTGTCCGGCACCAGGAGGAGGGGATGTCCCGGTACCGGGAGGAGGGAATGTGCCGGTACCGGGAAGGGAGGCTGTCCGGCCCCGGGACCGTAGCAAGGACGGGGCTGGGATCAGCACGAGATGCGGCGGCGCCAGGAGGGAGCGGCTGCGAAGGAGGGCGACCGGGACACGGCTTTGCAAGGCAGAGGCGAGAATCGCCCCCTGGTGCTGGGCCATCCCGGGGGAAAGGGAGGAGCAGGCTCCCTGTGGAGGACAATAAACTCTGGAATGAGGGTGTGGGCTCCTCGCTCCCCCCGTCATTCCAGATGTATGATGACACCACGTCTCACCATCTCGCCGGCTTCTCCTTTTCCATTCTTTGTCTCCCTTTTGCTCCCCACCCCCACCCCCATCGTATTTTGAAGACAACCAAAAGTAGAACGTGTTCTGGGTGTGGCTGCATGCGATTTACCCAATAGCCAAAGAGGGGGGACCGCTGAAGGGGGAAGACAAAGCGTCTGCTGCTGAAGGGAGTGGAGACCGAGGGCTGCAGTAAGTGATGGGGACCTTATCTGTTCTTTCAGTGCACCTCAAGGTAGTTTAAAAGTAGAAAAGAGCAGAGGAACATGACGAGGGGAAACTTTTCTTTGCATGCTGGGGGATGTGTGTGTGGAGGGGGGCTTAGCCAGCTGGATGAGAAAACAGATGGAAACTAGAGAAAGGAGGTGGAAAGAAAAAGAAAGGAGATAGAAGTGTATTTTCAGTTCAAAGTGTTCCAGAAACACCTGGAAAAATGGCCAGATTAGGAAGGAGACAGGTGGGAGGGAGCCTGGGAAGACCAAATGGCCTTGAAAGGCAATCCAAAGCAGCAAGTGAAGAGTTTCCGTGCTATAGGGGAGGGTATCTAAGTTCCTGCCTTAGCTTTACTCTGATTTCTCTCTCCTCCACTCCACAGAGATGAAGACCTCTGGAATCTCTGTACTGTTGTGTCTCTTAGCACTCTTCTTGTCCCCAGCTGGTGAGTCCTTATGCCAGGGGCAGGATTTCTTCTCCACCTTTACCCTGTGGAGTTTCCTACTCACGCTAATGTGCAATGACCTAAGGAGAAAGACGGGTATGTAGGTGGACAGTGAAGGGGGAAGGAATTAAGAGGAAAAGCAAGATGGATATAAGACTGTAAGGAAAAACTTAGGAACTGAGGACTGCTTCCCATATGTGTGAACTTTCCAGTAAGTACTGGGAGTTCCAAGAGGTGGAGGTTCACAGCCTCCACTGCAGGGGTGTTTAGGTAAGCAAAGCATCCAGGTCCAGAGTTGAAAAAGAGTTCAAAGTTGAAAAAGTCCAAAGTTGAAAAAGCTATGCTTTGTGCTTGCTGTAGGCTGCCATACCACCTGTGTTTGCACGATCTGCAGAGCATTTCCCAGTGCTTCCCACAACGTTTTCTGTTGTACTTTTGAAGCATTTGCTGTCAGTAGCAGTGTCTGCTGGAATGTCCCCATTCCAGGCCACTCAGCTGCCAGGAGGTTTCGTACTTTTTTTATAGAGATGTTTTGGGAAACCTAACCGCCATAGTCTGAACCACTGTATGCTTTTGTTGTTGTTCCATTTTGTTGCTCTGGTTGTTTGCTTGGAGTTACTGTGGCAAAAATTCAGGTGGAATCAAATTTGTTAAAGAAAACCCAACCACCACCACCACCCCGCCCCAAAAAAAACCAAACCCAATACCCAAAGCAAAAGGGCATCATCAAACAGTTTAGTTCGAAGACTCAAGATAGACAGCAAAAAATTAATATGGTGAATGGAAAAAACTTTGCCCAGGAGACACATGACTGCGCCTATCACATTGAAACCAGGTTATTCCACACTACTCTTCATAGTCCTCACACAGAAGCCTAATTCTGCTCCCAGTAGTGCACTTTTTCCTGTAAAGGTGCACCGTAGAAGATGTTTTGTTTGTGACTGTGAAGCAGGGGTGAGAGACATCCAAGAGATGGGCTCGTAGGTGAGCTACAAAGTTAGGGATAGAAAAAAAAGGCTGTGATTTCTATAATGCAGGAAGGAGACCCAAAAGGAATGTTTCTTAGGTTTGTGGGGGTTTTTTGTTGTTGTTGTTTCTTAGGTTTTTGTTTCAACTTGGAAAATAAGACTCACCAGCTGATCTCTCATTGTCTGTTTTGGTTTTGGATAAGCTACAATGAAGTCAAATCATTTATAAAGCATATGAATGGGGTACCAGAGCAAATAGAAATTGAAGTGATTGAAAATCATATAAGTGACCTCTTTGGTCTCCTCTCCTCATACTTCACTTGCATCCCATTGTTCTAGAATCTGACCAGTTTTCTAGTTATCTCATAGGGAGGAAAAAAGCCAGTAAGAGCTGACTTTTCAATGTTAGGAAAAGGGAAGGGAGCCTCTTTGCTTTTTCCATATGACTCCTGTTTGAAATCTAGCACTGCTGGCCGCTGCAACAGTTTCAGAATTTGTCTCCTTCCTTTTGTATCAGAAGCAAGTGAGATAGCATTCAATATTATTTTTCTCCTCTGCTTATTACCATTAGTAGATTAGCCAGAACAGGGAAAGATTTTTGCTGCACTACATTGTGCACATAAGTTATTATACATTTCCCTTGCTGGCAGCTGAGTGGGGAAGGGAGTAGCAGGGTCCAGCAGCTCCTGTCATGCTGCAGCAAAGGATTGTATCAGGGTCTCAAAAGTCCCTCTGCAGCCTGCACGTAACTGTTTTTGGAATGAGCAACTAAGACTTCAAACTGATAGTTTTTGCCTATGCAGTGCTGCTATTAAGAACAGAAAGCTAAAAGATGAGTTCATGAGATGTAGCAGGGTGAACTGATTTTGGGCTGGGCCTGCACTCATTCCCTGCGGTGCCCCATGTCACTGTTCTTTTCCTGCCAACTCCTTCCTTCATCCCACCCTAGTTATGCAGATATTTCTCTCCTCTGTGGCTAGCAGGAAATATTTTCCTGTTCCTGGCTGCTGTGGGAAGCAGCTCACTCACTCTTTACATTTGTACAAATGAACAGTCTAGCTCAGTTTCAATTTCTCCTTTTCCACACAGTATGCACAGTCAAGCCTTCATCGTTCTCCCTGTCCAGTGGACCCAGGGGCCAAGAGGAGAAAGACTTTCTGCTCTGTGCTCTATACTTAGGCAGAATAAAGGACCATATAGTTATTTGCCTAAGAGGTTACAAACAAAACCTGCAGCCTTTTTCTTACTGTGCCAATGTCTCAGTCTGTGACCCCAAGCAAATAACTTCCATTACTCAGTTTCCTCTTCTATAAAATGGAGGTAGGAATTCTGACCAGTCTCCAGAGCAGGGAGGCAGTGTGCAGTCTGTTTTCCAATTGCATCAAAGCGAGGTTCAGAAATACAAGGTCTGGTAGCAGATCTGGAGCTATTTTCTATCTTGTCCCTGTGTCCAGACTTCAACCCTAGTGGAAGCAGCAGGGATAGGACCAGGACCTGCTGTATCCACAAGTCTTTAATGTACAAACCCAGCCAGTAGTGGAGCCTGACGCAGAAAGGAGAGCATTTCTCCCTTCAGCAGAGAGCAGTGGTAACTCCTGGACTGATCTAATCTCATGAAAATTTCACAAAGCCTGTGAGCTAGTGAAATCCCTCTCTTTCTTTCCTTTCTTCACTCCCCTCTGTTTTTCTCTTACAGACTGGTTTTCAAGGGTGGTCAGTGGGCAAGAACTGGAAAGTGCAACTGGTAAGTATTACAGGTATGTTATGTGCTAGAGACTGCTCATGGGACCCCATTGTACTGGATATTTACAGCCTGTTTAATTACAAATGCTGTTATTTGTTTCCTTGGCTCTGGCATTGTAAGCTTGCCTTTAAGTGAAGATTAAACAAGCCCTCCAAGATAACTGGCTAAGTTTGTGTTCTTTACAAATATTTCACTAGAGCTGGAGTCCTGACCACTTAGCTGAAATGCATGAAGTTGTGTATACTAGCAAGGGTTATGGGCGATCCACGAGAGCTGATAATTTCCTCTATGAGATGCTCAGGGAACTCTACTGCTACTCAGGAAAACCCCAAGAAAATGTGTGCAGAAGTGGCATGGTGTTTTAGCAGTTAGGCCATTTCTGTAGCATAAGATAAAATGCACATACATTTGCATCATGCTTCAGCACCCAGAGGAGCCACAAGGCTCTGCCTTTTCTTCAAATTGAAGCCCTTGGCTAAGCCATCAGACATCTCCCAGCTGTGATCCTGTAACGTGTAAAACCTGGGGCTTCCCAGAAATCAGTCCAAAACATGTCCACCAAGCTTCCCGTTCCTTCCCACTCCATCATATCCATCCCAGCTTTGCCATCAATTGCCTTTCAAACTCACTCACGTACTGATGAATTTCTGCAGTCAAGGCTAGATTCCGGAGTTACCTCCCTCCTTCTCTGCAGTGGGTTCCTCAACTATCTGTCATACTGCTGCGGGAGCCATCAGCGCCTTCATTTCAGACGACTTTCTTTGCCGTGGAGATGTCCACAATGGCCATATCTGAGAAATCAGAATATAAATCCAGATTTTAGTAAGGGCTGATGCAACATGCACTAAGAAATCCAGTTCTAGGCCAGTCACTGAAAGAAGAGATGGGTGCAGGTGTGATTGGGGTACTGTGTTTATTCATATTTACTGGATTGGACCCCCCTGTCTCACAAGCCTACCATTGCAGCCATAATAGTTCAAGCTAGCTATGACCAGCTTTTTAAGGTAACACAAAGTAAAAACAAGAGGTCTCTCAAGGACATTCTCAAACATTCTCTTTTCCAGGTGAGATTGGCACCGACTCTCTTATTGGCACCTCTGGTAAGCTCCTATCTCTTGGCAACTTTAGGCTTCCCCTCCCCTTTTCACCTTTACTTCTGCCTATGTAGCCCCAGCAATTACCCATTATGCTCAGAAACAACTCTTCACCTCTTTTAACATGTAGTGGTGCCCTTCTGGATTCTATGATTGTCCGGGAGTCTTTTCTGTGCTCAGTGCAAAGGTGGCTTAGTGGACTATTCTCCAAGGAAATGTCAATCTCACTTGGTGTACCAGGGCTCTCAAGGTCTTTCCACTGCTGAATGCTCATGCAGCTTGGGCTTCCAGAGAAGGTCGCAGGAAGGAAAAGACTAAAAGAGGAAGGAAAGGAATAGGTCAAGTTCACCAGAGCAGCACAGGTTGTGTGTGCGTGTGCACTGACAGCTAGCAGCCGCATTTGAGTGCTCAGGATACAGAGGTGGCACAAAAAACAGTAATAAAGCAAAGTTGGGATGGGGAAGTGGAAGTATTGTTCTTTTAGTAGTCTTCCCTGCTGTATGTGATGGGCTTGAGAACAAGCCTTATGAGGAACGGCTGAGCGAGCTGGGGGTGTTTAGCGTGGAGAACAGGAGGCTGAGGGGAGACCTCATTACTCTCTGCAACTACCTGAAAGGAAGTTGTGTAGAGGAGGGAACTGGCCTCTTCTCCCAAGTGATGGGACAGGACGAGAGGGAATGGCCTACAGCTCAGGCAGGGAGGTTTAGGCTAGACATTAGAAATAAAAATTTCACGGAAAGAGTCATTGGACACTGGAACAGGCTGCCCAGAGAGGCGGTTGAGTCGCCTTCCCTGGAGGTGTTTAAGGCATGGGTGGACAAGGTCCTGAGGGGCATGGTTTACTGTTTGATAGGAATGGTTGCACTCGATGATCTGATGGGTCTCTTCCAACCTGGTGATTTTATGATTCTACGTGTGGCTGTGTCACTAGGGGGCAGCAAAATGTGTGCAAAAGATAGGGTAGATAGAGGACGCTTGTTGAGCACTTCTAGCAGGGGATGTGCCTCCTTAGAAAGCCAAACCTTGCTATGGAAATAGCTCCAGGAGGACATGGAGATGATGGGAGCATATGCATTTGAGAGAGACTAATCGTCCCAGACTCGCAATGGGCAATGGAGGACAGGACCAGAGGCTCAAGAAAGAGCATCCCCACTTTTTCCATCCCTCTGAGGTGGGGGAAATAAGGCAGAGCAGGGAGAGGAAGATGGTATAGTTCAAAAGACAAAGGAGAGGCAGTAACACTTTGATGTTACTGAGAAGTGTGCTCTAGACAGGAGAGCACATCTCAGAGTGGTGTCCTGTTCCCAAGGACAGCAGTTCCATGGCCTTTCCTTTGCCCTAGGACTCGTGATTAGCTGTCTAGAACACTGTGAGTCGGGCTGACCAGCTGGCATGGGAAAACGCTGGAGGAGAAAAGTGGAAGCACAGTGTTGTATATTTAAGGTGCACGATCTTCCTGGTGGAGAGGTGAAAGCAACACATATCAATCTGCATTCAGTGTGTGAGCCCTGACAGTCTGTAGGAGGGTAGATAAGACTTGTGCAGACCAAGCTGACAGTGGCTAACCTACATCTAAACCTGAAAAGACCAAATGTGAAGCAGAATGTGAAGCAGATTTTGGCTTCAAAGCACTTATTGTTGAGGGATCAAGAAGAAACTCTTCACAAAGGATGTGCCATGGGACCTGTCTCTGCTCTACAGCATTCCATAAGCTCTAGGACACTCAGCATATTCTCAGGGAAAGCCAGCCTGCAGTTACTCTGACAATATCACAGTGTTGTCTATGAATAAGGTGTGGGATGGCTATTGATTACAAGTGGAGAAGCCATTGACAGAACTGTGGGAGGGGGAAAGAGGCTGAAAGCAAATTAAATACTTCTTGCTGAGAGGAACACCTTCTTTTTTTCCAGCTGCAGCTGTCACACCACCTGTGCTTCTTAGTCCTGGTGAGTTTATTCTTGGTTCACAGGAAAATGTCATGGACCCCCCCTTGCTTCTCCTTGCCCAGTCCCTTGCACAGCCAGAATGCTACCTTCACTGACTGCCCCTAACCACAACCTGATACCCCAGTGATTCCTTTTCTCTATGCCTATGTGGGGTTTTTTTTGTACCTTTGGTTGACACTACAGCACATGAACAGAAATGTAAGGCCTCTGTAACTGTTGATGAAAGCTTGCATCTCTCCTTCAAGTTCCTTTCCAGTTTGTGACTGGGTAAATAATAAAACATACTGGTTTACTGTGGTGCAGGTGAGTTGCTTTATCAGAGGCAACAATAAAACAGCTTCCTTTGACTCTGTGATGCGGACATTAAAGAACCAATGGTCTGGTGAAGCTATTTCTTAAATGAATCATTGTTCCTTAGTAAGAGGTAGTCACAGGCTCCTTTGCTTTTTGTCTAGATGGATGGTGATTACAACAGCTGAATACATTTACAACATTTTGAATTAAAAGTCAAGATGCCCTTATAGTGTAATTTGGAATAGCAGAGATAATGCTTTATGGTAAAGCATGAAAGGATTTTTACCATTGTGACTGGGTAGTTGGCACTAGATTCATATCGGATTTGTACTTTCTCTTATGGTTTCGTGTCAGTAACAGTGAAATTTTTTCCACATCAGAGGTTACAATGGAGGGCTATTGAAAGAGCTTTCCAGTTATCTAAGTAAGCTGATGTCTAGCAAGGAGCCATGGTAAGTCACATTAACTTTGCTACCCTCTGTCTTCCAGTTCAGTCTGACAGTGAAACCACAACGGCTTCATCAGGTATGTTTAAATTTGCTGCCTGCACCCCCTTCCAGACCAACTTTCACCCGTCCTGTTACCTCTCCAGGCAGGTGCTGGCCAAGCGCTAAGCTTTGCCTCCTGGTAAATTCCTTTCACCCTGTTCCTTGAGTTAGAAGTATCAGAGAGTGATGGTAGTGGAAGATGTGGTCTCATGGGTGGCATGCCCAGGAGGGGAAGAACTGGCAGTCCAGGAAGACCAGATCAGGCATACTGGGACAACATTCTGTTATGGTCAGTGACCAAGACCTGACATTTCAGAAGGAAATACAAGAAAACCCATCATAGCTACAAAAAGAAATGAACCAGATTTTTTCCCTGAAGTAAGAAATTGCAGAGCTATTATAAATATGTGTCTTAAACATCAGGCTACAATTTACATTTTGTTTATGCTTGTTTGTCCTCTTCACAACATGTGCATTCTGTATTGAATTCTCAGGGGGTTTGTTTTGGTACTTGACTCAATTTTCCCTTACTTTTTTCTTACAAGGCAAGGGGATCAGAAATGTCTGCCTTATTTTCCTCTTCTCTGAACCATCCCCATCTCTCACAAGAGAGTGGAAAAGAGAGGCTAGAGGCCTTCCCTAGAAACCTGGAGGACAGTGCATGGTGGTGAAGTTATATGTATACAAGAAAGGCTGCACCTACCAATGATGCTGGATTGCACCTCTGTGTGTGTGTGTGTTTGTGTGTTCCCAGATTGTCGTGAAGAAAAGTTCCCTTGCACACGCCTGTACTCTGTTCACAAACCGGTAAAGCAGTGTATCAGCTACCTCTGTGTTACAAGGTAAGAAACCTGCAGTCCCTAAGAAAAGCCCTCAAAACTCTTCAGAAACAGCATATGCAGTTCAGCAGTTATTTCCTTTGAAGACTAGAAGTTGCCTCAGGAAACCAGTTGGTGAGATGAAGCATGTCCTCAAAGAGTCCTTTTAGGGTGGTTATTTAAAACAGTACAATAGCTTTTATCTATGCAGCACTAAGAATCTGTAATGTGCCCTATCTTTTAATCCATATTTAAGGTATTTGGTTGTTCAATGAAGTCTTGATAAAGGTTACCTTCCTATTGACAACAGCCTTATTCTAGACTGATTAGTTCTGAAAATTTAAGATTTGCCTCCTCAGTCAGTGAATGTGCATGCTTATTGCCTATATCCCTTTTTTTTTTTTGGATCCCTGTGCCTTTCTTTACCATCCTGGTGATACCTCAGTGTGCGTCGCATGTATATAATAAACAAGGAGGTGTGCACTCGCATGGTCTGCAAGGAAAATGAGGTCATGCAAGGTGAGTGATAGCAGTATCAGCCATCTAATAGAGTCTTCTAGCTAACTAATTACCCAACCCCAGTCCATATGTAGTAGTTTCTCAGGACTTGGTTTGTGTGAGCTCTAATGCCATGCAGCATTGCATTCAGTATGCATGCCATGAAAAACTCTTGAAGGTAGATATTGTACTGCCAAGAAGTATGAGAACTCTGCCTTCCTCCATCTTGGAGCTCTACTAGCTCCAGATACACACTTATTCAAAGTTGCATTCTGTTGAGGTTAAAGAGTAACTCTCAGTATTTTTAATCATGAATAGAAACATGATTCATAGAATCATAGAATCATAGAATCACCAGGCTGGAAGAGACCCATCGGATCATTGAGTCCAACCATTCCCATCATACACTAAACCATGTCCCTCAGGACCTCGTCTACCCGTGCCTTAAACTCCTCCAGGGAAGGCGAATCAACCACCTCCCTGGGCAGCCTGTTCCAATGCCCAATGGCCCTTTCCATGAAAAACTTCCTCCTAATCTCTAGCCTAAATCTCACATGGTGTAGCTTGAGGCCATTCCCTCTTGTCCTGTCCTCTGTCACTTGGGAGAAGAGGCCAGCTCCCTCCTCTCCACAACCTCCCTTCAGGTAGTTGTAGAGACTAATGAGGTCTCCTCTCAGCCTCCTCTTCTCCAGGCTAAACAACCCCAGCTCTCTCAGCTGTTCCTCATAAGGCCTGTTCTCCAGCCCCTTCACCAGCTTTGTTGCTCTTCTCTGGACACGCTCCAGAGCCTCAACATCCTTCTTGTGCTGAGGGGCCCAGGACTGAACACAGNTTAGCCTCAGCCCAGTGGTCCAGCCTGTTTAGATCCCTTTGTAGAGCCTCCCTACCTTCCAGCAGATCGACACTTCCACCCAGCTTAGTGTTGTCTGCAAACTTGCTAAGGGAAAGATTTGGTTTAGATTTCTAATGTAGTCTTTGTTGCAGCAAAATATGAGTGATTTTACTATGCATTAGATAGGAATAAAGCCAGAACGAAATGAGTAAAAGCTTAAAGTCTAGTTTGCTTTGCCTTATGTATGAGGATTCGGCAGTGTCAACAGTTTCTGTAGATGCAGTGAAGGAAATACCTCTAACTATTCTGGTGGTGAAGAATTTAAAGGAAAGTTTGATTATCTGTCAATATTTTGTGTCTTCTGTATCTTCAGATGAGATCTGTCGCCAGCTGGCTGGCCTACCTCCTCGACGTCTCCGCCGGTCTGAGCAACCCCTGCATCTCCCTTGCAGACAGCTCCTGGAGCACCAACGCAGAAGGCCTGATGCTCTGTGAGCTACCAACAGCAGGAGAGAAAAAGGAAGGAAGAGAAGAGAAAGCATCACCCACCACCTACAACCCAAGACAAGTCATGCTTGATTGTTGTTTTCCCATCATTTCCTTGCTTCTCTACCTTCCCCCACATCTTCTTCAGGTGCTGCAGTACACAGAATTGCTCACTGCTAGTCTGTCACAGTTTTCTAAATCTATTGCTGAGGATGTAGGGTTATCCCTTCTTTTCTCTCAAACTCTGTTTCACAGGCCATGATCTGCTTATTTCCCAGAGGTCCTTATAAATGTGCTGCATATACTCTTGCTTTGTCCCTGAAGAGAAACATGCTGTAGTCTTCCCCAAGGGTAGAGTCACCCTAAACCAGATCTTATGTGGAGGAGTACAAACCTTTATGCCCTAGGACTCCTGGCTTAGGTTTCTTGCATGGCATCAGTATGAGTTCAGATATGGTTAGTCAGTCTAAGCCTCTCTGGTCCTCCTGAGCCACTGAGTTTGCTGTTTGATTGCACAGTCTCCTGTGTCTGCTGCCCTCAGAGAAATGAGAGAACTGGGAGATGAGCTGTCCTCAACTCAAGACAAACCTCATTGTCCCTGTATGGCAGCAGATCATTTATAACTGCCTCTGGGAAGTTCTTTGTCTCAAGTCCATTGCCCCTCTCTCACACAACTAAGAAGAATTCTGGATTTAATACGGCATTATAGTTTTCTCAAGAAGATTACATTGGAACAGGGAGCTGCCTTTTCCCCTCCCTGCTTTCCTTTCCCTCACCTTGTCCCTCCCTTTGTGTTGAAGAAATCTTTTGATGCCCATTTCAGACAAGTTCCAGGGAGCAGGAAGTATGGCTGCCTCTGCTCCTAAACCCGAGAGACCCATAAAGATGCATAAACCCATAAAGAACCCATGTGTCCTAGCAGAACAGGGAACTTGCAATGAATTACCTTGTCCAGGTGACCTGTTGTGGTCTGACTACCTCCACACTTTCCAGTTGCTGAGTCTGCTTTTATTGTCTCCACGGGAGTTCCTACCTCCTGACCTGGGAGCTCCTGCACAAAGTGGAAAGGAGTGGCAAATTGGAATGGGATGCATAAGAACGATGTTGAGGCTCTGGAGCAAGTCCAGAGAAGAGTGACAAGGCTGGTGAAGGGGCTGGAGAACAGGCCTTATGAGGAACAGCTGAGAGAGCTGGGGTTGTTTAGCCTGGAGAAGAGGAGGCTGAGAGGAGACCTCATTGCTCTCTACAACTACCTGAAGGGAGGTTGTGGAGAGGAGGGAGCTGGCCTCTTCTNGTTACCTGGGGTCCTTGGGTTTTCCTGGGGGCTCTGTCTGTGCTGACCTGCACAGAGCTGGGTGCTGGTGGGGGGGTAGAGGTATCTATAGATATAAGGAGGCCAACCTGGGGAAAAGAATTCACTCTGGTAGCACTGGATGTCTGTGGTCTACTCAAGAACTTTGCTTTCCAGATATATGGAAAACATTTGCAGCTATATGGGTAATGGGCAGTTTTCACTATGGGACTGGGTTGGGCAAGTGGGGAAGAGCAGTCTGAAGTGTATTAATCACTCTGTGTGACTCCTAGTGGTGTGATTCTGTGAGGCATCTGAGCTGAGCAGCCTAGCTCACTGCAGCAGCAGATCAGTGAGACCTCTAGGCCCTCTACACATTGTTCCCAACAGAAAGCTAGTTTGTTAGAGTATGCATTCATACCCTTTGTATAATATACTCTGCTGCTGACTATCATTCAGCTTGCAGAAGCACTACTCTACTGCACAGAGTCAGAGTCACACAGTATAGGGGACAGTTTGCTGCACAGAGGCAGATGCAGAGATGCCTCCAAAAGAAGGCAAAACAATGTAAGAACCTCTCCCCTGGACTCAAATTCTGCTGTATGCAGCAAGAAGCTGGTTACAACCTCTACGTAGGGTAAGATGCCCTTGGGCAAACAAGAATTTGTTTCATATAAGGTCAAAACTGGCCATAGTTGAGCTAAATCTCAATATTAATCCAGTGTACAGAAGACTTCCAAGCTGTGCAATGACTGGAATTTCATCCTATGCATATAGGCATAGCATCCCAACACAGAGGATGATACTTCTCTTGAGTACTCAAGGGTCATGAGACTAGGAAAGGAGGAAGAATTTCTCTGTACGGAGAGTATGCATGTTTCTGTAGAGAGGAGGGCACTGAGAGCTTGATCTCAAAGACATTTGAGCCACTGGCGGATACTGACTTCTATGCTGGGATGCCTGTAGAATTTGCCTGTGTGGAGGAAAGTGGGATGGAGACGAGATGTTAGAGGGAGTTCTTGGAAACTGGACTAGGCCAAGACTCCACTCTGTATCTAGAGTTGAATGTAAGCCAATATAAATATAGATATATAACTGTATAACATAGCTACTGTAGTGTATATAGAAATCTAATGTTCATACTGTTTGGGGAGTGGTTAGAAACCTTTCTATTCTTTACATTCAACAGGAAGAGGTGCTCCTCTCCAAGAGAACAGTTTTAATACTAGAGTCCATATAATGCACCCAAAAATATTAAAAGAAAATTTATTTCCTGTTATTCTTGGCAACTCTCGTGTTTGGGTTTATTTATCTCTAGCTGTATTTCCTCCGGATTTGTGGGTAGACTTGACTCCAGCTCAGATCTGTAATTTAGACCTCTTTACTCCTTGCTAGCTCCATCCTCAGCTACCAGCCTCCCTTCACTCATAAATCACAGGTCTTCATGAGAAGTCATTTTGTTTTCTAGAGATACAGAAAATTATCTTCAGTAATTTTTTTTCCATAGATAGTTGTGCTAGATTTTCCTGACAGCTGCTATGCACAGGGATAACTCCTCCTAGTCCATGACATTTGTGCTAACAACACATCTTTTCTCTGTGTCCCATGACTTGCTGGTGGAAAATTACCATCTCCTAGTAAAATGGTAAGATGGCTGAAGTAAAAGAAGTATTGTGATAAATCATCTCAGAAGCAAAGAAGAATTTGTTCACTGGAGCTGTTTAACTCAGTAGTGGGAATAAATGAAAGACTACATTAAAAATTACACATCTAGGTCACAAGGATTAGGAAATTTTTTCTTTGACTGAATGTCTGACTTTTGCATAGATCTATCAGGCACTAGCTGAACATCATATTGTGGTTGAAAAGATGGAGCATTCAGAGCATGAGGAACTCCGGGCAGTGTCTTCATGTGCAAGCAGTCAAGTCTGCATTTAGATAGTATTCTAGAACAAAAGGAGCTGTGGCCCAAATTACTCGTTACACTTCCCCTCACAGTGCCCCATAGTTCTTTAGGACTTTACTACACAATGCAGGTTATTGCACAGCTCTGTCCCCTGGAATCAGTGCCTCTTCCTGGCTAACACTGCAGAGGTCCTGTCTCAGAATTTTTAAATGGAAACAGCCTCAGCATACATAACTATAGATGTTGCTCACATCTACACAGTTCCACTTGGCCTTGGCCTTTGCAGTGTCCTTCTATCAGCATGTCCTTCTATCAGCATGTTCCACTGGCTGTGTGAGCAGAGTACACCATACACTATCGACTTTTGTAATTCGGTTTATTTCTGCCTTTCCTTACCACACTTGGGCCTGCAGACAGACTTCCCCATCGTCATTAGCACTTATCCCATACAAAGGTTTGTGTCCGTTGCCATTCTGACCCAAACTGTCATGGTGTTGTATTGCTGACCTCTGGATATTGCCTGTTATCAGCACTTTGCTTACGTTGCCCACTGTTGTAAATTGGAGAAATTATTTTAAATATAGCTCCAGCTATGGACTAGCCACAAAGAAGGTTACTGCAAACTCATTTCAGAAACGTGATCTGGAGTCTGCGGCTGATTGTCATGAACTCTTCTGTTGTGGAATAGGAGTTAATGGCCTACAGTTTCTTTCCACACAGTGGTTGTTCTTTCTTGTTTTGCTGTCATGGCTCCTGAGCACTGATCAGTGCTGCGAGTTTCAAAGCTGCTGTTTCAAGGCCAGTGCTCTGATGCCTGGTCCCTGGTTTGAAGCAGTGCTTCAGGTTGCTGAGCATATGGAGCTGGAGCTTTCCAAAAGGGGAACCGACCACACTGAGGGCTTTCTGCTGCACTTGGAAAGTAAGGGTTGTCTTACCTTCTCATATCTCTTTCTCCTCTTTGTTCTCTGCTTTCCTTGTTTTGCAATAAAGCTCAGGCTTCATATAAATTAAATATTTCTTTTTGCTTTTTTGTTCAATTTTCTGCAGCACCTCTTTCTGTTCCATTCATATGTTTATCTTGGAGCAAAAAACATGGTGAGGAGGATAGCATGGCTGAAGTGGGATGGCAGGAAGGGTGGGTGCTCAATGAGGTAACAAGTGATGTTGCCAGGTGGAGCTGGGGGCAGTGCTTTGCTCGTGCCAGTTCTTTTCTCTTGCTGTCTGGTTCTCATGCACTGTAACTCCATTAGCTGCCAAGCCCAGATTTTCTGAAGGGATGGACATGGCAGTCAGAGCAGGGAGGGAAGTATGACACCTCAGGTCAACTTGTGCACTGTGGGAACAGCAACTGCATGCCTTGAGGTGGAGGCTCCCAGTTGCAGAAACAAGGCAGAGAGGAAGAGGAGTGTTGCAGGACAGCACAGGGAGGCTGTTCAAAGCAGCTGCCATGTCCCCTGTAAGCCCTGTGTTGTCTGGATCTTGTCCACAGGAACCTGCAGCATGAACAAAATGTGTTGTCATCAGGCATTTCAGCTTGGAGGGATCCCTTGAGAACATAGTGTTAGCTGGGGTGTGGGTATGTCCTTCACAGAGGGGAGTGGTGCTTGCAAGCCATCTAAAAAGAGCCCTTTCATTTCATAAAGTGTAGCTGGGATGAAACCAAAAGGGATTTTTTTTTTAAGTTGGGATTTTTTTTTAAGAGATTTCAAACGTGCACGATCCCATAATATTTACTCCTAGCACCTCATGGGCTGCCATTTAATCATAGGATACCATCTTGGAAGGGACCTCAAAGATGATCTGGTCCAACCGTTCTTGGTAAAAGCACAGGCACGGTTTCACACTGTCCATCTGTCCAGTTGTGAATAGCCTCTTGACTGGGACATGGGGAATCTGAATTACATTTCTGGATCTCCACCTCTTGCTTTCTGATCATCAGCATAATGCTTTTTCTCCTCTCTGTTCTCTGCCATCCCTAGTCTATGTAATGTAGCAAGCTGGTACAAACTCCCACAAAACAGAGAGCTGGATTTTAGTCCAATTACAACAGAACTATTAAAAAAGTGTGTTAAATGTCTTGAATTATTTGGATTGTCTGCTTTTAATGTAAGTGATTTTTATAAAGAAAAATGGTTCAAAAAAAATTATATCATTTAAAGTGCAAGCTGCATGTATTTGTTACTACCATGTTGAAGTATATAAAAAAAACTGAATTGGTGAAAGTCATCAGCAGAGTGAGGCTTCTTGCAGAATGCCGTTTTGAGCATTTTACTAAGATTGTGATTTCCATACAAATATAGCTTGAAACAAGGTAGACATTAACAAAAAGATAATAAACATTTGTAATTCAATGTGTCTAAATAATAAGTAATGTGAATATATGCTTAAACAAATGAATAAATGTACATGAAGCTGTGCATTTTTTAAATAAATGTCCTCATTGAGACAGCATCCCTCCCAGTTAAGATCATAGATAAAATTACTGTGAAAGTTAGCCAGCAGAACTAACTTCAAAGCTGATCACATTCCTCAGAGTCTTGTCCACCTGAATTCTGAAAAAGTCAGCCAGGATGGAGAATCTACAACCTATTCCCATGCTGCACCATACTTAAAATTGAGAATATTTTTCTGATGTCAGATCAGAAATTCCTTTCTTGCAGCTTTCACTGTTGCCTCTGTTCTTTTTGCTGTGCACATGTAAACAGATTCTGTCTCCATCTCCACTACAATACTGCTACAGAAAATTGAAAAAAAAATGCAAAAATAAATATTTAATTAATACAAAGCTTGAGTTTTATTGCAAAGCAAGGATTTTTAATTCTTTCAATTAATTACCTTCCTTTGGGGAAACTGTTAAAAAATGCAAAACATGATGATAATCAATGTCTGAATTAAGGGATTTACACTCTGTGTCCCTGAAGCAAGACACTTTATCTGTGCTCATACAGCATCTACTTCTTGTGCACTGCCTTCTCAGCCTGAGACTATTTTCGATTTCTCTACCTTGTCTTGGGTAGCTTTGGGTTTCACTGTTTCACCTCTAGCTGGATCTTTGCCTTTTTTGGTCAGCCAGTTTTCATATTCTCTAAGCTTTTGATCTCTTTCTTGACAATGGTAGCTGCCAGTTTGTTGTATTTCCTTGGGATTTCCTTGAAAGACATGTCAAATCTGGGCTTCTTGGCAGTACTGGTCAAGGGTCAGGTGGTTCTTGGCCTTTACTGCCTTCTTGGCACCTTCCTCTTGTCTTCTTGAGTTTAAAGGATCTAGAAGTACCATTTCCTCTTGTGCTGCCTTTGTCCAGACTCTGGAGACCCAACCTGGTGCAGCTGTTGACCTTCTGAACTGAATAGGCTTCAATTCCCTTTCAGAGTGGTGAGAGAAAGTTCTTCTGCGCTTCTTGGAGATCTCATTCTTGTAACCAGCCCTCCTGGAGACTGGAGCTTGCAGGATCTGGGTCCTCCTGCCACCTTCTCTGTCTTCTTAACCAATGCCTCAGAGGCTGGAGCAGCAGTGGCATGTGCAGCAGCAGCAGTTGCTTCAAACATGATGGCCAGCACAGCCTACCACCATGAAAAAGGTTTTGGTTTCAAACTAGTACACATGTCAGCATGCCACTTCTTGTATTAGGTGTCAAATGCATACAAAGCCTTTTCATGCTGAAGGCATTGCTGCAGCAATTACTGCTCTGACTGTTCCCTTTTAGCACCAAGGTCAGACAGGTAAAGAAAATGCACCGACTGGAAAATGCTTACACCTACTATGTCTATTGTGTGGTACCCAAAAACCACAGAACAGCTGGAAAAAAACTACTTTAGCCATTATTATGGATTAACATATAAAACCTGTTTACTTCCACAGCCTAGACTTAGCCTCCAGCCTGGTCCTTGCTGTGGAGGAAAGGTTCTAAAGAGTTGCTTTTCTGCCCGTTGTTCCTGAGATTTTCCACACTGTGGTCACAAGTAGTTTTCTCATGAGCTCTGCTTGAGCCCAGCACCATCATTTACAAAAGGCAGGTCCTGCCAAACCAACCTGATCGCCTTCTATGACACAGTAACACATCTACTGGATGAGGGAAAGGCTGTGGACGTGGTCTTCCTGGACTTCAGCAAAGCCTTTGACACAGTTTCTCACAGTATTCTGCTATGGAAACTGTCAACCTCCGGCCTGGACAGACACACACTCTCCTGGGTGGAGAACTGGTTGGCTGGCCGGGCCCAGAGAGTGGTGG